>VXBU01001474.1:192468-212775 GCA_013400315.1 Bombycilla garrulus
TATACTGAATAACCAGGGTCTCATGCTACTGAGTTTAGGAGGACCACAGCCATGATTTGTAATCATGCCTCAGTTCCCAATATTGCATTGCACAAGGTGTGTGTATATATATATACATACATATATATATGTATGTAATGCCAAACAGACATTTTAATCGGGCTAATTCTAATTAATTTAACCAATCAGAAAAAAGATATTTCTTGCTTACTGTTTCATGTTGCTGACAGAAACACAACTGACAATCATAAATTCAATAATATGTTTTTTTGAAAAACACCTCAAGGTTTAACAGTAGAGAAAGTGAAAAGAAAAGGCATCTAGTATTTCATTCTATGTATTCTTTTGACTCTTTTCAGACTTTATTTCAGCCTTTAAACATTAAGCCTATATAATTTAATTTCAAGAAGCATTAGAACCAATAGAGTGGTTTTGCTCTTGGATATTGGTTGTCCTATAACTTCAAGGATCCAATGTTTGATTAAAAATCCCAGCAAAACAACAAATACATATCTCAACAACAAAAAAAAAAACATAAAACCAAACCAAAACCCAAAGTAAGAAAACCTTTTAAAGAACAGCTAAGTCCGTATAGGCTTGCTTTGAAAAGTTTTCTTTATCTTACATACTTTATAAAACTGGGGAAAGATGTGTTGTCATAGAAGAGCCCTGAGATAATGGGTAGACAATCCAGCATGCCAAACTTACATTGTTACATAAAGGTTTATTTACAGTAGTGTTAAAATTGATAAAATTTCTCCATTAAAAAACAAAGTAAAATTATTAGGCATTACAATAGAGTAATGAATTAAAACCCAAGCAAAGGTCTTCTCTGACAATTTAATATAGATTAAATCAATGTATTCATATTTCTTAACATTTACTTAATACCTTATTCTTGAAGGAAAAAAATTCAATTTTTCAGTCAAGATAAGTTGTTACTTTCCCTACTTGAAGTCAGATAAATAATAACAAAGGATAAATAATTCAGCAAACAGATATTTTACTGATGATATAGAGCTGATTAAAGCTATTGCTTGTATATGAAAACACCATGGAATATAGGATGTTTCTCTTCTATACCTCTGCTATCATAAAAACTTTTGTGAGTAGTTCAGACAAAATCAAGCAAAATAATCAAATTAGCTTTTTGATATAAAAATTAGCTGTCTGGCTTCATGTAAATAAGGTTACAAACTGCTCCTGTGATCCTTCTCCCATCACAGCTGAGGATGATAGGCATATGGATGGTGTTAAAGACTTTAACTGAAGCAGCTGTTTGCAAAATGAGCACCTGTTGATGGCAAAAGTGTAGGTTCTCACCTTCATTATTTTGAAATGTAGAGAGATATGGCTAAACATTTTCAGTGTGCAATGAAAGCTAGAAATCTTTAAGTTCTGCATTTGCCTCAAACTTGAAAACAGAGCCACAGCTTTTTGACCTCATGCACAGACTCATGGTGGAAAAAAAACATTTAAAAGTAGACTGGGACATTAACTCTATCACAGATTTCATTTCTTCATGTATTTGTATCACAAGTAACAATGTAGCATGAGGGAAGCCAAGTGCAAAAATATCACCAGACTTGGGACGTGTTTCAGCTTTTTATTCACTCATACTATAGGGCCCAATTAATTTTTACCATCCTGTCCCATTTTCCTCTGAACCTGAACTTGCAGCTTTCTGTCTGTGTTGAAAACAGATGTTCCAGGTACCTTGTTTCAATCAGGCGACAATTCTCAGTCCATGAACTCTCCAGTGTAATTTACAGTCCCACAAAAATAAAAAGGGAACCCAAACACGCACTAAAGTATGATGCTGTGTACCCTGCCACCTTCTAGATGCAAACAGATTATGTTGTAGAGCAGGATAAGATGTGATAACCAAAGACAAACTTATTGAAAAACTTTCTTCACACAGAAATACAGCACTAGAATTTACCGGAAGACTCAAGATCTCCCGCCTTTTGCATTCACAGCTAAAGGTCCAAGATTTACTAAAAAAACCCAAAAAACCCCCCCCAAAAAAAACCACCCAAAAAAGCCACTTCTCAGCTTCCACTGAATTTTAAACTTAAAACAGTTGTAAACTTCAGCATTAATAGCAAAAGACAGCAAGTGAGCTCTCCTCAGTCTCGGATAAAACTGCTCAGTAGATACCTAGATCAAGTTCTACTTATATAACATCTTAGAGAGGGAACTGCAGGCATATTTGTCATAAGGAATAACAGATAAGGAAATAAGAGAACTGAAGACCTGTATCTGCTTCCATTCCTGGCCCTGCTACAAACTGTCTGATTGACCACTGGTAAAATGCTAAAACATTCTATAAAATGGGGATAATCTGTTTTACCTCTCAAGGACTAGGAGAAGATAGGTTCTTGCATTCCTTAGGCTTTAAAATCTGCCATACTGAAAGAAAATTTTGACTTACAGTAATGATCTTCTCTACATACACGTGTGTGGAGAACAATGCAAGTATGAGTGTGTTAAACTGACCTCCGAAACATATTAAATGTTTTGGTTTTCCGATATCATTGGGTTTTTAGAAAGAAACTCCTTTTTTTTTCTTTCTTTGTTTTTTNTTTTTTTTTTTTTTTTTTTTTTTTTTCCTTTTTTTTTTTTTTTTTTTTGGTGGGAGGGTATTCTTGCTTGTTTATCACAGGAGAAACTGCATATGAATATCACAGTAGGCATACATAACAATATAACAATTGATACTTAGGCTTTAAGGTAGAGCAATGCTTCTTTACACTCCCTGTGTTATGTTTGTCTCTTGCATGATGACCTGTAGCATCCACAAGAGCTGAGGCCAGAATAATATGTCTAAACATAGAGAACCTTTCTAATTGAATGTGGTCAAGTCAGTGTGCCAAACAGCGTTCTTTTTTTCAAAATCTATTGCACGTTTTCAATGACTACACATCCCAATAATCTCAGTTTTGTATCTTAGCAGTTTTAAAACAATGGCTGCTCCAAAACCAGGCTTTATTTTCTGCTCTTTCAATGCTAAGCCAGAGGGAAGACTGACACCTAATGATCTATAGGTAAGTGCAGGTTACAGCTGGTATCTTTTGGTTCCAAGATTTTGGATCCTCCACTGTTTGTAGGCTTAATAGACATTCAGGGCTGGCCAGTCACTTTTATGGTTGGTTGTACTTACAAACACAACTGTGAAGCTGCTTGAATTAAAAAAACTGAATGGGGAACAGTGATCAGCTTTCCATTTGGCTTTCTAACAATAAAAGAGCTTGCAAGCATCTTAGACTGCCTTTGAAAGGTCCTTGAGTGCAGCAGTGAGGCAAAGTCATCATGGGGAAGAAATGAAAAACCTGAAGTATCATAGTTTGCTTTGCTAAATGGAGTTAGGAAAGAAAATTATGACAGAAAGGAAGAGCACAGGAATGAGGAAAATATTACAATCTAATTGTAGGTTTATAGAGAAAACTTCTTCTTCTCTCGTCACAAACCTGAGAATTACTTGGTGGAAAGAAAAGATAAATACTTTCATGGTACATTTGAAAAATTCCATGTAAATTGCAAAGTTGTATTCAGTAGGAGTCTTATTTCAATGTATTGAGACATGGCAGGGGGTGTCAGTCACATTAATACATGCCTCGGGTGGTTGAACGTTCAAGCATCCCTTGTCTCCGATTGCACCAGAGGAATGTGTTAATGAGTCCATAGAACATAATCCTGTCATATTTTAATGTTATGTTAATTTAAATGGCTGAGGAACGGATCCTGGGGCTAGGAAGATCCATAGCATGGAGCCAAATGAAGCCATGCATTTTGTCTTCATCCTCTGGCCACAGAGACCTAGTTCTCGTGAGTGAGAAATTTCTAAAGACACCTTGAGGGAGGGGGAGCTTCTGTGTAACTGCCTTACTCTCAGCTCCGTTGTCCTCAGGGATCAGGGATAATAAGACTGCTCTACTGAGGATTACTTGGGGGTGGATTGAGCATTAATTTTTGGTAACCCTGCTGCTTCACAGAAAAGTTGAAGGATTTTTTTTATATTTCCTCTTTGTTGTGTGTTCTTAGCTAACAATTCCAAGGGAAAAATGAGGAAAAAAGTACTAAAAGGCCTTTTCTGCTCAGCAGTTCAAATGCAGCCTTTTAACAAATGTTACAACTCCTCTTTTCAAAATGTATTTTATTTTAAATATTGCAAGAATGAGAAGACCCATTCTGGCTTCAGCCTTCCCACAGATGTAGGGCGGGCATGACTGCTTAACTGGGCCAAGAATATCCTGAGTTACCCTGTGCTTGCTGAGGAGTGATAAGAATTTGGATGAATCCTTTTCTTGTAAACAGAAAATCTGGGCTTACTTGACATAGAGAATATTTGGTTCTACAATGGTGGCATCAAATTCTTTCATTCTTTTGGGTGTATAAATAAGGATACTGGTGTCATCCTCCAGCTCTCCTCCTATTCAGAAGCTCCCAAGGGAGTTGTAAGCAAATTCAGTGAACCATAAGATGTTTCTGAACAAATTTCAGCTCCATTTCAAATATAGAGAGCTGAACATGGGAGTTTCTGAACAGCACACAGTAATTATGAAATAATATCAGAGCAGGATAGGTGTGAATCATATATATCCTTAAGGATATTAAAGGAAAGTTTCAGCATTCCCAAGACTCCCAAAGTCAGCTGGAAATTTAGATATCATAGCAATTTGAAGGTTCAGCAGCCTGAGAAGGGAATGGACACAAATACATCTACTCTAAATACAATTAATGGAGGAGACCAAATTGCAAAATTTTTGTCACTTTGTCTCGGTTATCACGTCACTTCTGCATTCAATAAGTCGGAACAAGACCTTACAAACCATTTTCTGAAATAGACCTTGTACTTTATTTGACATGATTTCTGTAAATGTTCTTTTTGACCAGGTGATCTAAGAAATAATTGATAGACATTGCAAGCAGATGAGCTATACCCTCAAAATACCTCTGTCTCATAGTCCTGTTTCACCTGTTATTTTCTATTAGCTCCTCCCACCAAAAAAAGCGAAGTTCCTTTCTACCACTACTTGGTGAAATATTGGATTAATATGGAGAAAGAATGTGTGTGTGTGTGTGTTTACCTGTTCAGAGTCCCAGCTGTAAGGAGGAAGTCCTAATTCATAAAAATTTCAAATATGAACTGGGAATTTCCTTAATTTTCTTTTTTCTTTCTAGACCCCTTCTCCTAATGATAAGCACACTTCTTTTCCAAAAAGTAATTTTTTCTGTTTTCTCCTGTTTAACTGAAGAGCCTCTCTCTATCGTAGCCTAAACTTGCTTCATTTACAATCAAATTATAATTAACCAAGCTTTAAAAAAATCAATTAATGACCAAATCGTTGTAACCACGAGAAAAAGAAAAAGTGTATTTGTAAGAGAAAAGGACATTGATTACAAGTCAAAGGTATCTTAAGCACTTTCAACCACTGCTTGACAAAACAAATGAACTACAACCTTAGCTTTGATGTCTTTTTGCTTCAGTGTCCATTAAATTGGAATTTTATTGGCAGACTATAGCTTAGTTAAGATTTTATTCATGCTGTGTCACGCTGTCCTTTTGGCAAGGAGAGAAATTTGGGGAAAGACTTTTAATTAAGTTTTTTTTGTTTGTTTTGTTTTGTTTATTTCCTTTTGGCCTTAATGGATAAAGGTGACATTCCCCTAAAAACTGAGTTCTTTTCTCTTATATTTACCTCTAAAAACATCTGAAAATATGTCTGCATGGAAAAATTATCATACAAGTGTCAAAATTAATCATCTCAAGTAATAAAACTTCTTCAAAGATTGCTGTTTTCTTCACAATTAAACAATAGCCATAGATGCCATTACATACCATCTTATGGCAGTATAACCTCCAGTATCATTCCTTGTTGATATGTGTAGCCAGTCACACCCTTATTGCTTGAAAACACCAAGCAGTATTAATCATTGAAGCTAAATAAATGTTATGGGTGCAAACCAAAGTCCAGTCTGGAAAATAGGGAAAAGAAAGAGTAGTCACTGATTAATATTTCTTATTGTTGAAACTTTCCAATTTTGTTCTCTTGGTCAATTGGCAGCACGTTGCCACTTAGAAGAGAGAAAGAAATTTAAGATGGTTATGAGTGATTTAAAAAAACCCAAACAACTAGCTAAAGTGGCATAACCCTGAGGAAGAGTAACAGCTGTTGATTTTTTGATTATATCCTGGGAAGAAAGCATAAGAGATGCATAAGTCTTTCTTCAGTTCTTGGTCTATTTTCTGTCCTCCCTGACACAGTTAAATAAGTATTTAAAATCACCCATAAAAGTTAAAACAATTTAAGTTGCACATTTAAAGGAAATGAGTTGAAGTCTCCAGGGAATAATCCCATGCAAGAGCAGAAATATGTAATATTTAATACCTACTTTCTGATGTAAACCATCCATTATGTGCTTTATCATCCTGGTCACAGATAGCTAGAAGAAATCAGTGAAACTATATCAAATAGCTTGTTCTTGAAAAGTGAGTGACTTCAGTTGTTTCCCTCCATTTGAAGATGAAAAAAAAAATGACATTGTTTACCCGAGTTTTACTGATGACAATTGACAGAGCACAGTAGATGCTGGGGCACATTTCAACAGTGAGTTTCCTTAGAAACTTTATTATATTCTTCACTTTATTCTCCTTTTTAAAGAAATAAATAAGTTCCTTCTATAAGGCTTTGATCATCATGTCTGGTGTAAGCAGAACATATAAGAAGGGATCTATTCGTGGGTTACAAAAAAGTGTCTTTAGGTTTATTTTTAGAGCTGATGGCTATTAGTCACAATTCCATAATTGCTCTTCAGGTGTTTAGAGATTTCAGGATATTAATACTGAGTTCCTATTTTGAAAGAGTCACTGAGTGTATAAGTATGCTATTATAAAGCATCACAAAAACCCAACATAAAATATGCTTTTCTTTTTCTGTGTTCCTAGGTATGTAAAAAGCTATATGTGCAAGTGAGTAGGATTTTTTAGCACCCCCTTGAAATCCTTGTATTGCATTCATGGCCACAAAGATAAAAGGGTAATTTTTTTTTTAACATTCTGCGTAAATTTTACTTGCAAACACTATTGTAACCATTGAAAAATCACTCTTCTTTTTTTTTTGTGCAATGTTGTACTTTCTAAATTTAGAAATTCACTTCTGCCTATTATTTTATATCCTCTTTACATATTAGTGACAGGAATAACCTCATGCAAACTTAGACATCTGTCATATACCTTCTTTTTCCAAGCTTTTAATCCACTTTCCTGTCTAGTTAAGAGAGTGAAATAGATCCTTCAAAGGTGAGATTCACTTAAGATGTCTACACAAGAATGAGCTGAATCATTCTAAACCAGCTTCTGTTTATCCCCCATACCTATAAAGGTAGACTGGAGCTCAGGATGATGATGACACTCTGATGATGATGATGAGAGCCTAAAGTTATAGAAGATTATTTCTGCCCTAATTACCAGAGTTAGCATCACAAATTGCAGTGGTGGAAAATTTGTTTTAATTTGTTAGAAAATGTTGAAAAGTTATCTCCATATTGATTCAGACAAATATTTGAAACCCAATATAAGTATTCAATTTGTGATCTTCTGACAAAGATTAATGTTTTCACAGTCATTAGTGATAGTCAGACCTCTATTTAAAACCAAAGACTAGCTTAAGAATGTTTTATTTTTTCTCTTAAGGGACTGCATTTGCGCTTGTGGGCATATAAACCTCTGGGCACATAAACCTTGTGGGCATATAAACCTGAAACTGCTTCCATAATTGCTGATATCACTAAATCAGATTTTGATTTGAATAGGAGTTGAAGTTTGGTTTGGTGTTTGGTTTTCAGGAGGTTTTTGGCTTTTTTCCAGTCTTTGTCTGGGGTTTCTACTATAAATATTTCCATTTTAAAAATTCATAAATATGCAGTCAGACATAAGCCACAGATCTAGAATAACCTGACAGTTACACATTGGTCATTTATTTCAGTGGGATTTTTAAAATTTAATGTCAAGCCGCAAAAAACAAATATGTGAGAGATAGGCCATTTTGGGGAAGAACTGCAGGAAAATTAAACAGGAGAGAGGAAACAAATTACCTGAAAAAACCCTCTCAATCTATAATGCTTCAATTAACAGTAAATCATTCACTGTTGTATCTCTCTGTATCAGCAAGAAGATGCCCCTACTACACAGTGTGAAAATGTGCGTGATATAGCATAAAAGTAGTGACCATAGATGGTAAAATTATTGGAAATTTACAGAGTTCTCATTGACCCATGAATTCCAAACTCCCATCTCCTGAGAAAATGCATTGCTTATTAGCAGCTTCTAATACCAAACCTTAGTAATACATGCAGTTATAAAAGAGATGTACATCTTTCCATATGTGATTGATGCACTGTTTTTTTGTTTAACAGGGTATTGCTAGTAAGTGTTTTTAGCCTGGTAGAAACTTTAATTTTCCATAAAATAACTTGATGCAGAAAACATAAAAGCAAATAATTCAAAGATATTCTGCTTTTGAACACTAATATTTGAATTTGTCCTTCTACCTGTCAGGTATACTGTTCAGAACTGAAAATGTTAATTTTCAAAGGAACTTGGTCTGAATTATGATTTTGCTTGTTTTTTCTCTGTATTTTCCCTATTTTCATAACATAGTTGGCAAAAAAAATTGTAATTTCCCAATTATCCTGATAGAGCACTGTTAATTTACATTATCAGCTTCTTTTGCCATTTTTGCCTTTTGCTCAGCCTGGGTGTGATGAGATTAAGATGGGATAGCAGTGATAGGACCATGACACACTGATCCTTGTACGGAAGCAGATGAAGGGCAGTTGTCATTTCTTCTAGAGCAAATTTGTGCTACTCAGTGAAATACTTAATTTTGAATTTTATTCCTCAAAAGATGAGGAGTCCAGATTCAATGCATTTCCACAAATCCATGTTACCGCATGGTCATTATCAGCAGCAAACCTGGATTCCTTAGGCTGTAACATGGCAAAGCAGGAAGCAAGGTTACAGTCATTTTATCCTACTCGTAAGTCTGATGTTCCAGGCAGCAGTCCAGCAGCTAACAACTTTGTTTGAGATGTCCTAGCAGGTTTGCAACCTCTGCAGTCATATTTATTTTCTGTAACTGCACATGGGCAGTTTGGTTTTTTAACAGTGAAGTAACAGTATACATACAGATGTACATCAAGGTAACAAATCTGCTTTGATTCAAGCATCTCAGTAAATCACAGTGGACTCAAGACCTACTGAATTTTAGGGAAGCCTTCCAGAAGTGCCTTTAAAAATTCTAATGAAACTGTTCTGCATACTACTTGCTGTTAATTATTCAACAATAATAAAATGCACTTTATGAAGAGATACCTAAGTATTAACTATCTAAACCTCATGACTTCTATATATAATTCAGATAAATGTATAATTTAGTTTTACACTTCTTAGGCCAATTAACTAAAAAGTGAACAAGTCTTTTACTAAAGAGTGAAGGATTTGAAAAAGGACCTTGGCTTCCTTGATTTTCTTCACTGATCCCAGCAAAATCACAATTTCCCTACCACTGTACTATAGAGAGGGAAAAACTAAAAATCTTATTATGCACTGGTTTTAAAAATTTATTATATAGAAGGACCAATAAAGCCAGTACTACCTTAGATACAACATAAAATTTAGATTTTTTTTTTAATCTCGAGGCACAATTTTGTTCTCTGTATGTTGCATACTTCACAATATGACAACACATTTAGGTCCATGTTATACATATATTGATACCTGCCACTATAGGCCGTTCTACACTGTGGAAAAGTATTTCCTGGGAGAGTGCACACTATTCTGGGCACTCAGCAACAGCTGATTCTTTGAAAGCAGATTTGAAGACCCTGATTCTTTGACAGGAACTGCCATCAAAACCAATGGCTTGATGGCTGGAGAGTGACACTTTCCCCAGTGCATGTGTTGAAGCAAGAACTTAAGCTAACCTCAATGTATCTACTATTAAAAGTGGGTTTTTTCTTATTTTTAAAGTTTGGAAAACTTACATTTTTAAACATAATGTGTCTGCTTGTTTTTGTTGTTTTGTTTTGAAAAACAGGATTTCCTGTGAGTATTGACATTCATCATGGAACTATGTCACATTATGAATACATTTAAATTACACATAAATAAACTACCTGAATATTTAACTATACTGTATACCCTGGAGAGTGGGTGTGAATTGTGAGTACCTCCTGTATTTGTAATCAGCCTAAATTATCCAGAGAAGCATCCTTGAACCTTGATAAAGTCCAGTTACATGGACTGAAGGGTCGCAAAAAGTGGGGGAGGATGGGTGGCAGGTGCTGAGCCCTTCCCTTAGCAACGATAATTCACAGGGGCTGTGTCACCACCACTGATTGTGAATCCTGTTTGTTCCAGTTTTGTGATATAAAAAGAGCACAGGAGTGTGTCAACAGGACAGATTTTACGCACTGGAAATGAGAGAGCGAAAGCACGACAGAGAGAGATCTTTCATCTTGTCAGTGCTTCTTCATCAACATTCAGATCACATTGCCTTCATTTCAGACCTCGCCACTATCCTCTGCCTTCATTCTTTTTTCTTATTCTGATTCGTTTCTCTTCACTGCTGAAAACAAAACTTTCTCCTTTGCTTTGACAGTCGTTTCTCTTCTTTCATGAAATGCTGCACTTTCACTGCTGATCTCATAAGGAACATCTTGTTGTCCCGTTAGAAGAAAGAATCCTGACCCTTGAAAAAAAATGGCATTTTAAGATGAAGCAAGGCAAAACTACACATTGAAATGAAAGTTACATTTTTTCCAGGTCCCTTGAACAAAGTTTTACATGAGTGTTCTTTCAAATCTTAGTAATTGCCGACACTTCATTTTTCATTGTCTGCAGCTTGCTTTCAGTGCTGCCACAGACCTTCTGTAACAATCATGTAACATGTAACATCATGTAACAATTTGTAGCATTTTTTTTTGCTGTTTATTTCAAGAGAATATTTAATGTAAAAAATAAACCGGAAGATGAAAATGTTGGATGTGGGAAATTTGAATTTCACACTACAGATAACAAAAGTTTGACAGAATTGTTTACAGATCCACATCAGGAAAAGCAGGCACTCTTACTGAGCTGTGTGAGGCCTAAAATTCATTTGTGCTGTAAAGTTTTCCTGCATGCAGCTACATAGAGTTTCAGGAGGATACAATACTCTCTACCAAGCTCTCTTGTTCCTGTACAGACTTGAAGAAAGATTCAGGGAGAAACAAAATCCCCCCACAACTATAATAAAGGCCATTTCCTTTAACCCCTTTGCTGCCAATAATACAAAGGTCCTGCCATTCTGCCATCCCCCACAAACACATTTTTAGTCCCTCCTGATCTCAGGGAATATTAAGAAGGTTTCCGTCCAATGAACAGATTTTTTAACCTTCCTCAAGTACTGTAAGCTGTACTAGTAAGGTTACAGTTGTAGGCCATGAATAAATTTATTTAAAAATAAAACAAACAAACAAACAAGGAAAAAAAACAAAAACAAACAAAAAAAACAAACAAACAAACGAAAAAAAAAAAAAACCAAAAAACAAAAACACAAAAAACCCCCAACCAAACAATATATGTAAAAGTGAGGGGGTTTGTACCATTTTGAAAGGAGTGGTATAATAAATATGGCTCAATATCTTTATTAACAGTCCCTCACAGGCAAAAGTGAAATTGACCCTGAATTTTCTGCTTTTTCAGGATCTCTCATCTTTCTTCCTATTACTTTCATAATGTCTGCTTACTTATACCCACAACACAAGCGTTGAACAAATTCAGGAATTCTTACCTGATAACAGGTTTTTATTCTCTTTTTATGTAGAAGTAAACACCAATGGAAAATGAAATTTCTGTACAGTAACCCAGACAAGTGACATTCCTTGTAATTTGTTTCCAGATTCTGTGTTGCATTAACCACGCATAATACGCATTAACTCTTTTAACAATGCAAAACTTTCAAGTTTCATATACCATAAAAGAAAAGAAAATACAAAACATGACCATGGAGATCCAGCACAAAGACACAGCTAGCCCAATGTGTCATCTCTAAGAATGACTAGTAAAAGAAACTTAGGCGAAGGCTGAAAGAAACAAGTGAAGCAGACTATTTTTCTCTTGAGTGTCCTTCTGCCTTGGCTGCACACTGTTTAGGCATTTTCTGGCTGGGAAGTTGTAGTCAGATTATTGTTTAATACAGAAGACAGGCTTCTCCAACAAGAATGTACTTAATCTTTCATAACTGATATATACTTTGGCCTTCAAAGTGTCCTGAGGCAATGAATGAATTATATAATTTACTTATTTGCTATGCACCTGTTTTGAAAATGCCATAGCATAATTTCACTGGCTGCTTTCTCATTATTTTCTGCTGAAAACATTGGTCCTTACACTGTAACTTTACAGATCTCACATATTCCTCTTTGTTTCATCTTTTAAAAACCAAATACAACAGCTCTGTTCAGTCATCCTCCATTTCTCTGAGCAAACATGGTCTATTGGATTATTCCATTGCTAGTTACTTTGCTTAATACTATTTAACAATTAAAATTTATTTTTTGAGACAGGGTGACCCAATCATGTGTCATATTCCAGAAAAAAAGTTCACTATGGATTTATATTGTGGTGTAATGTTTCTTTTTAGTTCTGTTTTAATTTCTTGTCCCAATCACTCTTAATGTTTTGATTGATTGTTGGAAATTGTTTAATATTAATCTGCTATTTCTGAGATCCTTGGTTGTGATATTGATAGCTTCCTTTGTAAATACTACAAGATTTTTGTTAAACCAAAAATACTTTAAGCTATAGTAGCAATAATCATTTTAATACCCTTAGATGCTGAAGCATCTCATATGTACTAGAAAAATATCTATAAATTGACTACTTTTTCAACTTGTTACTGCTCTATTGACTGGGTTTCTTTTATGTTAATTCTCATCCTACTGAATCATCTGCTGTTACCAATGATGGCAAACTACATCTTCTAATGAGTTTGAAAATATTTTTTCTCTATGTTATATGCTGTTAGTGGGTTGATTCTCAACATTTTTGTCAGGGATGAGTTGCTATAGCTTTGCATTTAATTTACTATATATAATTTCCAATTATTTGGCTGTGATTTTCATGTTGGAAAGAAGGGGAGGTTTTCATCTCTAAAAGACCCTTTACTATTTGTCAGGATCATGCTAGCCCTTTTATAAGGATCTGATGGGCTCTTTCCCCAAGCCTGTAACATGATGTCTTTGAACAGCATCCTTTGCACTAATATTTTACCATTTGGAGTGTATTTTTTAAAGTTAATTTCAACTAACTTCCATTATATTTGCATATTGTCCCTCTTTACAGTAAAACACTACTTCAGTAAGAGAAGGTGAGATTGTTTTGATATCTATCTGGAGGGATCTGGCAAGATTTGCTTCAGGAATTTGCATACTTCACAATCATTATTGTACAGTAGTGCTTAAATAATCAGCTCTCGAACTGGGTCTTGTGTACTGTTAAAAAGTAAAGAGCTGCTTCTCTTCTTGTGGGTTCTTTACTTGTTCCAAAGAGCAACTGTTTATTATGTCCTAATCTTTAATCACTATGTTCCACAATAACACCCAAGCTGAGGTTTTGTATCATTAATTTTTAATTTTTTTTTTTGCCTGCCTTCATAATCTTTCTAATCTCCTTTACAGTCATTGTCCCCACCTTAGACAGGGGGTCCACAGTACACATGTATTGATACATTCTTCTCACCTAGGTTTGGAAATCAAGAGCTGTCATACATGTAATAAAGATGTAGATTTTTTTTCCCCCTCCCCCTTTCCACTGCATGTGTTGTCCCTTCTTTCCCTCAGTAAGTTATTCCCACTTGTACAGCCCAGGTCTATATGTAGAGGTCTAGATCTCCCCACGACATCCAAATAGCAAAATGAAGCTACAAAACATGTTGACTGCAGATGACTCTAATCACTTATATTAATAACTGGGACAAACCTTTGCAGCTGCTAAATTGATGCATTGGTAAGCACAAAATCAAGTTCCTTGCTATGCACACGTGCGCATGTATAGTGGGGAGGCAGGAAAATCAACAACACTGAATAATAAACATTTCTTAGGTTAATTAATTTTGACATGTATAGCTTTATAGGTAATTGATTCACAAGCTCTGTGAGGTAGATAATTCACACATCTTTGATTTCACCAATCTCTTATTCTGCTTCATAACTTTCTAAAAGATATTTTTACTCAGGAACATTAAACCAGTTAAATTTTAGTCTGTTCCTGTCAAAGTGGTTTACATCTACACAGGCAATTTCTGGATTTGATTTTCTTTTTGTCAGTCACGCTCTTTGATATATCAAAGTTTAGTACTTAATGTACATCAGGATGAAAGCAGGCATAGTTCTTTGGGAACTTGCTCATAGGGAGCTGCATCCGACAGAGCACCTTACTGCCCCTGGCAGAGCCATCATTCCCCTGGCCTGCATGACTCCCCATTTTGGTTGTGGAAATCAAGCTTGGTTCTGTGCACCAAGACTGCAGAAGTAATTTCAGTGGTGAGGCAGTGAATGCTTCAATGGATGACTCTGCAGTCAAAGGAACAAAATTTTTATTATGCACCCATTAATGACACGATGACCACATACACCCCATTCATGCAAACAGGACTGATAGCACATCTCAGAGTGAGAACAGGAAGGTGCTGACAGACACCCAGGAGTGCACAGAAACACTATTTATTAAATTGTGTGTAATATCCACGTGGATGGATCAGATGGAGCTGCTGGGGAAGGCCCCCGACACCTGGTCCTGCCACTGCCAGCCATGGCCTGCCCACAGGCAGGCAGGAGGCCGTGGAAATATCCCTTCCCTGCTGAGAAAAGCTTTCAGCAACAGAAGCGTTCAGCAGCCAGAAGGGCTAGGAAGGAGGTGCTGGGCAGCATGCTGGGCAGGGGAGCAGCACAGCAGGGAGGGAGCAGCAGCATGGGACATGCTCTTCTGCCACATTTTCCACCTCCGGGCAATTTTTAGAATGAAAAAAAGAAAAAAAAACCAAAACAAATAGAAAGGCTAAAAGTTTTTCACAAAGCAGCTGGATAACTCAATAAAGTTTTGTTTGTGGTCTTACTTTTTCCTTTAGGGTTTGCGTGTTGGGTTGTTTGGGGGTTTTTAGATCAATTTGTCTCTTAATTTCTAATGCTTTACACATTCATGACTAGCATTTCCTCATTATGAAAAGTGAAAATCCCTGTACTGGAAGCTGTCAGAAATTGGGAGGGGCATTACATGAGAATTGCTTTAGGTTGTCACCATCCCTGCCTTTTTCACCTGCAGCCATCCAGCCCTGGCCACTCCTGGAACACATCACAGGCTAAAGGATTATTCTGATAACCTGGGTCACTTATGCAACTTTTTCCAAATAATGCTTGTATTTAAAAATCTCCACTTTATGATCTTTCGTTAGAAAACAGTAGTGCAAGTCTACTGTAACACCTACTGAAGCAAAAAGAGTCTTTCTATAGACTTTATAGGAATTGGATAGATTTATATTACTGGATACATTAAAACTAAACAGACTCACAAAGAAAAATAATCCCTTATTGCTGCCTTCTGTTACTTCCTTGGGGGAAAAAAATAAAGCAACTCTGAACAGAAACATACAGAATTTTTTTTAATGCATGAATGCACCCCATCATTTTAGTTTTCTCATCTTGTGATGAAGTACTGTTTAATTAAAAAGATTAGGTATATGTCCTAAGCAGCTTATGGATGGGTATTATCTTCATTTGAGATACTCTAATGAGAGACTAGGGGAACAGCAAGTAACCTTTTATTCTACAAAACTAAAAATGGGCAAGAGATGAACATTTAATCACCTTGACATTATCCTTTGCTATATTAGGTTAAAGCAATAAGATGAAGGACAACAAAGCTAATATATACTTATATATTTATATATTTATATAGTTATATAGTTATATTTATATGCAGATATATGTAAATTCTGTTTTCTTTAATCATTAAAATCAATGAAATGCATGTGTTAAAGTAGTAACAAAATATTTAGCTTTTATGCAACATCACTTCTCATCCATAGAAGTTGTAATGCTTTGCTTAGGCCATAGTTCTGCAATGCTTTGCTCAGGCCACCTACAACTGATGAGTGCCTGACACAGAAGGTTTGTCTCAGCAGTGAGGCCCTGGCAGAGCCGGGTACCACACAGCCTGAGCTGTCTGACACACTCTGCACAAAGCTGTCGAATTAGTCACACAAAAAATGGTACCAACAAGAAAAGCAGGGTACAACTCTAGCATTTGGGAGAACACAGCTCAGCAATGAGCTCAGCACACGTCCTTAGGGAAAGGTGTATGTGGTTGTGATGGGTTGGCACTGTCTGGATGCCACCCACCCACCAAAGCCTCTCTACTGCTCTGCTCCACTGCCCTTGGTGTCTGCAGAGCTGTTCCTCTCACAAGTTCTCACCCTGCTCTTCTCTGGCTGTGATTACAACTGCACAGTACTTTTTTTTTTTCTTCTTCTCAAATATGCTATCACAGAGGTGCTCCCACCATTCCTGATGGGCTCAGCCTTGGCCAGCAGTGGGTCCATCCTGGAGCTGGCTGGCATTGGCTCTGCTGGACATGGAGAAAGCTTCCAGCAGCTTCTCACAGAAGCCAACCCTGTAGCTCTTTCCCCTGCTACCAAAATCTGGCCATACAAAACCAACAGTGGTTCAGGCAAAGAAAAACATAATTGCAATTAAAACTATAAACAAGAATTTTTGTGATTAAATCTCTTCATTATGAGATGAGTATTATTCCCTGACTAGGTATGTACTCGTTAGAGTCAGGCTCCTCTGTAAAGGAAATTGCATTCCAAATTTTCACATGAACCAGAATTAGGGATTACACTTTTTAAAATATCTTCTTCCTTGAGCACTCTTGCCTGAACTTATGAAAAGGATGTAATATATAAGGTACAATATATAAAGCACTCAACAAATAAAATTTAATTAATATATAATGCACAATATACAAAATTAAAAATATAGACTATACACAAGAACTCAAGAACTAGGAATTTAATCACATAGCAGATTTCAGATTTTACTTTGTTCTCTCTGAAGCATTCAAAGCTGCCAGAAGTGGGCAAAAAGGGAACCAGTTTCTAATAAGATAAATACAATTGTGTTTTGAAAAGGGGAAAAGAAAAAAGCTAGACAAAATTCTGACATTTTTTCTTTACTGAAACTGTTTAGTAATTAGACTGAGAATGCAGTTTACATGATCAAAGGGTTCAGATGTAGATTTTTTACATGAGCAGGGGTTCTGTTTGGTGTTTTTAGTGGGGGAGTGAAGGCATATTTTGGAAATTCTGATTTCATTACTTTTCAAATCTGAAACTCTATGCTTGTTTTCCATGCTGTCAGATTCATATCATGTCACAGTTCTATTGTATATGCACACTCAGCAAGAGAATGTGCAAGTGCTGGTGTTTTGTGTTACCCTGATTCTCCCACTGCATTGGCTAAAAAGTGGAAAAATAAATACTCAAATGGGAACAATATTTACTACCTAAAATCCATAGGCACATAGCAAGAAATCAAAACCTGTCAGTCTTTGGACCCTCTGGACTCTAGCTTTGCTCTAGATTTGCTAGCAGGGTAAGCATGAGGCCATGAAGTTTTGTAGAATCCCTGGCAGTAAGGGCTGGTATCAGCTCTTGGGCAGTACCCATTTAAGCAGATGGAATTTACTAAGCAAGAGCATTCTGCATGATGTTAACATTCTTCAGCCCTTTAATTTTAGATATGTATTGCTTTTAGAAGAGGAAGCTTACTTTGACTGCACTGTTTCACTTTCCTTAATACACATTAAATGTGATGATTCTTTCAGACACACACTCAGGTATATATGAGGATTTGGTTTGTGCCTCTTCCTTTTCTCAAGGCATCAAGATTACACACATGGCTCAGGTACAAGATACTACTTGTTCATATTAAACATTTCAGCATGCACTGAATGCTATGGAATTAAAACAATGTTTACAAAACAGACAAGAATATACTTTTCTCTTTGGTGAAATATCTTGAAAACAATAGTCATGATGAGAACAAAGGAGGTCCCCTTCTGTATTATAAAAAAACACAGTTATTAAGAGGAGGATGAAGCCAATTAGAAGTTACGTATGTGGCTGAGAAAAAGAATTAAATTTAAAATCTCTTATGCTTGTGTCCATAGAACTGCATTGCTATTCATAGCAATTCAGTAACTGAGAAATGAACCAAATCTAGTTTCTTTAACCCTGGGATAAATTTAGCTCAAGAACACAGGTGGTTTGTATTCTGCACATGTGAATGGTCTAAAGCTTTTCTGTTATTAGTCTTGTTTCAGCCATTTTAGCAATTCCATTGTATTTTGTTCACAGCTTTTGTCTTCCACCCTTTTTCATTTCCCATTTCTTCTGCCAGACACTTAATCAGCCTCTCTGGGAACTTCTACAGCTCCCATGACCACTGTGTAAGAACACCTAACAAACATTAATGCCTTTTTATCTTCACTGCACCCTTATGAATAAGGACAGTGTTAATTCACGTTATACAGAGAAGAAACAAAAGGACAGAGACATTAAATGGCTTGGCTATCATGAGTGGGAGAGAAATCTGTAAAGCATCAGGAACTGAAGGCAAATTGTTAGGGTTAGCCCCAAGCACCTCCTTCCTACTCTCTGTCCTTTGCAGACTATGAGCATCCAAGCACCTGTCACTCTGCCAAGACACAAGGAAGACTCTTGGAATTCCCATAATGGAGGTGCCTGCTGGGAGTCTGTTGTTACATCTCCACGGTGAGAAAGCAGCTCTCCCAAAGGATAATGGTGAGAATCAAACTTGGGAACCCCTCTGTCTTTCCCTCTCACTCTGTCAAACAGCTGAGATGCTTGGGCTTCTAAATCAAGCACGCAAACCTGCTCTCTAAAGTATATGGTATGAGTCATTTAGCTAACATAAAGTGCCCTGTACTGATCCACAGAGAGAATCCCATAAAGTTTTTCATGTCTCTTTTACCTGCCCACACATATGGATCACTCATTACAGTAGTATCTGAATGCCTGATTGAACCAATCACGTAATTTTTTTTGTTGTTTTAACATTGGATTTTGACCACTGGTTGCTGCACTAATTTCTAGTTTCATCGATTTTTTTATCTGACATGAAGAATGCCATTCTGTTATAAGGCAAGGTGGGGTGGAGTGTGAGCAAGTTTCACAAATTCTGCAACAGCTCCCACCCCTCCTGCAACCCACTGCCTCTGCCTATCGATAATCCTTTATAATGTTCTGTAATAAAATCACATTCTCCCACAGGCTGCTTTTTCTTTTCTTCCTCCTCTTGTAAAATATTGGGGGTTTAATAACTGTAGCAGTTTGGATTCCTCTCTGTGGCCCTACAAGAAGCCAGGATGGAAGAAGAGGTAAGTGAATGTTGCCTAGTGTCTTCGTCCTGGTTTTGGAGAGCGCGATTTACAAAGATATAAACAGATACGTAACTGTACACGTTTATCTCACATTGATCAGCTACTTCCTGCTCTTCCACACTCCCACCCCATACAATGGGTTGTAAGAGCTCAAAATGCCTCTGATCCTACCCTGTACCTATGCAAAGGCAGGACTCCATCTCTTCCCTGTGCACCTGGAGGGTAAGTGCAATGGAAGAAGGGGTGCCTACTCCCCTGCACCTTTGCAGGAATGCAAACAAATGTATTGAGGGGAGTGTCAAAATTTACGTTTTATAGAACATTTGTTTAGTATAATAAACATCTGCAAATGACTATTTATTTCATGAAGTAATTAACATTCCTAATTAGATGCACCTTGCAGCTGCTGTTAATCTTAATTGGCAAATATGCAGTTACATTTTGATACATATCTTCAGAAGAGTTACAGAAGAGAAGGGGAAAAAAATAAAGACAAAATTCTGAAGGGAAGGAAATAAAACTGTTCCCACACAGTTCAGAGAGTTCGCACAAAGAAGATCCCATGGCAACAGCGAGGCCCACAGTTTGCCTTATAAAAATCCAAGAATAGATAATGTATCATCTCTCCTAAAACACTTCGCTTGGAAAACCGGAGGGGAAGGGGGGAAGAAAAATAAAATACAGCACAAGAGGTGAAGCGAAGCAGGCTGACCCCCGCGCGTCCGGCGCTCCCCTCGCGGCCGTGCCCCCGGCGCTGTCCCGGCAGGCGCGGAGCGGCGCGGAGCGGCCCCGGCCCTGCG
>VXBU01001474.1:213158-265285 GCA_013400315.1 Bombycilla garrulus
CGGCGCGCTGGGCGCGGAGCTGCCCGCGGGCGGCGCGGGGGCCCCCGGGCCGGCCGCCCCCTTCCCCCCTTCCCCCCTCGCTGCACCTGGATGGTACCTCCCGCCGGCAACGCGGGCACTTTCTGAACTAGGAGGGAAGGAAGGAAGGAAGGGGCGACTGGGGGGGGGGGGGGGCGCCGAAGTCTGTATGGAATTACCTGCGCCCGCGGCGGAGCTGGCAGCGCTGGATGGATGGGCGCCGCGTCCGCGGCACTCGCGGCCAGCTGAGCCCCAGGAGTAAACACGGGGCTTCTCCGGCCGAGTGCGCAGTGTGGTGACCGGCACTCGCCTCGCTGACTGATCGCACCGGAGGAATATTTCGGGAGACTCCTGTGGGTAAGGTCATTTTATTCAGGCAAAAGCCCGGCATTGCTAAACTTGGTGGCGGGTGACTGAAATGGGCACTTTCGGGATTGCTGCATTACCCTGATGCGAGGGGCTCCGGCCGCTATTGACAGTTGAGTGGAATAACTGCATTAGGTCTTCTGGTGAGTGCCTTTTGCGAAAAATTAAAAAAAGAATAAATCTCCTTCTGGATTATGCATCCTCTGGATTTGGGAGGGTACTGTAAGAGCAAGGAGTCCTTAATTTTCCCTCTTTTTATTTTTTATTTCCCTGGTTGTAATATATTTGACTGGAAAGGGTATGCAATAGCAAAGAAGCTCTCTGTGATGGAATCTAATTAATATGAGATCGGATCCCATCCCCTGGTTAAATAGATGTTTCCAACTCTGTGCAGCGTTCTGCTGCATTTCATAGCTGCAATGGAGGTAGAGAAAATCTGCTTGTCAAGTTGTTAAACTTTAAGGTGGTGATCCTCATTGATCGTGATACAGTGCACTGGTACGAAAGGGGTTAAATGCCATTGGTAATTTGGGATTACAACTGTTCCTGTAAATCCTGCAAGGGAATTATAAACTGGGGGGCGGTAAGGACAGAATCCCCTCAGCTTCATAGTAGAGAAATACCAAAAATATCACTAGCCTGAAAATATCTCATCCAGCTGCTCTTACAAAATATCTTTTTTACCCAATAACTTACCTACTGAAACCTCGGACCACGTGTATGGGAGTTGGAAGATGTGCAAACAGAGATGCTATCTTCGGTATTTCATACATACATGCATCTGGCTGAGGGACTGTGTGGGAATTCATTCCTGTTACTTGTGGTGTGAAGCGAGACGAGAAAAAAAAGGAAAGATCATGTTCTTAAGAACAGAAGCGAGTGAGGGAAGCACTTCAGCCTTTAAAGATTTAAAGGGATCCAAGCAATGCACATTGGTAATCTCTCTCTGCAAAATCAGTTCTGATAAGAGGGAATGAAGGGAAGGTTGAGGGAATCGATAGTGATGACGTTGTGCAGTGCAATGCACTGCAATGCTAAAGTTACATAGTGTGTGCGAAAATATGTACCCTTATGTACTGCTGGTGAGTTCATGCATAATGGATGGAAGAAGATATGCAGATCTGTCTGTAGGAAGATGGATGTATTTGTGCAAAGACGGTGATTATGTAACTTGATTACATCAGTGGCATCAGTCGCCGATAGTGGAATAATATGCTCCTATAGCGTATCGATCACTTGGCTTAACTTTGTAGCGCTGCCGGCAGCAAGGGATGGAGACCTGGGCAGACGAGGGGAGATCCTTGCTCAGCTCTTTACAAGGGGTTTGCCTCTTGCAGGCTGTCTTTTGCATCAGCGTGCTGCTGGCGGAGTTTCCCCGGGACAGGGAGTTCACGGAGGAAGAGGAGGAGGAGGGGGAGGCTACCGAGGCGCGGGTTCAGCCACACCCGGGGAGAGGCTCCCGAGGAGCGCGGTGAGGCTGCACAATGGTCCTATTGAGCGGCCCCGGCTGCGCGCTCCTTCGCAAGGTCACACCGCAACCTGGGACTTGGGTACATGGCAACAGCTGAGCGGAGGAGGACCACAACCGAAATTAAAATTGGTCCTCCCCCTCTCACCTCGCCGTCGCCTACCTCCGAGCACGGCGTTCTGCTGACCTCTTTCTCCCGCGGTGCTCACGGCAGAGCTGGTGCCGCTTCGCCCGGCTGTGCGCGGCGCCCAGCACAGGCAGCGTGGTGTCTCTCTCGGTGCGAGCAGCGACTGCTCACAGCTTTGGCAGGGTGCTGCTTCAGTATGTTACAATACAGCGTGACTGACGTGAGAGAAAAGTATTGTCAGATACGACAGCTTCGTACACCTGTTCCATTTACAGGAACCGAAAAGGTGGTCTTTTAATGCATTTCAAGCATCTTAGAAGTGAGTGGGTAAAGAGCAAAGGTGTCACAGGAGTCCCATTGGTTTAACTCAGACTTTTTTAGCAAATTATCCTCAAAGATAGCAGTATCAGGATATGCCTTAATGCCCCTTTTAGAATCCTGAATCGTTTTTCCTATCTGTTCAGGGGGAGGAGGGGGAAGAGCACTCCTTGAAGACAGATAAACTCACAAAGGCAATGCTGAAGGCCCATACTTCTAACACATGCATTTTCTGAAAAATGTAAGCCTGATGAAATCTTAACTCAGCTGAAATGAGTGATCTTATCGTCACTGACCTGTGGCCTTCCCCACTTCACT
Source organism: Bombycilla garrulus (assembly GCA_013400315.1). Taxonomy (NCBI): domain Eukaryota; kingdom Metazoa; phylum Chordata; class Aves; order Passeriformes; family Bombycillidae; genus Bombycilla; species Bombycilla garrulus. The sequence continues at coordinate 215,774 of VXBU01001474.1, forward strand.
CTGAATTCATTCTAGCAAAATGTCACTAAAATACTTTTCAGTTGAGAAGGGGTGAGGGCAGAGTGGGTTTTACATCTCTTGATAAACATGATCTTCACATACCTACTAGATTTAATGCACTATCAAACTCACAGTAATTTTACCCTACAGCAGCCTGAAAAATCATTTTTTCCTGCTTCCCTGAAAACATCAGTATTTTAAAGTTGGTTCACCATTAGGTCATGACTGTATTCATAATTCTGGAGGATAGGTCTGGGAAAGCACTAAAAAATCCTGCTAATGCAGTTTAGAGTTTGACATTCATAGAGTATACTGAGTAAATTGGAAAAAAAAAGGATATGAAGTTAACTCTGTTTCCATCCTTCAGGGGTCAGAATAACACTATGGCAACTCCTATGCATTGCTGCAGCTCTTATAATTTTCAGAAATGTCCCTTGCATACTCTCTGCCACACAGAATTACAGGCATGCTCTTTCCATTGATTCCTTACAGGACCCCTTGTGACACACAGGCTACATACCTGTACCACCCATCTTAAAGGAAAGCACAGTTGTCTCTAGAAGGTGTTATAAAACTGGTGCTGTAGAGGAGTAGGCACTGACAGTGTGGAAATGTACCACGTGATACATGTAAAGTGGCATGCAGCATGCAAGGATTTGTGAATGCAGGACAATAGAGAATGGTAAGCTACCAAATTTTATTTATAGGTTAATTTTATTGTTGTAGTTAGCAATGCCCACTTGGTAAAAATAGAGGGTTTCAGCTCTAATGCAATATCTCTTCAGTTTGCACCAAATGTAGCTTTTTTTGAGAGGAAACTTTCCTTGCTGAAGTAAAGCTGTAAATCGCTCGGACAAATGAAGAGAAAATGTGAAGAGAAATATTTACATAAAACATTCCCAGGCTCCAAATCTCAGACCACTGAAAGCAGTGAGAGTTTGGCCACCCACTCCTCACTATTGCTGGAGAGCTGGCTTTTAGAGAAAACAGCAGTGCATCAGTGCCTTCCTCTGAAAGAACAGGCTTCTGACTGTCACTGTCATAGAAAACAGCAGAGTTGTTTTAGTGCTGATAGGAAAATTTGAAACAGGGCAGATCTTAGTGAAACTTTTTTACTATTCAGTAATATTCTTGTAATGTATTCAGAGTACTTTCTGTGGCCATTATGTTGAACCCGTGCACTGGGAAAAAAACACACAAACAAACAAAAAAAAGGATAATCAGCTGAGGTTTTCCTGCAGTGTATTTGCACCCACAGAGAAGTGTTTGGATATACTTCTGTGTTTTATAACAGCTATGATATTTAGCGGCTGGGAATCTTTTTATTTTTATAGTTCACACTGCATGATAATATATGGCAATTGAAACACGAAGCTCTGATTAATATGATTAAAATCTAGCAATTTATCTAGTGGTGCTGAAGTTGTAAAGTTTAATTATAGAAGCACCATTTGCACAGTTATAGGTAAGGTTGTATCAGCATTTATATTATAAACCTCTATCCTGTTTCCATCCATTGTATCAGGGGTCCATGAAATAACAATTCACAGTAGAGACCATAATAGCTATTTTAGGTTACTGTTGTGGCCTGTCAGGTCAGTTACCCATGTGTTTCTTTAAGTCTTTATATGAATGTCTACAGCAGCATCAAAGCCATTATGCTCTATCAATTCAAGTATATTCTTTTATTTTAAAATGTAATTAAATATGCAGTGATGGACCACAGTGACTTAGTGACTCAGGAGGGATCATTTAACATATAATTTTTTATGCACTTTCATATAGTTTTCCTACTCCTAAAACAAAAGCAGAGGAATTGCAGCAATTAATTCTTTTTGTGACAGCTTAAAATTAATTTTCATTTAGGTGAAAACTCTTTTGGGGAACAGGGAGGAAGAAGAGAATGATGAACATGAAAATTTGTGGGTTTTGAATGTTAATATTCCAGCTTTGCATATTCCCCTGTGGTGGTCACATATGGAACTCCATCCTGCAGAAGGGGAAAATCCTGTGTCATCTGTCAAGGCTCTGTAAGACCAGGGCAGGGAACTCAGGTAGTGCTGGTTCTCTGTTTTATCATTGAGTACTCTGTTTTTCTAGGTCTCACTGTACCTGTGTATTATAGGCACTCCTGGGTCATTTCATGGTGCTATACAGCACACTATTTATGCCTCAAAAACTGGGTCTGAACAAACGAACCAAGGGCATCGGTCTTACTGCTTTAAAGTTTCATGTTTATAGGAACAGCACACAGACATAATGATAATCCTTAAGTAGTTGTAGCATCAACTGCAGCATTTACTCACAAAGATTTTTAAATTGGGAACTAAGTAGAAGAAAGGGAGAATATGAAAACATTTAGATTTTTGCCAATGCAGTAGACATTGTTTCCATTTTATTTTTTACTTCTGAGAATAATTTAGGAAATGCTCAGTTTAGCTTATGAAAAGAAATGCAGAAACCTAATTCATGTGTTGAGAAGACCAATGCCATCTATACAAATCTATACAATCAGGCAGACAAGAGGTAGTGATGTCAGAATGTTTTCTGTTCTCTAGTCTTTCACAGCTGTCCACAGTGAGTAGAGCATTGTGAAAGAGGAAGAAGATGGAGACTGCAGAATGGGTTAAAAGGGGGGCAGAAAAGATTGTAAATGTATAGACAGTGGTGAAGTATCTTCTCTGTCTTCTGAGATGGAATATATTTCTATATTTCTCTTGTCTGTTTTTTCCTAGGGATACCAGATGCTTAAAGTCGTTGCAGGTCTCAACTGCCACTGCTCTGTTTTTGTTGTTTTTCTTTTTAATCCTTAAAATCTTCAGTGCAAGGGCCATCAACTTTTTGTTTTCATGCCTATTTCCAGTCACCCAATTGGATGGTGATCTCTCAGTTGAGATGACTTGAGGTCCTTCTCCATAAAGTAATAAATTAATGTAATTAAGTTCACTTAGTAATGTGAACTTGGAGTGTCAGTAGAAATTTCTCAATCTCAACCAAAAGTTTAGACTGTTTCAGGGAAAATGAAGTCATAGTAATGTGCATCCATTGTCATGTGCAGGGGAGGGCTTCTGCTGCTGATTAGGAGTGGGCTTAACCAGCTCTGACCTCTCTGGGTTCCCAGACCATTTGCCTCTGGCCGACAGTTGCTGTGCCTGAATGGTGTAAGAGACCTGCATGTACATTCATACCTGCCTACAGCCATTTGACAGGGCACCTTTACTGGATTTGACTCTGAGCTCAGATCTTATGCCTCAGGGATAATTCCTACAGCAAGAAGATCTGTTGGTATGATGGAAACCTTGGGATAGAGCCACAATGTCTGCACAGGAATGTGTTTGGCCAGGATGCTTTTGTGTGGCACTGATCCCTGGCAGCAGTTTTAGCCCTGTGTCTGTCAGGTTGCTGCTCAGTGCACAGAATTTCAGGATGGCAGTAGAGCACAGCTGTTACCATACAGCACCTTGGCATTCTGCATCTTCAACTTCCTTTCATGCTTTCTGTCTCTTCCCACATTAAAACTCTTTTTTTCCTCCCCAAACTGTTTTGCTCATTTTAGAATAACATAACTGGAATTGCATGGCATTTCCTTTTCAGCAAGTTGTGCATGTGATGGAGATATGTATGTATGTGTACCTATCTGTCAATAAGATCTGCATGTTCAGTATACACAAACTTTATTTTATTCAGCATCTTTTAAAGAACAGACAAGGCCTGTGAACTTTCTCCTAGACTTTTCTTTGGGGGATCCCATAGCTGAAGGTGATGTGCTTATACCAGTGCTAAATCAGACTGGCTGATTGGCACTGTCTCTCTGTACATACATATATATTTAGTTACCGTAGAACTGTAGAATATGCTGAGTTGAAAGAGACCCATCAGGATCATTGAATCCAGCTCCTTGGCCCTGCACAGGACAGCCCAAGAGTCACACCATGTGCCTGAGAATATTGCCCAAACGCTTTTTGGTCTCAGACAGGCTTGGTGCTGTGACCACTTCCTTTGGGAAGCCTGATCACTCTCTGGGTGAAAAACATTTTCCTGATATCCAACCTAAACCTCCCCTTGAGACAACTTTAGGTCATTTCCTTGAGTCCTGTCACTGGTCATGACGGTGAAGAGAACATTACTGTTACCTCCTCTTCCCCTCAAGAGGAAATTGTAACTGCAGTGAGGTCTCCCCTCAGTCTTCTCCTGGCTGAGCAGACCAAGTGACCTCAGCCCCTCATAAGGTTTCCCCTCCTGACCCTTCACCATCCTTGTAGCCCTACTTTGGATGCTCTCTCATAGCTTCAGGTCTGCTTTCAGGGGTCATTTCTGTAGCTGGTCACTAGAGGAGAATTACGTACGTGCACAAATACAGGTGCCTGTGTATGCCTGTGCATACATATACCTTTACCTGTGCACTTACTCATACACCCAAAGGAACACTGAGAGCCAGCCATAAAGAGGAAATACTCTAGTTATTCCTTATACTAAACAGAGGAAAACAAACATCATCAAACAAGCCGTGAGACAGTAGCTGTTTTTAGGGTTGATTTAGTATTTATTTTTTAATGATCTGTAAATGCAGCATGTTTGAAGACCACGCTAATGTGTTTAGGAATGTCAAAGCAGAAACATAGTTTGAAAGGACTATCAAAGGGCTATATGGCATCGAATGTAATATTAGAAATTTACGTGGTAAGGCTTTGGAAGATACAATCTGAGTGTTTCCTGTATATGTCTCCTAACAGACCAAGATACTATCAAAAATCTTACCCATTGTTTTGAAAAAGCTCAACCAGAGTATTTTCTGAGTTCACAGGAGAAGAAAGTTTTATTTATATTATAAAAGAAATGTAAAGCTTTGTGTAGTATTTATTGTATAACACTTAGAAACTCTTCACTCTCATAGTATGAATAATCCCTCTGCCTTCAGTAACTTCTTATCCAGAAACCTATTAAGAAAGAAGAAAAGAACAGAGAATGGCAGCCAAAAAAAAAGTCTTCCATATGAAAAGATTCCCATGTGGAGAAAGAGGTGAAGGCTTTGTTTTATTCAGAAAAAAAAGAAGATACAATATGGAAGAACAGGTGATGCAAGAAATATTGAAGGCTATGGAAAGATACTTTGCTTTATCTTTGTGCTGGTTCGAGATATATTGTTTTCCTGATGACCAGTAAAATTTAATTGTGGAAAAGATAAAATGAGTAAAGGAAAGCACTCCTTGACATAGTTCATTCAAATCCTTTTTCTCTTCTGGACAAGGAAACAGTGAAGAGAAAACTCTAGTAGAATAGAATAGCTTGGTAAAAACAAAGTTTTGAAAAGTTGCATTGTAATAGATACCCAGGTAAGAAGATTATCAGGCTGTGTAACAGATAGTTAGAAGGCTCTCACCTTGTGTAGCCCAGTTATGATGTAATCAGTGGATGTCTGTGTCTGTGATTTCTGAAGTGTTAAAGGATGCTTCTTCCAAAGGGTTTGTTACTGGCTTCCCTTGGAGGTCTAGACTAGGTGGAGAGTGTGTTCTTGAGACTACAGTTCATCACTCTCTGTTTATTTTAAAAACCCAGCAATTGTAGTACTGCTTAATAAAGATTTTATTACTGTTGACTGAACAGTCTAATTTTGCTCTTTAAGTCCTCATTGCTAAAGTCGTGGTCCAAAATGCAGTGGTGGAAATGGAACGAGGCCTACTGAACTCTGTAGGTATTGGATCAGTCTCCAGCTTTATCATCGAATTGCCTAATTTTTGTTATTTTCTGTGAAAAAAAACCCTCATCCTGCTTATATTTAATAGGTTAGCATTGATTACAAAGAGAAAATCTTGTAAACTTTAACAGAATCCAATAAAGCTTACTATATTATTGGCCGTATAAACAGTCTTATTAAATTCCATCATTAAGGGATATGGAACCCATATTTTGTTAACTTACGGAATATCTAGTTTCTTGAAAGGTTGTTACACCATCCCTGGTCTCTGGTACTTTCAGATGCTGTGATGGAAAACTCAGAAAGATCTCTAAAATCAATCACTAAAAATATATGCAGTGTTAATGTACATCCTGAGCTAGTTATTTCTAAAACATTTTCAGGTTCATCAGAATACAGATAGGTTTTGTCTTTAGTTAGTTTAACTTGTCCTTCTTCGTATTGCTTCTTCAGTACTTTATATGGAAAATAATGTATAATATATTTTTATATGTAATAATATATACTCTGTCAGAGGACAGTCACATGGCTCAATGGACAGACACTCTACTTCTCCTTACAAGGGACCTTCTTTAATTACACTTTTCTCTTGATTTTGTCCATTTGTAGGATTACTTTATGCTTAAGACTCCCATATTAGCTAATGAAGTGTATGTCTTCTATTTCTTTGGTGCTGAAATCAGGCCCTTTCACTAGTTCCAAATACTGCTTTTCTGTAATACTTTGCTAAATTTGTCCATACTTCAGTTTCTTGTCTCTAAACACTGAAGACATAAACACATTCTGCCTTCTTGTCTTTTTAAGTGCTTCATCTATTTATAATATAAACTGTTTGCTTAATATTTATGTTTTATTATCTATGAAGTAGGTTTAGAGAAAAAGTTAATGTCTATTTCTTCTTCCTACCTCAGTAGAAATTAAATTATTTGCCAGCCCTTGGAAATCATAGAAAGTATTTCCATTCTTCCGGCCTCCAGAAAAGAAGTAATTTCCATATTGGTTGGAGGGCAGATTTTTTAATATTTTTTATTTATTTAGCACTTAGATTTCAGGAGGATTGAATCAAAAGATGCCATTTTAGACATAAAATTTTAATGAAAACATTTTCTGCTCAGTAGAAAATTAATCAGGGAAGATATTTTCAGAGTACTTAATGCAAGTTCTTAGCAGAACAGGACTCTCAGCTAAGGTCTTTAGATGCTAAATAATACAAATATGAAAATAGTATTGTGAGTAATACTACTGGGGGTGGCTGGGTCAGCTGCCTGTTTCCTAAATACTAATCAGTCTTTTTAATTTGAGATTACTTCAGTATTCATCTTCTCATTTTTCCCTGTTGCCTGAATTAATTGTATATAAAATACGGATGCTCATGAATCAAAGGTAGCTTGTGGTTTTCCTCTCTGCCGGGGTTCAGGTGTAACCCACCTGATTAACAGAACAAAAATCTTAGTAGCGATGGGGCTTTCTGGTTTTGATGCTGAACTTCGACCGTGTGTTTGCTCTTACTCATCAAGTCTTAATCCAGTGCCCGGCGTGTTGTGGGAAGGGCTGCTGTTGGTCTCAGTGTGTAGTGAATTAGATTTGGGGATTTTACAGTCCTAGCAGCGAGGTTCTCTTATTTCCTGCAGTGCGTTTGCCTGTCGGCGCAGAGCCATCACCTGCTGCATGCTCGCAGGTACTGCCTGCCTTCCGAGGAGCAGCTTTCCCTGAGGGAAAGCCGGAGCTGGGCAGCTCCTGTTTCTCTGGGAGATAATCCCAGAGGTAAAGGGATCTCGGGTTTCGTACATGAAACCTTTGCTGTTTTTTTCAGGTCTTGTTACTGGAATTGACAAGCCGTGCTCGGAGCCATCCTTTGGGCTAATTCCAGCTGACGGCTCTGGACCAGGGCTGGACCGCAGAGCTCCGCGGTGACGCCGGCGGCATTTCCCCAGCACAGCAGGAATGCCCCAGCCAGCGGGCTCCGTGCCCGCCACAACCTGTCGCCTGGAGACTCGTGGTTTCCATAGCTTTGTTTAATAGAAGACATTTTTGTCTGCTCTGAAGATACTCGTGTTCGCTGATTTGGAATAATATTAAGTGAAGCAAGGGTAAACAGATTTCACACAGAATCTCCTGTCAGAGCTCTGTTTCGTCAAGAATAATGTTAGAGTAACTCCAGTGAAGCTGTTTCATTCGGCTTGCCAGATTGAGTCCAATGTGAACTTTCAACATAGATATTATTGCATTAATTTTAATGAATAAAGATCACAGGCTTATTTAATTAACATAGCAAAAACCACTGTCAGCAAGCAAAGAAGTTATATTGCACAGCCACTCTAATGCAATCACAAGGGTATACTTTATGGCTATGAGAATATAATTTTCTTGTTAAAAACCTTTGATGTTTCCTTAAATATATAAAAAAACAGGAAATGTGTAAATAAGGCTTGCCAGCCATCTCAAATGCCTCATATTAAAATTATTTTTTTAGCTTTAACTTGTCTTCATTTTGATGGGTTTCAGATAATAGTGATGTATATATACAAGTGTATATATTAATACAAGTAGAGGTATGCCTGTATATACATAACTTTTGTTATAAAATCATAGTTGTTAATACTGAAGACACAACCGTTATGTCAATTTTCATATGTCATATTTACCATTAGTTTTTATCATTTTATTTGCACGGTTAAGGGCTGTTTAACCACTAGAGTTTTACTTTTCTTGTGCCTTCCTGCCTGGTCCAACTCAGTAGAAAATTCTCCTTTAATTTGTTCTTAGGGGATTTAAGAGAAGTGTGTTGGAGGTTTGTCTACTCCACCAAGATCCACTGTGCAGTCTCACCTGCATGTCTGGTTTAGACCTACACATGTTTTTTCATCCACACTCCCTCATGCATTGCCACAGGAGCTGGTTCAAAGTTTCTGGAAGTCAAGGAGTCAAGGAGCCACCAGTCACCTGAATGGCAGTGTCTTGTCATGTGCAAGATGGGCTGCTGTCTCTGTGCTAGTCCTGAATTCATAACTCAGAGGGAGTCTGTGTTTCGTAATAGGGGAAGCTGTGGGCAGTACATCTCGCAGTTTGGCAAGAGCTGCTTGCTGTGTAGATGCCTTTACATTACTATTGGTGTCAAGATTTTAACATTTACTTGGTGTGTTTAATCCCACACTGACACAGAGTATGGAAACCATTGCTTGAAAGCAATATATATATATAAAAGCTAGACTCTTGTTTATCTAATAATGAAACCTGAATGCAGGAATGCAAATGTATCGTGCAGCCCAAAGTGTATCCCGCTGTATCAGTGCCAGCTGAAATACGCAAATAAGCAAATTTGTTGTTTATTTGGCAGGTACTGTGGTTCTACAGTCCTCACTTTTGTTGTTATTTTTATTGACCTCTCAGAGTGCTCTCAAATAAGCTTTCAACCTTAAACTTTTTTTTGATGAATGAGGAGGACAGAATTTTCAACTAGAGACAGTTTACTGTAGAATTGTCTTGCACTTTTTCTACCAAGATTGGCACAATATTCTTAGCTTAAAAAGGATAGGGTTTTTTCTTTATTTATTTTTTTACTAGAAATTTATACTATAAAGGTTATTGCAGGATAGAGGAAAAATACAGTAAAAATGTAATATAGCAAGACTGTCCATATAATAGCAAATTTTGCACTCATAAATTTTATATTTTGCTTTGAGGATTATCTGTTAAGGTTCTAATTAAAAAAAACCCAAAAAAACCAAAATGAAATAACCCACACAACTTCCCCCCAGAGAAAAGGGAAGGGCCACGCCAGAAAGAAAAACAAATTTTTTAAATTAAATTTAAATACCCGTTTATTTAAGTCCATAACATGTTTTCAAGTACAGATTGTCTTTCTGCTTATCTTAGAGGGCAATCAGACCTTCTTACTATTTAATACTTGTTTTTAAGAGAGCTTCACTATGAAGGGGCACAATTTTTGCTCAGTCCTTATCAAAGAATAAAATTCAACAAAATACACTGTCAAGCAACATTCACTTTCCTTTAGATGGTCAGTAATACAGCAGAGAACCATCACTGATCTCAGTAGCAAAATAATACATGCTTCTCAGGATTTCTATAAATTTAGTTTATGTAACTCATAAGTTTTATAACAGAGTTATGGCAGTTTTACATATGGAATAACTGATTTTAGCAGGAGGTTATGTTTTGTTGATGTCAGGAATTCTAGGTCACATTTGCTGTTACACGGTGTGTGTGGTGCATAGCTTTCATGGTGAATACACTCATGAAACAGGAACTAATTTATCAGTTCCTATGAGTAAATAGCTCTGCACACCTCTTTTTTTAGTGAAAACTAGATTTTACTTGAAAATAAAGACAGAGAGGAGAAAATACCCTGAAGTGGTCCTTTGTTTTATGTGCTGTGATACACAAATAAATCCATGAATTACCTTTAGCACTGTGGAATTTATTTATCTCTCTCAGATGAGACGTTCTAGCTGTCACCAGTCACCGACAGTGATTGTGACACCCTGCTGCACACATTGCTTAGATTATACAAAAATTCTCTATTTATGTAGCACGTTGTTCCTGAGGTTTCATACCACAGGTGAACAATTAGCTGTATAGCTGCCAGTTAAGAGAACTGAGCTCTGCAATTAGATCGTGTGACAGGTTTTGATGAAATTCAGCCTCCTTCTGGAGGCAGATTGTGAGCTGGCAGTGCCTGGCTGGCAGGGAGTGTGTTGGGTGCCCCGGACGGGTGGGCTCAGGGTGTGCAGGCAGGGCACCCAGGAAGGGTGCTTGGAAAGCCACAGGGAGTGGTCAGCAGAGCGCTGCCCTCCCATCTTGGGCAGCCCTGTAGTAATTACCACGTCCTGTGCAGCATCTGAAGGCATGGGGATGGCTGCTTCTAAGATGGATGTTAAAGAAAAGCTAGGAATAGTGGAGACATAGAGAAATCTTGGTGTCGGTCTGAGGCCTCTGGCATGAGTTTGGTTTGCTCACATCTTTTCTGTTGCATACATTGTCTCTAAGGAGAGATTCCTGCCTCCTTGGGCAGTGTCACACCTTGGTTTTACATCAGCTCCCCAAGTGAAGGAGAACTTGGCTGGGAGTCTGTGCCCCCACCACTGCACTCTGGGGCTAGCTGGCTAGGTGGCAAGAAGGGAAACCAGCTTGTGCTGGTTTTGGCCGCAGTACAGTTGATTTTCTCGAAGTGGTGAAGAGCTGTTCATAGCCACACTGCCTGATGCCCATACCCTCTCAAAAAGGTTGCTGGTATTTGTCATTTGGCTTTGGGTTCCTTCTCAGCCACCTGTGGTGGACTCCTAGTCTTATTACTATTACAGTTGTTTTTTTCTATGTAGGTTTATGGGGTTATTTTTAGTTTTGTTTGTGTGAAGTACAGCCTCCCCTGCACTGTAGTTTTTCAGACACAAAACTGGTAGATGTTGTGCGTCCTAGGCTACGTGCAGGGATAAGCTTAGGAATAGGATGGTATCATAGGACTGTTCAATACACACCAAACCAAACCTGTCTCCTTGGTGTTAGAGGCAGTCTGTGGAGGGAACTGCCTTCCCTCACCTGTTGACTCCAGAAACCAGCAGTGAGCTCACAGGCATGCAGTTTAGATGATCCCGTGAGGGAGTTTACTCAAGGACTGCGCTGCTCGGCAGTGCAGACGTGTTGCCTGACTTGATTCCCGGGAGCAGAATGGAGTGATAGCATTTCTCACCTCCCTGGCACACTAAGGGAGCAGACACATTAGAGACTGTGAGATGTGAAGATATGGTAAGATGTGGTGTTTTGTGGTGTGATGAGAGTGCAAAAGACAGACTCCTGTCTGAGAAGATGGATGAGTTCCCTTCAGTAAAGCATTAATACATGCTGTATCTTTCCTCTGAAATGAGAGCTGGTTGTCACAGGCTCTGCAGTTGTTTCTGGGGATTTTGTTATGCAGATAGTACTTTCTGATTATCACATTTTAAGGCTCACGCACACATGAAAAGGAATAGTGAAATGGAAAGGGGTAGTCTAACTGAATAAGAAAAGCATATTTATAAACAGATTTTTTTTTCCCCTGAGATAAATTAGCTCACTTTGAGCCTTACACATTGAAGCTCAGTCTGGCTATATATGAGTTTATGAGATGCCTATGGATCTTTTTTTTTTTCTTTATTGCCCTTTGAAAAACCCCAGAAACATGACTCTTACCACTGACATGCTGTGGAGACAGGTCCATACAGAGCTGAGTACCATTCCCTCTGCTTGTTTCTCTCCATCAGGCTGGTCAGGTGTGTGCCTGCTGCTCTCTGATTCAGGATTGGCAAGGCAAACAGATCTCCAATGCAGGTCCCATTTGGGGCATCACCTTTTAACGCAGATACTCCTCAGAAGTAAGCTACAAAGCTTCTTGATCCTGTATACTCCTTTCCACAAATTGCCTTGTCAAAAAAGGGCTGGTGAAACAAAGGTTTGGTGAAATAATTCCATTTGACACAGCCATACTTTCAATTTGTAGGAGAACTGCATTGCATTCAGCACTCTAGCAGATCATATTTGTTCAGCAGATTTCAATTAAAGGTGTTAGTGCTTTAAGAGACCAAGCTGGACCTCTTCCAGAGCAGATTTCTTGTTTTCCACTCCATACATAGCTCCGTAAAATGTCTTTGTACAGAAAAAATGTGCATCTGCCTATACCCTTAGAAAGCTTTTGTGACTAAATTGTGGAAGAAATTCTTTTACCTTGCCCTTCCTGAATTGGAAATAGTGTCTGTTTGGGGAAGGTAGCAGACATTGTGGTTTGAGTTTGGATGAGAATAGGGATTTTAATGTTGGTGGAGGAATTACTATGATTTCTTTCTATTAAAAGATTTCCCATAATCACCCAGTTTCCATGTCTCTGTGTTGTGCTTGCTCAGAACCCATGGCATAGAACTTACAAGTGAGAGAAATTGGGTTGGGGCAGCTGGGGAGCACGAGGTAATAATAAAACCATATTGGCAACACTCTTGACAGTAGCCATCAGCTGCCGCTTCCTTCTCAGTTTTTTGTAGGCATCACAGTGGAGGAGGGATTTGAAGGAACAGAGCATTATCTTTGTAGTCTGCTCGAATGACTGAGGAAGGCTGTAAAAAACAACCTCAGGCTTAATTTTGTAGTAGCCAATTCTCACAAATTGTCTGTCTGTAGGAAGAGCACAAAGCTCCAGCAATGCCAGGCCACCTGCAGATGTCACTTAAGAAGAGTACAGCCCAGTTTTCATTGGACTATCAAAACAATTAACTTGCTCAAAATCACGGTGGTTCTGTAATTTGATTTTAGCAACAGAAGAATAACTTTTTGCAAAAATCTCTATGAGCCTTTTAGAATTCTGTATCATAAATCACACCCCCATCAGTGAAATCTCAGTTTAGAAAATAGAAAAATAAACTGTCATTAATGAGGAGTTTAACATAATTTTATCCTACACAGTATTCAGTGTATTTAAAATACTTGGGCTCTTAATTTAAATATGGACTTATGACCTCATATTAATAAGCAAGTTTTAATTTGAAGGGTTTTTAATTTTAAATGTTGTTTGTGCCATTTTACTTCCTTAATAATCAGAAGGTCACATGGAGCCAAATGAAACACCTTATGACAATCTAAATTGAGTAGATCATCATTATTACCTTTATCAGTCGGAAGTAATTAATTGAATTGTGAGTATTGCTCATAGATCATGATGTCTGCTCCTGAAAAATGCATTGACCTATAAATTGTCCTCCAGTAGCCATCCCCAGACTAGACAGGAGTTGCCAGAAGAAATTTGTAGGAAGATGTCTTCTGAATGATGGGTGTTTGCACAGTAAAGCTGAGTAAGAAGGCAGCTATTCAAAGCCTCTTTTTAAAGGTTTCCTGTTAGATCCTTTTCTAAAAAATACAGTTTTCTATTTCTAGCATGAATTAACATAAATCACATATGAGATATATTTAATTTCATTATTTCTGTCTAGTTGTTTCCATGTAAGACAGAACACTGTTGGAACATAATACTAACCACCACATGAATTTATAGTTACATGTTCTGGTGCCACATTAAGTTTTACCCAAATACACTAAAATCATTCAGCAGATGGTTCCTGAAACAAGTTATCTTTGTATTTATTTTTAAAGGTTTATTTTACAACGATTCATAAACTTTAATTTTCAATTGTTTATCATTTGTTTCTCAGGACATACTCCAGTTTTTAATATATGCACCCATTCGTAGGAATAGAGGACAGGGCCTTATTGTTATGCAGTCATTACTTTCTCTTAAAACAGTTTTCTTTTAGGGTTGTCATTCTAATCTGGTTTCTGCTTTTAAGGCCAAAATAGTTTCTGGATAGCTCAGATTCATTGTCCTTTAACTGACATGACTTTTCCTCTGACTCATGTCTGTTTCCTTATGGCATATAGAAAGAAATGATAACTTCTCTGATATTTATCACAATAAGCAAGCTAAAATATTCTATTCCAATTAGACTTCTGCTCCCTTTTTGTACTTTAACAGCTGCCTTGGCACTTGCAGTCTGAGTTCTTTTGGAGAGTACTGACCAGCAGCCTCTACATCATGCTAGAGGAGCTCTTGCTAGTGCCATTTGCAGTAGCTTTCCCACACACCTGTCTTCAAATGCAGATGCTAAATTTGCAGCTTTTCAGTAATATGTAATTCTGATTTGTCACTTAAGATACTGTATTTATTGCATGCAGGTTTTCTGTCAGCTGTGCTTTGCTGTCAGTCTGTGGCTGCCCCATCTTGTGATGCTTTACCACACTACTAAAGTGTGTATTTTGTGCTGAGAATCTACCTAGAATCTGAACAGTGGCAAAAAGTATTGCCCTCTCCGCTCTTGTAAGTGTCCTTAACAGTGGGCTTTCTTCTGGCAATGTGGGGAATGGAATTATTGTTCATAAGCTGGCTTAAAAATTCATCCTGGTAGCGGAAGGATAGAATATTTCAATGCTATTTCATAGCATATATTATGCCAGGATATCATGGTAGCTGCTAGCACTATAGGTATGTAAGATTGAAAAGGTCATTCTTGCTCATGGAATCTGAGTACATTCACTGGATCACCAGAAATAGTGGTATGTGTGAAACTCAGATATCATTGAATATATCTTATTTTCCCATAACAAGATGCTGTGTTTCTCATTGGTTCCTATAGTTATCAGATACTATTTAAAAATCCCCTCCTCTCAGCTCTAAAACCATGCCAGAAAATCTGGCATTTTAATGCAAGTCACAAATGTAGCTAAGAAAAGTTTAATTATTATTTTTTTATTTCAGACCTACAGAAACTTCACATGGCATATGTTTAGAGATGCAGTACTCAGATACTTCACTATTAAAAAGTCAAGAAAGGAAAGAACAATCCACTTGGCATAGGAGGATACTAGCCTCCAAAAAAAAAAAAAAAGGGGACTCTAGGAAAGTCAAGTGATGGTAAAGTGTATTATCAGCATAATTTTAAGCAAGAAACCCCCAGGATTTGGGTAAGTTTAGCTGAGAGTAATGTAAATGAGCCTTTGTAGAGCAATTGCGTGTTTAGAGCAATTGTAAAGCAACCCCTGTGTTTAATGTCCTAAATATTTTGTTTGTGGTTCCTCAGCCTTATGGCCTCATCATACACCAAATTTTTGTGAAAAAAACACTTCAACTTACATGCAGTTAAGCTTTACTGAGGACGTAAAATTACAGTATAGGCAGTGTGAAATAGGATCATCAATGACGGTGACATCTGTCAGACACAGGAATAAAACTACATTATGAACCCCCAGCCATGATTGTATCATCTCATTTGCATAACCAGTGTTAAAAAATCCAGTTATGTTAGGCACTTAACATTCCAGAATTGCCTTTTAGCACAGGAGTGAGGCTAGGAGGGAGCACCAGATAATTTTGAATTGTGGGATTAAGATGCCAGAAACCATCTGGATAAGCAGCCGTGCCTGCAGTGATGAATACAGCAGATCCATGGACCACTTCAGTCCCCCCCAAACCACAGCCATGCCAGGGAGAGCAGGGGTGCACTGGGAATGGCTGCAGAATCCAGCATTTGAGCTTTCTTCCTGGCTTTATTTCCTTTTGTACTGGTGCAGCCAGGGAGTCTAGCTGACTGCAACAATGTAATACACAGTTAGTTTAAAAAGGACTTCAGAGCACCAACCCCTTGCTCCACTTAAATGCCAAAAAGTTTCAAGCTAATAACTCCCAATGTCCTATAATTAATTAGAATAAAAAGAGTCCTAGAAATTATGATGTGCCACAGAAAGAGAGCAGGAGAAATCAAGGGCATTAAGAGTGTCCTAGTATATATATGGTGCAATGGTGAGAGTACAGACATAAAATTCTTTATTAAAGTAAATTAAGAAGTGTAAAAGAAGAAATTACTAAAGCTATAATATAGGAACAAGTCCCATGTTGCATAAAAATGGTATAATTTTTCTTCATTAATGTGTAAGATGGGAAAGGACAGATAGGAAAAAGCAGTCCAGAAACCGTATGTTATTAGCTAAATCAGACAAAGGAGAGCCAAATGCGACACATCTAGGTGGGGAGCACCTTCACAGGCCCTTCTGTCTTACCACTGGGCATGTAGTGAAAATTGATCTTCTTACTAATCTCAGGTATATTTAATCAGCTAAGCAAAGGTGTATTCATCCTGGCACAAGATGTAATAATTGCCTAAGGAAGCAGCAGGAAGAGGAAGGATTGCAGAAGTTGCAGAAGTCTGGAGGAGCTAGCCAGGTGTGAAACAGTATTTCCAGAAGAGCAAGAGCACTAGCTTTTCAGGCTTATGTCCTCTCCCTATCACCTTGGTAAAACTGTTTGGCACTTGCTAGTAGTAATAAACCCATGTCAAATGAGTCTCCCCAGACACCACCTGAAGAAAAATGACAGGAAAGAAATAGATGCTTGTTAAATTTTATTTTGGTGTGATTTTACTTTGTACTGCAGAAATTAGTAGTGTGCATTTAATGAAGTTAATAAATGTGAGGTTAATGTATTCACAACATTTACACATTGTTTTGAATATTTTCAAGGTAAACAGAATATACATTTCTGTATCAGTAGAGGAAACAAACTACACGTAGAACACAGGAAATTAGTATGTTTCCCCAAGCAATAATTTTACAATATTTCTTTTCCAGTCTCTAAAAAAGAGAGGATTTATATTGCTCCATGAAGTAAAGTTTAAACCGCTCTTGTATACAAAAAAAAAGTGAACTGTTACATTTTTGATGAAGTATGATCTTCTTTGTACATAAGATTTCTAAAGAGAATTCATGCACTTTTCTCTCAAATAATTTCTCCAAAATTCGTAAAAACAAAGGATAGAGCACTCTGAAGAATAACTAAAAAACCCCAACAAAAAACCACAAACCCAACTGGTTTTGTGCTGTGTTGGCCGTGGCTTGATGCCAAAGCGGTTCTGTCACTCCCCTCCTGAGCTGGACAGGAAAAAAAAAATAAAACGAAAGACAAGGGGCTTGAGAGATTGGATCAGGGAGAGATCACTCATCAGTTACTGTTTTGGGCAAAACAGACTCGACTTGTGGAGATTAATTGTATTACCAGGTTCATCAGAGTAGGATGTTGAAGAGTAAAACCAAATCTTAGAAAACACCTTCCCCTCACCCTTTTCTTCTTCCTGGGCTCAGCTTCAATCCTGATTTCACTGCCTTCCTCCTTCCAGTGGCACAAAGGGACAGGGAATGGGAGTCACGGTCTCTGTTGGTCCTTCCTTCTGAAACTCTTACCCTATTTCAGTGTGGGGTCTCTCCCACAAGAGACAATCCTTCCCATGCGCTGCAGTCCTTCCCAAACCACTCCACTGCTGGTCTGTTCCAAGGGGTGCATTCCTTAGGAAGAGACTTCTCCAGTGTGGGCTTTTGTCTCCCTGGGTCCACAGGTCCTGCCAGGAGCCTGCTCCAGTGTGGGCTTCCCACAAGGTCTCAGTCTTCCCTGAGGCAGCCACCTGCTCTGGTGTGGAGTCCCTCTGTGGGCTGCAGGTGGATCTCTGCTCCATCATGGACCTTCATGGGGTGCAGGGGAACAACTGCTTTGCCATTTTCTTTCCCACACACTGCAGGGAAATAAATCCCTGCTCCAGCACCTGGAGCACCTCCCCCTAACTTCTTCTTCACTGACCCTGGTGTCTGCAGGGATGTTACTCTCACATATTCTCATACCTCTCTGTGGGTGTTGCACAGCGTATTTTTTTCTTTTTCTTGAATATGTTATCCCAGAGGTGCTGCTGCTGCTGTCACTGACTGGCTTGGCCTTGGCCAGCACTGGGTCTGTCTGTATTGTAGCCAGCTGGCTTGGACTCTGTCAGACAAAACAGAAGCTTCTGGCAGCTTGTCAGAAAAGCCACCCCTGTAGATCCCCCATTACCAAAACCTTGCCACTTAAACCCAGTACATCTGGGTCAGAGTGTGTGCTGCTCTGGGCTAAATGGTAATTAAGCTGAATGTCGGAGAATGTTCTCAATTACATGAGTTGCAGGGCTCTGTCTGCCTTAGCACTTTGGATTGAAGCAGTAGCACAATCTTGAAGGAAATCCCTTGGTTGTTCCCACTTCCCACATGTCAGCTCAGTTTCCAGGGCAGCTTTTGTATGATGTGAAACAGGTGGCCCTGTAGAACAGAGCGCTGTTGGCAGCTCCCTTCCCCTCTGCAACAGCAGAGTTCGGATCCCCATCAGGCATGTGTGGGTCGAAGCCCCAGGATGAACTTCCAACCAGCCTGGAGCAGGTTCCAAGGACAAGATAAAACCTATTCTGAAGTCCAGTCTACTACTCAGTGCAGAAATCCGGGGCTTACATGCCACATGATTTGATATAATTATTGTTTCACTGCCTCTGCCAGAAATTAGCTGATAATGTGGAAGAGGTTTGGTTTGTGTTTTGGTTTTTGGGTTATTTTTAGTAGTTGCTGTTAAAAAGTGGGGAAAAGCCCAATGGTATGAAACCTGAATAAGTGAAAAGAAGCTAATTTATGTGGATACTGGTAAATGCATGAAGAGTATCTTATATGGACCAGTAAAATAAAGTGAATTGAGTTGAATGAAGAAGCGCTTTACATTTATGGAAGAAATTAGCTTCCTAGTAAAAAATGAAAATTAGTAAATAAGTAAATTTCAAGAAGGTACTGCCATGTGGGCTAATCTTTTTTAAGTGCTGAGCCCGAAGTTTTTTTTCTAGAGCTGCCATTGCTGCTGTTAAAACAGGAACATCAGCTGTGGGCATGCACGTTCCAGCCTCCCCATCCAGCCCTTCTATGTTAAAGGAGGTTTCTGCTTCTTCAGATGATTTGTAAATCTGACAACCAAATTTTCTTAAGCAGAATTTGATTTAGGAATTTGACCCAGTTTTGCAAATAGTTTTAAAAGAGCTGAAATGACACTTTGGCTCACGAAGAAAAGAAAGTAAAAAAAAAAAAAACCCTGAAAATAGGAAGAGGAGATTTACACATTTCATAGCACTATTTTGTCAGGTTTTGTAAGAAATTCATTATATAATACAGCCCTTTAATCCATAACAAGATTAAAAGTAATTGTTTTCCCATGTTCTGCTTTCCTCTGGCAGTTTCCTCCTCAGTTTCCTGAGGCCGGTTCAGTACATATCCCATTGTTTGTGTAGTATAGCATTATTTAGTAAAATCCTCAGATATTGAACATCTGTTTGTTGGATTTGACCTGCAATATTGGAGTAATGGTACTACAAAGACAACAGATTTTGGCAGCTGTAATTTCTGTACAGCTGAACTATATTATTTGCAATAATATGTTAAAATTGCATCTTCTTGTTTTTGTTTCTTACTGTTTTTAAAGTAGCACCATTTGTTAGACCTAAGAAATTTTGGAGATGTGTACATCATTATTATAATGACTTTGCATTTATTGCATTATACTCACGTGTCAGTTCATATCCAAATCAAAATTTGGAGTTCTAAATTGGTCTGTAGAATTTAAGAACTAGTTAATAGTCAATGCTGTCTTAATAGCAAATGATGTCTTAATAGTAAAAATAAAATGCAGGCGTTAAATTTTACATTTTATTCTGTAAACATATATTACATTACTTTTTTTTTTCAAATGGCACTTGTCCCTGCTATTTTAATTGCAGTAATTGCAAAGTAGAGTCCAGATGCAGTTACTATAATTTAATGCTAAGAATTTATTGACATAAATTCTGTTCACTGCTTAAGTCTAAACTGTTATTTGCCTTAATAGGGTTAGTTGAGGGTCATTCCTTACTGAAGGGAAGAGATGTTAGATTAGGAGCTGGAAGATGGAGTCTTGAGGAGACTTCACCAGCTGCATAGACAAACAAGGCTTACTTTATTATTCCTTAATAACAGCTATTGAGCCCTGAGTACAGAGCAGCTCCTTGGCACCTCGTCCCCAGTGTGCAGGGAGCCTCCGATTCGCCCCTAAGTGATCTGCTCAGTTACCCTTCATTTCTGTGGCCTGTTTTTCATTGCTTTCCAGCCATCCTCTAGTCTCACTAAACAGGCTCCTAAGCAGCTACTATAAAACTCTTCCAAAACATAGAAACCATCCAAGAGGTGGATGCTGCTCCTGCCTGGATTCCCATGCAGTGCGGCAGGAAAGGGGTGCGCCCAGCCTGGTGAGGGAGCTGGCAGGAGCGTGTGTGAGTCGGCTTGGGTTTAACACTCCATGACCTCTTGCTGGAAGTAAAATTTGCACCCCCGTGGAACAGCTCCAGGAGCTAAAAAATCTCTGTATTTCCCTGTGTATTTCTTTTTGTTTAGTTTCTAAAGAATTTTTGCATTAGCCAAACTGTGTTTGCGTTAGCCAAAAATAAGTAAATTTACCTGTATCATAAACTCTTCACCTTTTTTATATTGTCTTGATATGTTGCTTAGTATTGTCAGAGTCTTGACACTCCGGTGTGATGTATTTCCAAAGAGGAATCTCAACTATGACAACCATTTTAATGCCTTAAAGAAAGCCAATTCATGGTAACCAAAAAGAAATATTTTTTAAAATAATATTTTATAGCAAAATTTAACTCCATTAAAGTCTTGTAGAATAAGAATGAAAATGTATTTGAGTATTACACAAAATATTCAAAAAGGTTTTTTGGTCTTGTTCACAAATGAAAAGTATATAGTCTGTGCTTAACTATTTAATAGCCATTCAGAGAAATCTGTACTTGATAAATATTTTTGACAAAGGTTGATTAATATTCTTTGTGCTTCACAGTGTGCAAACTAGAAAGAGGTGATGAATTCAAGTTTGCAGTCCTGGAACAAAAGATAGCACTGTAGCAGTCTGAATTTAGCCAGGCTGTCTAAGTTAATAATTCCTAATTAACTCTTTTTGATTTTTAGCTGTAATTAATTGATGTTGGTAGTAAGTGTTGAGTAGAATAAGGGATTTTGTTGTTGTTCTTACATGTGAAAGAATGATTCAACAGGTTGCCAAATGCTCTGGCATTCATGCAGCAAAGCACATGCTCAAGTCCTTAAATGCCTTCACTCAAGACTTCAGTCGTTCTTGTTGGTTAGAGTTAAGCAGATGAAGAACATTTTTGCTGTAGATATAAATAAATCATCCTACCATGTTTCTCTGTAAATTAGTATACTGGATTAAGCTTGTTTTATTTATTTTGCTAGGTTAGGGTGAGCCATTTGACAGAATCACTGTAACTTCTTTGATTTTTGACTAATCACGGATGGGGTATTTTTGGTGGTTCCCTGTTACTATCACAAAACAGAGCAAGTAATTTGCAAATATCTGATCCTGAGAAAATTATTTGTTTTCGGTATTCAGATTGGAAAGAGCTTGTAGAAGACTTTTGCAAGTAGTTCTTACTGAAGTTGCATTTGATGTTTAAGGTAATCTGTTTAGCTCTCAAAAATTATTCAAATATTTTACAAGTTTTATTTTTATTTGTGTAGTTAATGGGAAATGCAATACATCTCCTTTAATGATAGAAAAGAAAATTAGTGCACACTTATGTTCTGCAAAACTACAAAGTTCATTTAAATTTTTTTTTCCAGACCTCAAAAGTACAATTTTCCTGATTTAATCTGCTATGATTTTTTTCTCTGTGCATTGAAATAGCCTCCATTATCCTGTTATTAAAAGTCTTTAATGACACCTGCAATTAGTTGTTCTTGCTGGTTTTGTCATTTCTGTGCTGCAATGGTTTGCCATAAAATTCATTACAAGTCTGACAGATGTAATATAGGTATCTTGGTTTGCTATCGCTTTTTCAGTGCAGATCTATCTCTTTCCAGACATAGTGAGGCATGAAACAAGGTCATGGAAAGCAAAACAGGAAGTGAAGAAGTGAGGACCATGCTGTGTGTGCCTCCTTCACTCCATTTGGCAGTGTGAGAGAAGAAGGGCTAAGGGCAAACAGTTCTGTAATCTGAGCTGGAAGGAGACCAGGCTCACTCCTCCTCCCACCCATGCAGGAGCATCCCTAGGAATCCCCAGAACTCGCTTGTAGCATGACAGATGATGATGGAAAAGACAGTTTTAATTAAAACAAAAAGACAATGTCTGTTACTTGCATCTATTTATAGATTAGGTAAATATGTTCATCTTTTCATTGATGTCTTTGAGAAACAGTGAGGATCATTACTATTAACACGTGAATATCAGCTTGGCTTTCATGTGTTGGCTTGGAGCCAGTTCTGCGAGTTTTTAATGATGCTGCCAAGTTTATAAGGTTCTCTCATGTAACTGAGGTTATTCCTGTGGATAAGTGGTTGTAGGGCCAAGGCCTGGTATCTTTGCGAACACCGAAGGCCTTCAAAAGATGTTTAATGGCAGAACTTACAGACACTGCCTCCAGTCTGAGTGCTTTAACAGTTACTGGTGTGGCTGATAATATTTGATAATTAATGGCACTTAATAAGTGAGAAATTCCCTTTTATTCATGCAGATAGAATATAATATGCAGGTTTTGTATTCAGTGAGCTTCTGTTTACCTTTCATCAATGGTAAAAGAAAATATAAAGGCAAGAAGTAGAAAAGATAGCTGTTCTTCCTCCCAGTACTTTAACTGGGTTGCAAGCATTAGTGCAGCAGTATGGCAGAGAGTTTGTTTGTTTGTTTGTTTTTCTTGTAGTCTGGGTTCACAAAACAGCTTAATTGAAATTCAGTGCAAGTTAGTTTTTTTTGTGTGTAGGCTTAAATTGGTACTGCTCAGACTGAAAGGTATCTGAGGAGGAGGACAAGCTGTTTGTAGAGACCCTGTCATGACTGTGCACCTTATGCACTAACAATGCAAATAGGACTATTTGAAGAAAGAGGATGTTTTCATGTATGTTTTTTACTAATGTTTTATTATTGGTACTTTGGAAAATAGGAAAATATATTAAAAAAAAATCAAATGCATTTAACAGAGATGCTCAAGCATTCAAACATGCTCATCTAAAATTTCAAAAAAGAAGATGGAAGGGATCTTCAAAATTGTCTCCATATTATTTTTATTCTACAGCATATGTTTACAGCTTTTAAAATGAAAATTTATAGCAAAAAGAAAAGCAGAACATGTCAAGATATATATGCTGCAACAGAGAAATTCTAGTAACATGCACTAGAATATTAATGAACCGTGACACTTCATTGGTTCCAAATTTATTGTAAAGCTGCTTAGTAGTTTGTGCTGTCCAGGAATATGCATGTTTATCTTACCTTATATAAAAGTTAATGTCAAATTTGATTAGTATTTAGCAACTGATTTAAAATACGTACAGGGTTTCATGGACAACAAGGGGCTTCATCTTTACCTTTCTGTAAAAGGCATGCAATCATGTAACTTCTGCAAGGTACTTACTGTACAGACAATTTTGAAGTATGCCATCTCATAGTAGCTTCCTTAATGTTTGTTGTTATTTAGATAAGCCTCTTTATTATTCTCAAACTTGGATATTTATGCTTAAATTTTCAAAGCATCCAGTGTGAAATTTACAAAAGTTTATGAAAGGCAGGTCCTTCCATGACTAATAGGTCTCCTGCTATGATATGGTGGCACTTGGTGAATGAGGCAAAGACTATGGACGTGGCTTAGATAGACTTCAGGAAAACATTTAAAAATGTCTCCCACAGCATTCTCCTGGAGAAACTGGCTGTTCATGGCTTGGTCATGTTCACTGTTCACTGGATAAGAAAATAGTTGGATGGCAGATCCCAGAGATTGGTGGGGAATGGAATTACATCCGGCTGGGGTTGGTTCCCCAGGGCTCAGCGCTAGGGCCACTCCTGTTTAACATCTTCATCAATGATCTGGAAAAGGGGTCAGGACCACCCTCAGTCAGCTTGCAGATAACCCCAAATTGGGCAGGAGTTGTTGATCTGCTGGAGGGCAGGAAGGCTCTGAAGAGGGATCTGCACAGGCTGGATTGATGGGCCAAGGCCAGTTGTGTGAGGTTCAACCCTTGGACCTGCACTTGGATCACAAACCCATGAAATATTCCAGGCTTGGGGAAGAGGGGCTGAAAAGCTGCCCTGTGGGAAATAACCTGGTCAACAGCTGATTGATTATGAGCTGGAAGGCTGCCCAGAGGGCCAGCAAGGCCAGTGGCAACCTGGCCTGAAACAGTGTGGCCAGCAGCACCACCAGGCAGGGATTATCTCTGTACTCAGCTCTCTTGAGGCTGCACAGGAAATCCTCTGTCCAGTTTTGGGCCGTTACCTAGAAGGAAGACATTGAGGTGCTGGAGTGAGTTCAGAGAAGGGCAATGGAGCTGGTGAAGGATCTGGAGCACAGGTCTGATGAGGAGAAGCTGAAGGGCTTGGAGGGGTTTGGCCTGGAGAAAAGGAGGCTTAGAGGGGACCTTATCACTCTCTACAACTACCTGAAAGGAGGGTGTAGTGAGGTAGGGGTTATCTCTTCTCCCACATAATAAGGGACAGGACAAGAGGAAACGGCCTCAAACTGCACCAGGTGAACTTTAGATTGCGTAATAGGAAATACTTCTTCTCTGAAAGGGTTGTCAAGCATTGGAACAGGTTGTCCGGGGAAGTGGTTGAGACACTTCAAGAGCGTGCTCAAGAGGTGTCTAGATGTGACACTCAGGGACATGATTTAGTGACGGAGTTGTCAGTGCTGAGTTAACAATTAGGCTCGATAGATCCTAAGTCTTTTCCAACCTAAATGATTCTGTGAAATATTACAGGCTAGATTTTGTTTTACTGTAAAGGAATCATACAGACCAAGCCAAAGTATCATGAAATTTGTGATGCTAAAGTTTGGAAAGAGGGAGATGTGTCTTCTTTTAGTGACCTATGTCCTAGAGTGGTCTTCAGCTGGAAGATATGATGTGTAGTTTATCAGAATTTAGATATCTTCTGCTGTCCCTTTACCATGACGTACATTTTTGAATATACTCTGGGGTGAAAGAGTTTCCCACATCTTCCTGGAAAGTGCCAGAAAATGAAGCTGGCACTCCTAGATACTGATGGATATTATATTTTTACAAATAGTATAAGTAATAGCAGGGATTTGTTCCCCACAGTAGCAAGATAAGACTTTCTTCCAGGTTTCAGGAATTTTAGAAAGAGGAGTGGATTCTCAAATTGCTGTAGTTACACAGATCACATCAAATTCAAAATAACACAAAAACTGAGATTTTTTTTTCTCCATGTTGAGGATCAGCAATTACAGCATGACTGTCTAGAGATGTGTAGGTAAGGTGGGAATAAATCTCTCCCAAATGCAAACATTTGTAGACTGATTTTCTTTAGGAGATAATGTAAATTTTATTATTTGCTTACATCTTGTGCATATGGGGTTGATTTTTGCTATTAGTTTCCATCTCTCACCACTTTTCTAATCAGCTTGCTGTTTATTTTGGGCTAATTATTTCTGTTATGAAAAATATGTACTTTTCCATGCCAGAACATGACAATTGCAAATATTGAACTAGCTTATACCAGATAAAACTTCTATTTCAGAGTATGTAAACATTTTCCTGTCTGCCATACTATGGCTCATTTTGGTTTCAGCATATTAAAATGCCCTGCTTGATGTTTTACACAGGTCAAATATGATTTTTAATGTGAGGACATCAGGCTTTCAGTACAATTTCTGAAATACTTTGCTTTAAGGTCTAAGGCTTCATATAAGTATCAGACCTGACTGTTTGGGGTGCAGAAGAGACAATGAACCACACACTCTTGTAGAGAACATCAGTTCTGCAAGGACAGGATCCCCAGAGCTTGGTGAACATCTTAGAGTGTCCTCACAGCTGTCATCCTCACAGCCATTAGACTTGAACTTATAAACACAAAAAAATTTATTACAACGATAGGTAAAAACTACACTTTGAGAGCTGGCAACATTTTTTCCCTTTATTGATCAAAGAGCTTTTCTCAGAAGGGCTTATTTTCATGTTCTTCTAAAGGAGTTATGGCTAGGATCCAGAAAATTTTATGGTTAGCTTTCTTTGCATTCTGAATCAACACTGGCATACATGTGAGGGTAAAGGTGGGTACAGATAGATGGTAAAACTAAAATTTTATAAAAATCAATATATACACAAAGTGTTTGCAGAGACAACATTTGGGGGACCAATAAAATCCCTATAAACCCCAGTTCAGCACAGAATTGTAGAATGGTTTGTGTTGTAAGGGAACTTCTGGAATTGCCTAGGCCAGCTGTATAGGCAGGGACATCTTCCACCCAACTAGGTTGCTCAAAGCCCAGCCAACCTCACTTCAAGTCACAGAGCATCCACAATTTCTCTGGGCAATCTGCCAATGTCTCACTACTCTCACTGTAAGAGAAAAATCATCCTTGCAATCTAAATGTATTCACTTTTAGTTTCAATTTTTGCCCTTTGCATCTTTTGTTCCAAGAAACACAGAATGGTTGGGTTGGAATGGAATTCTGGAGGTAATCTAGTCCAAGCTCTTGCTAAAGCAGATTCTGCTTCTTTATACACTACAGAAAAGTGAATCCTCTGCAACAGGTCTGACCTTTGTGTTTAAGTGTGTCATCTCTGATAACTTTTATGAGCTAATTTTGGCTACTTGTCACTTCTGGCACTAAAGAATTGATACAATTCAGGCAAAGCCAAATTCAGGTTCCATTCTAGGCCCCTCAAACTAAAGGATAAGGTACTATTACTGCAAAAGATAGAAAGCAAGGAAAGGAAAAAAAATAGATTAAAGAGATCAGGAGGAGAGGAGCAGGCTGGCCTGCATATTCAGGAATGTATCTGCATAGCTGGCAATTCAAAAGGCCCTATTTCTAGTTTAAACCCAAAGGTTTTCACCTGAAAATAATTGGTAAGAAAATTATAATTATATCACAATATTTAAATAACTTCTCAGACTAGAGATATCTTTTAAGTTGTGAATGCAAGCAACTATTACCTAGTTACACAAAATTAGAAAATAAAGGTAAACATCTCAGCTGATAGGGTTGTTCATTTATTTCCATTGCTACACCTTTCTGTACAGGGTTCCAAGGTTTGGCTTAAAGGACATCTGACTTATGTCCTTCATTCCTTTTCTTTTCCATTTGTCAGATGACTTATCTTTAAAACATTTAGAGCTCAACTTCATTGTTTTCTCTTAATAGGAATAGTAGGGATGATATCAGTTATTCCCACTTTCAAAGTTTTTTAAAACCTGAGTTTTAGACAAACTTGCTAGCCAGAGTTCCAGTATTTTCTCATAACATTTACCTTTTATTGAATAAAATACACATTTTGAGTGGACAAATTGTCATTGCATCCCCAGGTACTTCCTGCAGTGATTTCCATTGACTGGAGTACGTGAGCTTGTGAAAACAGAGATGATCGACTGCACTGAGTCAACAACACACTCATTATACTACCAGATGCTTTTATTTTCACATAGCAAGAGGAGCATTATGGACCACTGTTTTCTTTTTCTCCCAGAAGGATTTTTCAGTGTACTTACAATTCCAGAAATGAATGCTCTATTGCATATTTAAAGAAATTCCTGTCAAGACCTTCAGAAATACAGGCTGTGCTACACAGACACGTTCTTTATGAATGTACTGAAACTCTCAGCATCTGTTTTAAGAGTTAATTCTGGGGAAAACCAACAACAACAGCAACAACGAACAAACAACACCCCCTCCCAGCCTTCTTCTCTCATGACAATAATGTATTACCTTAATGATCACTTTTTGTAATCCATCATCACTCATGTCTCACTGTATGAACCCAAACAACACTACCTGAACATCGCCCCTGAGAGGTTATTTCTGTGCTTTCTCTATGTTTACAAACAAAATGTATTGTTTTCCCTCACACATATGTTATTATCTTTCTCTAAGTACTTGTTACAAATCAACTGTAATTTATCAAATGCCTGTAATGGATGTTGAGTATTTGGATATAGTTGGATTTCTAAAGGTCATGTTTATTACATCTTTGGGAAGCCTATTGTAAAAGTTTATCAAAGCCTTTCAGACCTGCTGATGGGTGTGGGAGTATCACGATAACCAATGTGTTCTGCTGGTGTAGTCAGCAAATGAGAAATGTAAAAAACCTCTGGTGTTTTGTACTTCAGGTTGAAGCTAAAGCAAGAAGCACAGAATGAACATGTTCTAAAAAAATTGGCTGTATTCCACTGAAAGCTAAGAAGCAAACACATGGATTGAAAAGTTATTTTTTGAATAAAGATATAGTATTTTCTTTTTTTTTACTATTCTATCAAAAAGTTTTTGTGGTGTCACACATAAACTTTTAAATATTTACTCATTATTCTTACTATCCTGGATTAAATTCAGCTTTAGTACAAGAAGTGCCGTCACATTAAACTAAGGAAGACAGGGAGAAATATAGATTTCCACATCTGTTAGAGAATTTATAGAAGTCATTAGAGCTGTAATAACATATAATTATATAGTTCTGACTGCAGTCAGAATCAAGACAAGTAAATGCTGGTATGCTAATAGCATTTCCAGAAGAAAAAAAAAAAAAAGAATCCTAGTCTTTTATTCCTTAATGCTCATCAAACAGGTCAGACTGTCACGGATGGATGGAACAAGAGATGAACGTGTGAAAGGTCCCTTTATGCAGAGCAGCTAAACAACTTGTCTGTGTCACTGTTCAGTTGGAAGGGAGTGAGTGTGAATGTTTCTAGTATTTGCTAGAAATTGAACCAAATTCAAGATATGAGCATGAAAAGTTCTTTTTAGAATATTTAACCAGGAAGAAGGAAGTGCCACTGCCTTCTTTACCTGTAGAAAGGTCTCAGATTTATCTGCTTATTCCTTCCAAACTGAAGGCATTTTGGTCTCACATATTGCTGTGTTGCTTGGAGTGCTTCAGAGTGAGCTCTTGAGATTGGCTGCTTGTGAGAGAGGAGAAACTGTTTATAGTCATGTTCTTTCTGCTTGGATCCGAGCTTAACTTTGGAGATAGACACATGAAGTGGTGTGAGAACTAAGAGCACTAAGAGCAGAGCAGTGAGAGCACCACACAGAAGGCAAATACATTTTTATTTCTATTTCATGCATCATTTAATGCTCAAGGCTTTTATTCTGAGTATCTCTTAAGTAGTTAAGGTGTACAGACAGAAGGGAATTATTAAATAAAGAAAAGGAGGCAACTAAAAAAAGAATGAAAAGCAAGCATGAAAGAAAACATCAGTAAGTGAAGTACCAGTTGGAGCACTGTCACTCTCTTGTACTCATATCATGTATCCTAGAGTTTCAGACATAATTTGTGTGTCTTGTAATGAGAGGGGAGCAGAAAACAACAGCAGGCAATTGCATTCAATCCTTGGGAGTTTCAGCTTCTGCCAGTTAACTGGTATGTGATAGGATTTCTAAGACTGCCAAGCTAACTGGAGGAAGGATCACAATCAGGTCTGCAGCTGCCTTCCGTAGCCCTGGGAGTGCCGTGCCCTTTCATTGCCTAGGCAATGATCAAAGCAATAATGGCTTCATTCCTTACAGCAGTCTCGCTAAAAAACTCATCTTAAATCCCCATTGTAATTTTAAGATGCTGTTTAATACAGAAATTCAATACCTTAGTATGACATCAGTAGTACTGGCTGTTATCAAACACAAGTCTCTTCTGGACTGAGCACATGAGACCAGAGAATAGATAAATGTAATAGGGACATCATCTCGCTGATTACTGCAATATGTTTAATAGTCCTTTGTTTTGTGTTATGTCTCAGAAAGGATATTTGAAGATAAAATCCGTTTTCCATCTCTGTCAAGGTTTTTATAGTCTTTTTTATTTTCTTAGCTGTACTTCAGTTGTGTAGACTGACTTCTAATAAATATTCTGATTTCTTTGTCATTCATTTTGGAATAAATACACTAAAACAATGTATATAACCACCATATTAAACCTATTATTGCAACATTGCATATTTCTAAGATTTTTCAAAGCATTAACCTAGTGGTGAGAAATTGAGAATAACATAGTACTTTGGAAGAAACAAATGATCTTGAAGGTTATGTTCCTGCCACGGAAACCTGGCGTCAAAATTCACAAGACAGATACTTCACCTCAGCTGTAGAGAAAGCAAATTTGATAGTAAAAAATCACAGAAGTACAGAACGTTGAGTTTGGAGGAGACTGGTGGATGTCAGCTGCTGGACCTTTGCTGCAGCAGGGTGAGTTGGAGCCATGTCCAGATGGTGTTTTAGTATATCCAAGGTTGAAGATGCTACAGCCTCCCTGGGCCACCTGTGCCAGAGCTTAGTCACCCTCAGAATGAAAGCGTTTCCTGATGTTCAGAGAGAACCTCCTGTTTGCTCCTGTTTGCTCCTGTTGCATGTCCCTTGAGGAGAGCATGACTCACCCAGACACCAACATTCAGGAGATGCCTATGATGAGTTCCTTCATGCTGTGCTTCAGGCATTCATATAGAACTAACATTTCATGTCCCTTCTGCATAGATAAAGGAGCAGGTACTATAAAGCACGTGGCTGAACTTGATCACTCATATCCTGAATGGTTTCCTGTATTGCAGGCTATTCTGAGTAATAATTCCTTAGTGGTACCTCTTGAATTTAATCTCCACTGGATAAAATACTTAAGTATTGCTTGTAGCAAGAACTGAAATTCTGGGTTTATAGATGTGCAGCATGACTAAGAATGTTATCCATCCTGCCCAGTGTGTGTGTGATATACGGTACATTTTAAACAACACGAGAATATTGTAGGATAAAATGGTCAGGATACTCTACAGTTTAGTGATTAAACTAGTAATCTAGCAAGACAGTGATATAAGTTCAGTCTGTTCTCCAGTTTAAGCAGAGATGGGATCAAAGCCTGGTTCTTACCAGTTTTTAACTGCAGCTTCTATATTTCAGCTTTAAAATGTTGCCTTAGTTGTGGTCCCTAAACCAAGAGCAGACTAAGAGTAACATCTTCCTCTTACCTTATCCTGCATGCAAGGCTTAAAATTCAAAAAGTATCTTCTTACATTCATGAGGAACTTGTTCATTTAAGTGATGCATGCAGACACTGCTAGGCTGGAGGTTGCCAAGTGGGAAACTATAAAACTTGGTTTGCAGTGACTGAGAATCTTTGTTGACTGGGTTTTTACCTTATTTGGTTCCGCCTTTTGATATGGCACCATCTAAAGATGATTATCTTCTCTCCAAATATACAGTGCTAAAATCCTTTCCAGCTCTTACCAGCTCCCAGCTCTTACTAGTCAGTCTCCAGATACCAGCTCCAACCTCCTGAACAAAGCATTTTCCAGCAGTACAATGTGTAACTTGCTTAGTCCCCCTTAGATGTCGAGTTTGATAAGACCAGAATAATGTTCATATGCTGATCACATATATGTCTATAGAGTCTCTTACAGGGTCTTATTTCTGTTTTATGTTAGCTTTATGGTTTTTTCTCAGAGTTGACACATATATTGATGACATGTTGGTCTGGTTATGTTGAAGTATGTATTGGATCTAGCAATTAATGGAAACACATTCTTTTATCTGCAAATCATCTACAGTATTGCAATGTCAAATTTTAGAGACATTTAAATTTAAATCTATGGGATACAAGTCTTTTGAGGTCAAGCAGCTTGTATTGTTATGACAAGAAATATTTACTAAGAGGCTAACTTTATGAAAAGGTTCAGAAAAGTCTAATGACGTCCATGGTTACTGATAGGTTGCCAGTCAGAGCCTTTCCCTTTCCCTCTTTATACCACCCCCACCAATATAAAACCTGTTGAAAGCCAGCTAAAAAAAAGGGCAATAGATATGGGATTCAGCTCCAGAATTAGATTTGATACTACGTGCAAAGCTCTTCTCCAGTGAATATCCCAGTAGAAATACTGCCACAACATTACTGAATTTAGAAATTTATGTGGAGCATTGTCCCCTCCGGTCTTCCATACTTACTCATGTTTACAGATTTATTTGGGCACATGTCTACCCTTTCCTTGACACTATTTAACATTTGGAAGAGAAAATCTTCCTAATGACAAAAATGAAAATTGTCTAACCATCTATTCATGAGATGTAACTTCCATAGAAAATGATGGTATCTTTTTCCTGTACAGACATTGCCTTATGCAGCCTATACTTAAGTAAAGGAGCTATGCAATCATGAGAAATATAAGTACAAGGTGAAACAAAGAAGTAGAACTAGTCTTAGTTATTCCTTAGTTATTCCTCAGCTATGAAGCCTACTACATGGTCTGTCTTCGCACTAATGTCTAGGCTGCAAACTAAAGAAAAGACAAGTAACAAAAAAGCCATTTCATTAGTTTTGACTGAAAATAGTAATTTTCATTATTTAATTTCATCCAAATTGTTTAAGGACTAGTGGAAACAAAACATGATAAGAAGAGCTTAATAATGTTTCAGTTCAGATTAGACAGTAAGGAAGCATTTTCTTCTTCCTTTAAATATGGTTATATTAGAGACATAACATGGGGTGGAAACAAAGATCCTGCATTACAAATTTGTTGGAATTAATCATGCCTTTTCTGGGAAAATCCTTAATATAATTAAATGTGAACCAGTTTCAAGCAATTTTGTAGCGATTTAGTTTATGTTAAATAATAAATAAATGATTGTAATTAATGGAGGACTGAACATTCCAGCACATCCACCTGGGGGGGTAACAGGCTGAAATAAAAACTCCCCCAGTTTTGTAGGTCAAGGTGTATTCAATCAACCCAGAAACAGCCCTGGATATGTTTTATAACTGGCTGTATAAACCTGAGAAATGATCAGTAATCTCTAGGTTGGGAGCATTATCTAACATTTTACAAGCATATAATGCATTTTTTACTTTCAATTGCCTTTGATAAGCACAATTTATGTAGTGGCAAAAGCCAATCTAGTGGTTTTTGCTTCTGATGATCTTGCTGTTGTCTTTAATGCTACAGAGCCGTAATGTAATAATTTCTATTGGAACTATGAGAGTTTTTTAAGAATGTAAAGTGAAGAATATGCCAAGCCACTATTTTAAAAATGTCCCTGGCCTAATTTTGGAAACCTGGAAAACAAATAAGAGATTCTAAATGGGGTTTCTTTTTTTTTTTTTTGTAAGGTAGTCTTTGAAGTTACTGTAGAAGTGCTATGGTTTTGAAAGGCTTTTTTAGCTTCAAATAACTAAGAGTACACATATTTATCACATACTGTGTCTACATCCTGAAGTAGTGGGTTTTTTTAAAAAAAAATTATGAAAGAGAAACTGATTGAAAACCAAGGTCATATGCCCAGTACTTAAATTTGAGTACTATAGAAGTTTCATTAGGATAAAAAAGTCATTTTTCTTTTTCTGTTGATATTATCTTACTGGATGAATAAGTCTAGTAAAGAAAAGATTGTACTTTCCAGTGCTTAAAGGATGGGTAAAGTTCTTGGGGCTTAGAGGAATAGGGACAGAAAGATTCAGTAGGTGGCACTCTTTCCTTCGAATATTTTCAGCACCAAAATCTCTTAAATGGCTTTTGAAAGCTGGTGCCTTTTAAAACGACCTTACAATAAAGAGGTGCCCTCAAGTGGTTATTCTAGATTGGATGGGAGACTTTAGAAAAACCATGCTTGCCCTAACCAACTATTATATCAGAAAATTATACTTATTGACTTCTATTTCCTCAGCTGTGTCAGTTGGTTATCATTCCTTTTCCAAAATCTGGAGAATCATTGTTCTCCTTGAAACAATGGCATTATCTCTCAACAGTTATTGCAATGAATTTAAGGAAATCCAGGTCCTGGTAACACCATATTTATGATACCATGTATTGGTTGTTTTTTAGGTTCACTGAACAATGAACGGATTACAAAAGCTCAATATTTTTTGGTCTGGATAGGACTTGTACAACCTAGATTCACCTTTTAAAAAAAAAAAAAAATCAACTTTTTTTTTTGGGAAAACAGTGTGTTTGCCTTAAAGTTACCAAAGTGATCTGTCATTTTAAGAGCTGATAGACACTTCTCAAAACTAACAAAAATTCAGGCCTTTTCCACAGACCTGAAGACTTGGTAGACAGTTGTATTCTTATTTAACTAGGCAAGATGTAAAAGACAGTGTGAGTATCAACAGAAAATGCTTGGGTCTGGTCAAATCAAAGACACAAATCTTTAGTGCTGATACATGTGTTCTCAGAAATGAATGCACATTTACACACATACAGCTTTGAAATACTGCCCATTAAGTTTTGTTTCCTCTTGTCTGTTCATCTCGATTCTTTTACTTTTCATGTATTTACTGGTGCTATAAGAAGCACAGAACACAGCTTTCCTGCACAAATGCCCACTGGGATAAAGTGTGACCCAGTGGAGTGCTCTAGCAGGAGCCCAGAAAGAGGTCCCAAGGTACATGAAATGTCAGTACAAACCATAATCAAGTTTCCAGTGTGGCTCTTGTGTCTCCCAGTCTAACTCTTCTGGTGGCTGGTAGCAGTCAAAGACTAAATGTGACTGTTGGGCTTATTCATTCCCTTTTGGGGTTCTTGTAGCTTAACTGAATTACAACTCCGATGCTAATAGTACTGAAGTGAGAATGAGGTTTATCATACAGACACTTTTTTTTACTCCTCTAGGCATTGACATAATTTCTCTATTGAAGACTACTTTTTCTTTAAAATTGATATTTGCAAGATGTCTTCTCATTACTATGATTTGCAGTCTTATAGTTTTCTTTCGAGGACAAATGCGCACTTTTGTTCAGACTGATTTTCCAGAGACAATGTGCTTCAAAGTGAGATTTATTCCTTCTCTTATACAATTAGTCTTACTTAACTAAGTTTCCATTTTAAGACCTATTTTCTTCTCTTGATAAGAACGTTTAAGAGAAGTGAAGGATTACTGAATTGAGTAAGTGTAGAAGCTAGTCTGTTTTTACTCCTAGTAGTTGTTTTATTAGCAGAAAATACCCACTGTATGGTCTGTGAGGTACTGAAGGAAAATACTTGCTTTCATGCTGTAAGAATTCAGTTCAATGTACTTGTAGTGCCTTTCTCTTTTCTCTGTACAAAGTGATTAGATACCAGCTTGGCACTGTCTGGGAAATAGAAAAAAGTCAAGAATTTGGCCAGAAGATTCTAAGGTCTACTTCATACAATGCTGTGGAGCTTTCTCTGATGAATGATTACATTTTGGATAGAGGTTGGAGTGTTGACCTTGGCCTACAGAACCTGATATGATTTAGGGACTGGATTGGTGGTGCAATCACAGCTGAAATTACTTCCCCTTCTTATGAAAGGGTACGCTAGTGTAAATTTATCTTTATTGTTAATCACTGTTATTTGGGGGTAAGGAAGAACACTTAAAATGGGCAAGTTGACAGGTTGATAATCACTCATCTGTTATGTTTTGAAATACAACAAAGATGGGCAAAAATATAGATAGCACATTTATGTTGTTTTGGAAAAAAGTATTGACTTGACTTCTGTGCTCTGTGTGGTACTGTCCAGTCACTGAATATTCACACAGATGATTTACTCATGTAGGAATAAGTGTTGAATTCAGAAATGGTCCAGTGAGACATAATAATCCATATAAAGTTTTGCACGACAGGACACTATTTTCTGTTCTCATAAATACTCCTTTTGCTGGCATTCTCAACCTTCAAATCCATAAGCAGAAAAACATGAGATATTACATAAGGCTAAGCAGGTTAAAAGTAATAATAGCCTAGAATTCTAACAGGTAGTATCACACTTCCCAGGTTAAAATACATTCATATAAAATGTTTAGATTTCAGTTTTCAGTGCATTAAAAATATGATGGTGTTTCCTTTACCCTGAAACTTTTTAATATATGATAAAATATTTATTCTATCCAGAAGTTTCCTAAATAGGACTTAGCTAAGATCAGGCATCAATCAGTACACTGGCTGTGTTAGCTTTTAAAGGAGATTTCAGTACAGTTCATTCAAAACATTGGTCTTTGAGTTTTGTCAGGAGGAATAGCTGATTTATTATTAAATCCTTCTCTTTGTCACAATAAAAAGAAAGCTGTACTTACCTCAGTCATTCTGTAGATCTTTCAGAGGTTTAAAACTGGAGATTCATCGGGAATGAAGTAGTGTATTTAGCATTTCACACTTCTTAAAACTGCCCCCAGTGATACGGAGAAGCTGGTTACAGTCAAGTCTGCTTTCCTTGCATTCACTGTGCATTCATTTAGCACTCCGTATTTTACAATCTACCTGCACAGCACCACAAGTTCCAAGAATGTTGAATAGCTACCTTAGGTTAGATTTGACAGAAACTTAACATTAACTTCTGCTATTACTCCTGATGCCTGAAATGAGCACCTTGAATCTGTTTGATCTGAACAGGTATTCAAGGGTGCGTATATTTGAACCTAGAGAAAACAGAGAAATTATTATGAAATGAAGGTGTGCATGTGTCAAATATTTGACATAGCATGCCACCAGCTGGAAAAAATACAAAACAAAACAACTTGGTCCATGTCTGAGGTATTTTGCTTCACATCAAACAGATACCAGAGAAAGCAACCTTTCATTTGGAATCAGCAAAGTTCTGTGTCATCACTGAGATTTCCAGGCTCACTGAGGAGCTGATCAGCAGTGCAGCCAAGTCACTAAGAAGCCCTCTTGAATAATTGACACCAGAAGAGACACAGAGTCTGGGGAGTTCTAGGTTGTTGTTGTTTTTCTTTTTTTTTCTTTTAACTTGAAGAACAAAACAACAAAAAGACTAAATCTGAAAATCAGGATCCAGACCACTGCTTAAACTGTAGTAATCCAGATTTTGTTCATGCTTCAAGTTATCCAGAGATAACAACTCTACATGAGAGCTAGCTAAGATTTCCCATTCTGTAGCTGCTTATTTCAGGAACCAAATATTGTTTAAAACTCAAGAGTATAACTTACTTTAAATTCAGAAATTTCAATATACCTGCATGAAAGACTGAATTAATCTGGTTTATATGAAATGAGATTTTGTGCAAGAAGTACCAAACTATTCCAGATGTGCTACTTGATAGAAAAGAGCACTTAGTATTCTTTTCCATTATTCCTTATAATGAAATGATCTGAGTATCCTTAGTCACTTGGTTTCAAAGTTAAATGTAGAAATTAGCACACAGAGGTTTCACTTCAGAAAACACAAATTCAGCTTTTAATTTAGGTCACTTTATCTCTGCTTCCTTCCTGTGTACTCACTTTCAGAAGACTGGAACATAATGTGACTCAGCTTGACTCTCCTGGCAGTATCCCCTCAACAGAGGTTCAGTGTTAAGACATTTGCAGGTCAAAACTGATGAGCACTGGTGGGGCCTGGCAAGTATTAGTGTGTCTGTCTGATTAAAGTAAAAATTACTAAGTGCTTTGCTTTTTATTAGGATAAGTTCATTCTTTTTCCTATTTATCCGTTGTTACAATAATTAACTCATAGTGACACTTGTATTTGCTTAGTGGCCTTTTCTTTTTTTGACCTTATTCTACGTATTTCTGCAAATATTACCCCTTAGCCTGTGTTCCAGATTAGCATGTAAAAGACTTTCTGCTTTAACACTTTACCAGTCAAATGATTATTCTGCTTTTAACTGGATTTTTAGCCTCAAAGTGGGTCAGTGTCATCTGCCAACCTAAACTGGTTATATGCACACACATGCATGCACAAATGCAGGTGCATTTCCATGCCTCTGACTTACCTGTGGAGGAAAGCATTTGGATAATAAAATTGATTCATGTGACTCTGAGAGCACGCTCTTCAGTAGCAGGGATATAAGCAAATATCCAGCATGTCACTTTTCACAGGCCTTCTCTTCTTCACTTTTCTGACATGTGCCTAAAGGAGTGATCAAGAGACAAGTGTCTCTTTGAGGAGAATGGTAGTAAAATGACATAAGCGAGAAGAGGAAAAAAGAGACATCAGATAATACTTCAAATAGAAGCTGAAAAGCTACACAGACTCCAGCAGCACAAAGCAACGTTAGTACATGGTCGCCCTACATTGAAAAAAAGAAAGCTTCAATAGAACAGTGACAGCATGAAGTAACAAAACAGAGTTTGCCCACTAAAGATTTTATGATTTCTTTTTGACTTGTCTCAGGAACAGGAGAGAGAACTCTCTTCTTTTCAAAACTGAGCCTTTGCATCATAAAGAACATACTTTTTTATTTTTTATATTAGTTAGTTTTCTCATTCTGGAAGATGATTTCAAATAGGTTTGTATTCTTTAATTTTTTTTGTTATATATTTATTACTTAAAAAAAAAATCTGATTGTAAAGTTTAAACTCATCTTGCCTAAATTTACCAAAACTTCATCAATAAAAGCATGTTTATGCCAGCACATGTAAAATAATTCAAATTGTTTTGAGTAAAGCTTCGACCAGTACTTATCTTTTCCTAATTTTAAAATATTTAACTTATAATACTTTGTTTTTTCCTTGGGATTGATCTACTAGCTGAATTTTAATATTTCCTGTGTTTTTACATATTATCACAAGATCTACCTAGTTACATTTTGCATATTATGTGGCTTATATGCATGTTCCTTTACATCTGGACAGCAGAGACCCAGTGTAAAGAATAATGCATGGCCTAAAACACCCTGCTGTAACAATTCATTGAATTTCTGTAAAGTACCTGTGGAGTTCTAACAGCTAAGAGTCAGCACAATGAACCTACGCACTGAAAGCTGGTGCCCTGGGCTTTTATAGCCTTTGTCTCTTCACTGACAGTTTGCTTTTCTAGATCTCACTAGGTTCACGCTATTACTCGTTGTCATTGGCATGTCACTGTTACTCTAAAAGCTATCTTTCCTATATTTATAAAGAAAATTATGTTTTCTAAAGGTCTTATGCTTGATTTAGTTATTCACCTTCTAATTTTACATAATTAGTATCTCTGTGTTTGTAGGTAAACTGTTTTCATTTAGTCTCTGGTTTTGAAGCCAAAACAGGCTATGGTTGTCTCAAAATACATTTATTAGAGTGTGCTAGTTAAAACAGTTGAAATGCAGTGTTCTGAAATCATAGAATAATCGAGTAGTTTAGGTTGGACCTTTAAAGATCATTTGGTTCCAGCCCCCCGTGCCGTGGGCAGGGACACTTTCACTAGACCAGGTCCAGTCTGGCCTGGGCTGCAAGGGCACATTTCTGGCTCATGGTGAACTTCTTGTCAAGATTGGAAGAAACACATTACCAAAGAATCCCTGTGTAATATTTTAAGATCATTTACTAAAAGCAATAAATTGAAGGTGTATTTTGACAACCTCCCCCCCTGCTGGACTGTGGATATATCCATGCAACCATGGTGCTGCTAAAGTGTACTTCAAACACTGCAGTACAAAATCAGCATCACACAAAGCATTTTGTTTCAATAAGAAGAAAATTCTAAAACATACATGCAGCCTTACTTTATCTGCTTAAGGTTTGTTGTGTACTTTCTTCTATGTTCAATCAATTTTGTTGGAGCAGAGAAACTAAGAGGTGAGAAAAACATAGGGAGAAGCTTCTTCAAAATCACTCCTGTAGCAATAGTAGCCTGAAATCAGGCTGAAAAAAAAATTATATCCCTAATCCTTAAGCTATGAACATAAATTAAAGAGCAGCTAGGGAGGAAAAGGTATTTTTTACATCCTTTCTTTCCTTTATACTTAGGAAGCTCATTTTTGGAAATAGGCCTCCAAAGACTACATTTGCAAGAACAGTAAATGTAGTTTTTAAGGATATTATAACTTTTTGAATAGGCAAGGTATATCTCATTTATTTTGAGCTCAAAGTAGTGCTTGCAGAGGTCTTTGTGAAAACAGTCTCAATTTCTTCATGAACAGTTTGCAGCTGGTAGTTTTCTGAAAGACTTAATTTGGAGAATGTACTTCCCTATCACTTTCTGCTTGCAAGTGCTTAAGCCTTATTGGTATCAGAATGTTTAAAATGCTGGTATAGAAACAGCTGAACTTTTAAGTGTTTCACTGAAGCTTATTCCACACCCCTTATTGCCTGGAGGATGTTGTTTAAGTTCAAATTATTTATATTTGAATGTTAAAATAGCTCCTACTCCTGCTCTACTTTTTCCCCAAGCTGACTTAAAGATAATTTGCATATAAAGATTTTATAGATGATATAGTAAAATTTTCATCCTGGTAAGAGGTTGTGTTTATTGATGGTTGTGCTCAACATGTTTGGTGTATTCTCTTTGGGTTTTTTTTTATGTGATAGGTATGTATTGGTGTTTGGTTTTTCAGTGCTTTGTTCTTGTGCAGCTGCAATGGAAGCCCATGATTTTCACACTGAATTTTAGCTTTTCAAGCAGAAGTAAAGATGAAGGGTCTAATTGCTTCAGCACTGTAATTAAGTCTTTCTGGTAGGCATGGATACCTCTTAATTGTAATTGATTGGAAATACATGGATTTATGTTTGATTATGTGTTTGTTTGTTTTTCCTGGTCAGTTAATATATGTAATAAAGAGGAACAGTTTCAAAATACTTAGTTTAGCCAGTCTGAAAAGACAAGGAAATAAAAATCTTACTAGAAGACTGATTGAGGAAAATCCACATTTCTACATCACTAGCTTTAAGTCTTCACAGCCATTGACTCAGACAATTAAACACTGAATGACAGAAACTAAGGTGTGACTCTGTTGTAGTCAGCAGCTTTATGATCATATGCATGTAGACTGCCAAGCAGTCACGTGTCTTATGGAATGACCATAAATGATTAATAGGGCTGAAAAGCTTGCAATGTGTCTCCTCAGATTTGTTTCCTCAGTTCTACTTTGAGCAAAAAAGTCCACTCTTGATTTCTCAACATTTCATTCTACTGTGTCTCAGCTCATAAGTCTATTACTGGATCTCTCACTTGTGAGAGCTGACCATTTGCCATTTATCTGAAATGCACTTGTATGCATAGATAGACATTATGCTTGGACATTATTTTTTTATTTCCTTGTGTTTAGTAAGTTCATTTGTTCAATACACAATTTAAAGTGTTGGTTTTGTGGGTTTTTTGTTTGGTTTTTTTTTTGTTTGTTTTTTTTTGTTTTTTTTTGTTTTTTTGTTTTGTTTTTTTGTTTTTTGTTTGTTTTGGTTTTTTTTTTCCTTAATTTTTATCTGATAGATGAAGTCCATTTACTAAATTTACTCAGCTGCAGTATTTTCCAATGCACACTGTTTTGGTACTTCCAGGCATATTTACAATCTATGGATTGAGTGTTTGGCACATTCTGATGATGAATCCTTGTCACAAAGCACAGTATCTACCTCTCCCAAGTGGATTGCTGACTAGATCAGCACCAATATCATCCATCCAGAGCAATCCAGGAACTTTCTTATCTCTTCCACTTAATTCCATACCAGTAAGCTCCCTGAAGTTTTCCTCATCTCATTGAGTATCTGTGTCAATTATAGGCAGCAAATATTGATGTTGATCCTGTCATCTCATGAAGGAGTGATCCCACTACCCACATAGCTACATCACTACTTCTGTTACAGGAAAAAGAAGGTGCGGGCATTGGTTGGTTTGATTGTTTGTGTTCTGTTTTCAATTCAGTTCTTCATACCAAGGTAACCCTCCTATTCAATGGAGAAAAAAAATCTCTGATTCACTTTGTTTACTGTTGGCCTTTTATGAGGACCTCACTGATTTTTAAAAATGTAATCCAGCATGACCTAAGATACCACATTCTCCACTCAAGTATGACTTCTGTTACTCAAAATACTATTACTTTATGGTAATGCTGCTGTACTGGCTCAGGTTTTCTTTTTACCATCATTCATAGCTCTGGTCACTCCAAGGTGACAGTGTATGCCTGTGCAGCAGCTGTACTCTGCAGGGACAGCCTTGGTGAGGTGACACTACCAGGCACTAGTGTGGCTGGTGAAGAGTTTCCTAACTGCTTTCCACCTTGAAAATCAGGTGTTTAATTGCATCATTAAGGAGGTGGGGAGGAGGAGGCTCCACTGTGCAGTGTGAGCCTACTCCTGCGTAAGTGCTTCTGTGCTGGCTCCTCAGAGTTACTTTCCTCTTTCCTATTTTACTTTTTCCTCCTCCAGAATTATTCTGACTGACACAAGCCCAGCCCTTCTCCCAGGATACTTACTGGAGGTCTGACATACAGATTAAAAGACAGAATTGTGTTCAACTTCAATAGGAAGCAGAACAGAACATCAGTGCTCTGGTCACCAAACCCCAAATCCTGATTGTAACTGAAAGCGAGTCAATGCAAGATGAGTAATAGTCTAAAGCGGTTTTGAATCATTGCCATAATTTACTGAGGGTCTATAGAAGTAAGAAATGGATATGGTCTCCCCTGCCAGTATCATTCTGGAAAACAGAGCCTTGCAACTTTAAAACGTTGGCCAATTTAGCTTCCTCTAGGTAACTCTCCCATACTCTCTGAGTGACCTATTATTTTCAGCCCTTCCATTGACTGCAAATCTCTAACCATAATATGACATCTGGTCTCTACATGTTACACTATATAAGAATGTCTCAAAGCCTGCCAACAGAGAGACGATTCATGTGTCTGTTTTTTATGGCAATTTTTAAAGAGATTTTTGTCAACACTTCTTGCAGCACATTGTTGTTTTTGTCTTTTCATGTATCTGCCTGTTTTCCTTTTCAAAGCATAAGCAACTGCCATTCATCCTGACTCTCCCACATACTTGGCTAGTCGCTTTTTTTTCCTCTTGGTGATTGTCATCCTGCCAGCCCCCAGGGAGGGCTCTGAAACAGATCCCTACCTGCATTTGCTCAGCACCCCATCTGGTGTTGTGAATTCCAGTTTATTTTCTGGACTACTAGTTGGGACAGAAAAGTGTACCTTCACACCCTGAGGAAGTATGGTTTGACTGCTTGACAAATAGCCATCCCAGTAAAGGTTTGAAAACATGGGCGATGCAAATACGGTTGGTTATACACCATGTGATTTCACTGTGCTAAATTCTAATTATTGTTAACAAAATTTGCAATGACAACTTCTGAATTGCCATTGGAAGAACATACTTTTTGTATCCTGGTCAGCTGAATCTCAGTTACTGTACTGACCAAGCCAGAGAGATTTGAAAGTCTTGCTCCCAAGGTCTTACAGCGTCAAATGAAACTGGTCGTACTGATGGTCATGATCTCCATATTTCTCAAGGCACTGTTGTGTCAGCTGCTTTGACAAGGCTGACCCTGACATTAACCCCAGTGAAGTACTGTCACATACCAGCAGTTTGTTTATCCTCATACAATTTTCACGACTGAGACTTACATCTGTAATGTCTCCTAAAGAAAGAAAAGTAGCATTAATAGCCATGCTGCAAACATATGGTGCCTCAGAGCAGCTGGGAAAACATGGTGCTCCAGCTTTCTTGATGGAAAGCACTTTTCCTCTGCCAACTGCATTTTGTAAAACAGTTCAAAGCCTTTTACCAGCTTTCAGGGAGCTGCTTGCCACAGGGAAATGCTTGTGAAAGGAGTGGGCAGGCAGGCACCCAAACAGCAGAAGTCATAAGCTATCTTGCTACCTCTCCCCATCTTACAGTTTCTACAGAGTGCTGGGACTGTCTGATGAGAAGAAAAATTACTAAAGGTATTTGGATTCAAGTAAGCCCCCTACATCTATAGGATGGCCAATTCAGATAATCAGATTAAATGAGTATTGGCCTTTTAAACATGCCTTCTCTAGGAAGGGTATTGCTAAATCAGAGTCTTCCTGCTGTACACTTCTTTTGCTGTGCCCCATTGAAATTCTGTATCTTT
The DNA here is from genome assembly GCA_013400315.1 of Bombycilla garrulus. NCBI lineage: Eukaryota > Metazoa > Chordata > Aves > Passeriformes > Bombycillidae > Bombycilla > Bombycilla garrulus. The sequence continues at coordinate 259,594 of VXBU01001474.1, forward strand.
TTGGCCCACCTTTCTTCTCTGTGGTCAAATACCTCTTGATGCAGCATCTTTACCAGTCTGTTTTCATACTGCCAACTTCAGATCTAACACTTAAGCAAATGCAACCCCATGGTGGATCCTAAAGATTAGCTGATTGACTTCAAAGAGCTTCCTTCCACCTTCTCCTCAAAGGGCATTTGTCTGCTAGGTTCTGTCAAATACTGCATCTGATATGATCTCATCTGTTCATAGGTAGTGGCGCTGTCTCTTCCGCTTCTTGTTCAGGTTATTATACTTCTTCTGACATAGAACCTCAAAACCATAGATCAGCCCAGGTTAGAAGGACCTCAAAAGTTCATCCGGTCCAGCCTTCTGTGGGAAAGAGAGCCTATAAAGAAACGAAGACTTAAGAAAGGAAGACTGTTATGGATATCAGGCTATCTGTAGAAGATATCCTAGAGTAGATAGGGAAAATAGGAATAATTTTTAAAAAGTTTTTTAGGTCTTCTCAATATAAAAACCTCTATCATGGGACAGCCACAATGATTTTATTTTCCCAGCTCAGAACATCAGAATCATATCACGGCTGCTTCCTTGAAGAGTAGAATAACCTGAGGAAATATAGGATTACCCATAGGAATGATATGTTCTTTGTGTGTCCTTAGTTATTATGCTCCCATTCAGAATGGGGATCCATATTACATTTTCTGACTTCTTCCTGAACAGTTTTCCCTCGAATTAAATGAAGATATATCATGACAATAAAACATCATTCTAAAGCATTGCAGTGAGACCAGTATCCTTAATAAAAATTTTATCTTCTCTCTCAAGACGTTATAGAAATGGAGATAAAATAAAGGAAAAGGTACAGATACAGGTTCTAAGAAATTCAAGGAAAGAAAGCCTTCCTTATTAAAGAACAAAGATTTGTGACATAACCTAAGGAGTAATTTCCATATAATTACATGAATCATTGGGTGTATCTTCTACATCTCTTCTTTCAAGATTTTAATAAATTAGTATATATTCTACACATCCCATAGCTGCAATTTAATTATCACAAAGTGTACTTATGGTATTTGGTATATAGAATCTTTATAATATATACCTTATAGACTTCCATAAAAATAGACATCTCTTCTGGATAGAAACATTTAAGAAAATTCTTTAATGTGTTATGCAACTCAAGAATAAGTAAGAGTAATCGAAGGCAAACCTGTCTTGGTGTTTCAGAGCAGTAAATGTTAACAGATGAAGCACTTAAATGACAGTGAGGCTCCTGCTAGTACCTGCAGACCCCTGGAGAAAGGAGCCCATGCTAGAGCAGGTTGGCTGGCAGGGCTTCTGACGTGGCAGGGGACCTACACTGGAGCAGCCTCTTCCTCAAGGATTGTGTTCTGTGTTGGAGGAGTTTTTGAAGAACTGCAGCCTGTGGGATACCTTGGGACAGTGCCAGAAGATCTCCCTCCTGTTAGTGGAACTCCATGCTGGAGCAGGGAAGAGTTTGAGAAGGAAGGAGCAGCAGAGACAACGTACAATGGACTGACCACAGCCCCTGTTCCCTTTGCCCCTGCACTCCTGCTTGGGGAAGCAGGTAAAGGCATTGGGAGTGAAGTTGAGCCCTAGAAGAAAGGAGGTGTTTTTAGTTTTGGTCTTGATTCTCATTCTCCTACTCTCTTACTAATCAGCAATCAATTCTCTTAATTTCTCCCAGCTGAGTTTTGCCCATGATGGTAATTAATAAGTATTACCCCCAGTCCCTGTATCAGCTCAGAAGCTTACGGTTGAATTTTCTCCCTTAGTTTTGTTGGGTGTGGTGTGATGTTGTGACTTGGTAGACCCTTGTCAGTTAGTCAAGTTTAACCTGCCACACCAGTGAAGAGTGACTTCACAGGAAGGAGGCAAATGTAGGGGGTTTGGACCCTTTTTGTTGTAGATTTCAGGTAATTCACCTTTCAGAGTCAGTCACAGTAAAGTGTATATAACTGATTACAAAATATCAAACTTAACTTTTGTGTGTCCAAAAAAATAGACCGTTATTTCAATTCCCATGACTGTCATGCAAGAGATGGAAGGGAAAATATTATTTGGAACTGCAGTTCAGAGTAGTGTTCAACATACATTTAAGCAAGATTGTTAAGAAATACATGTTCATCTATAATAATTTAGGAAATATTAAAATTCTACAGCTTATCTTACTGCAATAAGTCAGTGGGATTCCCAGCAGAAATAGTATTCGGGGTTAATACGGCATAATGAGGAAAAGGTTACTTGATCCAAACTAGTAGACATCTCCAGGCAGTTTTCAAAGAAATTCCTAGTCACACTGCTAATTACATTCAGGCTTGCTAAATTGTCTCCTGCTTTCAATCATTTATTGTTTTTCCTCTTTGTAAGTTGATGAAGTTAATTTCTTTCCTGTGTTCCTTAAAACACCCATAAACTAAGTACTGCTGATTCAGTTAAATTGCATTGTCACAAAAAGCGAGCCTGAAAAATGACCTTCAGAATTCTGGTGAATTTCTGATATTGTACATTGTAAAATCACTAGAAAATTTAAATTCGGGTTTTCATTTTTCAAATTTTCTCTGAAATGTAAGAATGATATTTTACCTAGTTGGTGTACTTGTGAACTAAGTGGTACTCATGTGTATCTTAATTCAAGGCTTAAAATTAAGCACATGTAGCAAGTATAGTAGATTTGGATGCAGCATAGAAAGGAGGAGAAAAAGTAAGTGCCTTAGGTAGATCATTATAAAAATATTACTGTATAGGAATCATGTCATAGAGTAAGGGTCATGACTATGCAATCATGTTAAAATAACTTATTTTTGCAATAAAACTTGAATCTTTGAGGAGAAGGAGAATGGAAAGCAGATTAATAGTTTTCTCTGGATGTTTTGTCCGCTGTGGAAAGAATTCTTGCCTATTTTCAGGTTTATGGTTTGTTTTATAGATTAATTGCTTTGGGATTCTTCTCATGTAAACAGAACAACTACTTATTGGAATAAAAACAGAAACTTATTTGCTGTGATATTTTGAAATTTTGGTGATGAATGACATATACTAAAAAGAGGTAATACCTGACTCAAGAAAAGTATGGGGAAATAATTACAGCAGTCAGGTTCATGGAAGAAAAATGGTGATCAAGAAATGTCTAATAATTGACAAAGATAGATGATACACATTCAGAATGCTAAAAAAGTTGCAGCAACTGCTTTGGGAGTTACCCATGTATACATAATTTTACTGGAACAAAAAAGGATTGCAGTGTTACCCTTAGGTGCAGTAGAGTGGAAGGAATAAGTATCCATGGACCACGGTGTTCTACCCCTCTCCCAAAGGTAGGGTATAATTAAGATGAAGGGGTGCAAAATTAATGGAGAGACTCCTGTTTAAGAAAACTTGTGTGGGTGTGGGTGTGTGTGTGTGTGTGAAGGGTCTGGAGCACAAGTGCTGAGGGAGCTGGGGTTGTTTAACTGGGACAAAAGGAGGTTCATTGCAGGGCCTTACCAATCTCTTCAGCTACACAAGGGAAAGTGGAGGAGGTGAGAGGAGGTCTCATCTCCCAAGTAACAAGCAATTGGACAAGAGGAAAAGGCCTCAAGTTGAGCCAGGGGAGGTTTGGAGTGGATATTAGGAAAAACCTCTTCACAGAAAGTGTTACTGAGCATAGAAAAACAGCCTCCCTGTGAAGTGGTTTTATCACCATCCCTGGAGGTATTTAAAAGACGTGTAGGTGAGACACTTAGGGACTTGTGTTAGTGGTGGATTTGGCTGTGCTATGTTAGCAACTGGACTCCATCATCTTATAGGTCTGCTCTAACTCAAATGATTCCATGTGCATATGAAAAGGTACCAAAGGCACAGGAGACCATAGGCAGAATGAATGAGGACTTTAAAAAGCACTGATCCAATGCTGCCCAAAAGGCTCGTGGGCCAAGTATCATATCAAGGATTTTATATACCTAGGATAAATTAATGGAGATTTATTTTATTCATAGCTCTGAATAAAAGCTTTATTGCATTGCAAGCAAAAAGAAATATGGAGTGGCTGGTGAAATGGCAGAAGAATGAATATTATGGTTATCATTTACCCTTTGTAAGAAAGGCAAGGAAAGCTGCATCTTTCCGCAATGAAATTTTGTACTTGAGAATGGGTAAGCAATCATGGTCAGCAACTGAAACACAGGTTAGGCTTGGTTATATTAACATCTTAATTCACACTTGGATATGGAGGGCTTGTTTTTGGGTTTCAGGCTTGTCCCCAGTGGGACCACAACTAAGAAAAAGAAAGTCAGTCTTAGTGTTATTCTTTCAACGGATTAGTATGTTCCAGGATTTGAGTGTAATCTAAGCTTTTTAAGCATGCATATGTCTTCAGTGGATTATAAAAACAAAACTAAATTTCCATTGTCATTATAAGCTATTAATTATAGATTGCAATTCTTCTCATGTAGCAATGGGCATGAGTGAAGTCATCTCTGAAGCAGTTTTGTCAAAGACTGTTCAAAAAAGCAATGTATGGAGAAGTGGAAGGGAAAGAGGTATTTTACGGGGCGGGGAGGTGGTGAAAGAGGTGTATGACTTTTATATGACCAAGAATAATTAATATAACAAATAAGTCTATATGGGGAGAGAAAGGGAGTGAACTGTTCTGAACAGCACACATTTCAACAGTAAGATGGATTGCAGCATTTCTTACCATAGGAGTTAGATTCAAATGAAAGCAACAGTGATTACTTTGGTTATGGGTTTGTTTTCACTGGGGTTTTGTTTGTTTGTTTTATGTAAACAAAACATTAAAAAATTTTTTGAAGGAATAAATGAAGATTTGTAGGAACATATAGCTGTTCAGAAGAAAAAAATACGCTTAAGTTCATAGATCTCCTGTTGGTAGAAAGTTTAGACAAGAAATTGTTGCATAGGAATAAAAAGCTCATTAATAGCTACATGTAGCTCAAAAGTTGTTCTATGATAAAAACAAACATGTCTATTGCTACAACTGACTTGGCTATGAATAATTCCCTCATACTTCGGTTCCAGCTGATGGCACCCTGGCAATTCCATGTTTATGAAATCAGATACATAATCATTATTAAAAGATTTTGACATTCATATGCAATCATAAAACATCACTGACTAATGTGGTGTTCATTGCAGAAACAGAATAATAATGGGTTTGGACTGTCACAGTGTTATTTGGAGAACACTTCTCAGCAAAAAAAATTTTCCAGTCCTTAAGCTTTTGGGAGGTTCTGGGAATTCGATATCAATAGTAGCTCCAGTCAAGAGACACAAGAGCTCAGTACCTGTCAGAATTAAGCCTGGTTTGCATTTCAGAATTCAAGGTTGGACAAGGTTACTTTTGGTTTTTCTTTATTTTCACTGTAACAATAGGGAAAAACAATGTAGCACTTCTGAAAGTGTCTTCAAGAAATATGAATTAATCTGTTCTGCCTCTGTGAAGACTTCCCTACATGTGTCATATGCTGATAACATTACTCAAGTAATTATCATTATCTCTGAGCAAGTGTTTTCAAACATTTGATATCTTTTAATAAAGAAAACAAAGTGCGTTCTGCATAGAGCTGGCAAGATTCAGGTGATGTGGTTACCCAGGAAGAGAATGAGGGGAACGGGAGATGTATTGGGGATTAAAAAAAAAAAAAAAAAAGGCAAAACTTGAAAACATGAAAAAAAATTATTGCTA
>VXBU01001474.1:273493-296584 GCA_013400315.1 Bombycilla garrulus
ACCCACAAAACTTAGCTTTCTTGGGGTGATAAAACCCATCTGAATTATTATAGTTGCAATGTACTTTCCTCTGTGATTTAGAGATGTTTCATTGCTCCAAACACTTTTTTTAAATAAATTAACAAAAAAATGAAAACATTCTAGCTGCTTATTTACTTCATGAAGAGTTTATTATAATAGAAAATTGAGTATAACATGGGAAGAAATACTGTATGAAGCTAGTTCAACTACATTGTTTACACACATCAGGTCTCATTCACTTGGATTCATTTATTATTTGTTCAATATTAGTCTGTTATATATATTAAAAATAATTTGATATAGCTTTTTCTGTTTTATCTGCATTAGACAGCTTGCAAAATGTAATTTGCAGAGCACTATGGCCAGCAGAATTGCTTAAGCACTCTTAGCATATTTCTTTTTTATTAAAAGCCAGCCACAAACTTCACCTAAATAGTATTCCTGTCTTTGTAATGAGATGGAGGTGTCTTTGCCCTTAAAACTTCAGTAAATGCCATAGGTCTGCAAGAATTAATTGAGGGAGATTATTTAACTTTACCCTAGTGTTCTTTCTCTATTTTTATTTTTTAAAGAAGATAGGAATGGTTACTAAATAATCCCTTTCAGTCCTTTAATAAGGAATGGATAGAAAAGAAAGAAATGTAACTTTTAAAATAATGTAGTTTTCCGTGTTTCTGCTAAGAAAAATTAGCATCACATTATAAATTTCAGAACATCAGCCTATTTGATGAGAAGTAAATGAAAGAAAATTTTATATTTTGCAGACTGGATCGCTGTATGGACAGGATGCTAACTTGTTAATGTCTGACATGTGGCACTGGGCAAAGAGCTGAAATGGCTTAAATGCTTGATTCTGTTCCTGATTAAGCTTTTCTCAACTAAAGACCAGATAGTTATAAGCCTCCTGCCTCTATGACAAGAATATCCCTTCTGAAGGGATTTTACTCTTTTGGTCATTTCCATTTCATCAGTATTTCATGGAGCAGCATTATTTTGCACTAACCCATGGGACACATAGTACCAGGGATGTCAGTCTGGGATTGGAAAGGTTTGGGGAGTGCAGGAGCAATTGTATTTCATAGAAGAAAGTTCTAAGTAAGATAGTCAGAAATCAAGAAGATGGCTGCTAGCACAGGAGCGGGGAAGCAGCTCTTCATTTACAAAAATCCACTGGAAATGTGTGCAGTTTATTCCTCTAGGTTAGAAGCCAACACAGTTACTGGAGAAACTCATATTCTATTGACCTTCAAAAATACTCAACCCCTATAAAAAAGTTTCAGTTTTTTAAAAGCAAGAGGGGAGGTCTAACTATTTCAACATTATTTTCATTTTCTTGTCTCCTTGGGACAATACACAGGGAGAGGATAAAGCAAATCTTTCTTGTTGAATTCCCAAGTAAATGAAAGAAAAAGGAAAACACTCTAGAAATTTGTTCTATGGCATTCTGTAGAGGAATATATTTATGTTGGTGCCTTACCTAGAAGAACATCTTATCCAGAGATCACCAAATAGGTGTCATTGGTGGAACATTTCAACTCAGTGGTGTGGAATATATCACACCAACCTCAGTATACTGAGGGCATGGGTTTTTCAATGCTTTTAATCTGCTGCAGGGGTGTAAAGACATAATGATCTTTCTTTAGAAAAGAAAAAATATTAACAAAATCAAATTGCCTCAAAACTATTTATTCTTTGAAATGAACAGCTATTGTTAGTGCTGCCATAGAGATTATACTTTAGAAAGACTAGAGTTTCCTCTCTGCATTGCATTTATTTTGTTTTATTTTATAATCCTGTGAAAAGAAGCATTTTGAAAAAGTCTATGGAATGTCATGATTCCAACTGATCTCCTTTGTTTCTGTCATTAGATTAGATTTCACCAGTCTCATCCTTCTGCAATAGCCCTTGAAAGAATATGCAGCTGCTAGTATAAAAGTCAGATATTTTCTATGTTAGGAGATTATTCTCTGTTTTTATGAGATGTGTATCTTTTAAATATTGGAAATCTGCTGCCAAGTACAGTTCGTAGTGTGAAGATAAATAATGTCATTAAACTAAAAAAAGCCTTTTAATGATAGGTGGCTATTCAGTGGGTTTAGCAATCTAAACTAATGTTTCCTGAGAAAAATCACTCCAGTTACTCAAAGTTCTAAGCCCAACAATCATTTCAAGACAATGTGGCAGCATTCTTTTATAAAGTGGGTCACTGATGATTTCCTGAAAGCTTAGCCCAGTAATTTTCCTATTCTTTTTATTGCTGTATCGAAGGAGAAATACAAAATGTGATTTGGGTTGTTAAAGTGGCATAACATTATTTCAATTTAGCAGGGACTGTCTAGGAATAAGGGATGCTTTGGAGGTCATTCTTAATTCCCTTGAGGACAGTTGTTGTGAGCTGGCAGATTTATAGTTTGCCAGCCCATTGTTTTGCCCTTTGTAATGGTAAAATGGTAAAGGAAGAGATCAAGAAAATTCTGACTACAGAGTTTTTCTGTTCACTCCAGTTTTTACTGTTTACTGTGTGTTTTACTGCTGAGTATTAGCAAATTAAAGAGACTAGCACTTAGCTCATGTACTTTTTTTATTTTACACATACATAGTAAATATTTTCTATCTAGAAATACCCAGAATATATGTAATTTTTAATTAGCAGTTGAAGAGGTGTTCAATAAATCTTAAAGCACAGGAAAACAGGGAAACACTCAATGTTAAAATGAATAAGTGATGAGTGTATATGAACAATTTTACCAGAAATTAAAACTAAATCTCTCTGTTATCCTAAACATGAAACAATTCAGCATTTATTCATTTTCATTTTAACAAGCAGGGATAGGGAATAAAAGGTTAAGATGTTAAGAAGTTAATAAGTTAAGTTAATAAAAAGAAACTTGTTTTTTTATTGTTGTTATTCTAAATGCAAAAATCTTTCCTAAATTCAGGTCAAAATTTGTCGCTCAAACATGAATCTAAAAGTTCTTTTCCATTTCCAGCAGAGAAGGTGTACTCACAATTATGTCACATTTTCAAGATAGGGTCAGAGTGCATTCTTGCTGATTCCATAGCACAGCCTGCAAGGAATGATGCACTATAATGGATATTCCCTGCAAGGCTCAGCATATCCCTCCCCTTGGGCCCTTCTATAATTTGGTATCTCTTCCTTCCACATACACTTACTCCTAGAATCTTAAAACACATTAGCGTTTACTTACAGTTTTGGCAAATTTATTCTCTTGTCCACTCTTCTGTATCACTCAGAATTTATTAGGCTGCTGTAAACACCAAAATTATGTTTACTGTAGCACTTCCTAAAAATATTGATGGAATTGTAAACAGAGCATTCACACTTCTGTAACTAATTGATTTGTTTGAAAGGTCAGGGGTTGTTCAAAACAGCATTTTAGCAGAATTATTCAGGATTTTCCAAGTTTACCTTCCTAGAAGTTGTAGGCTCAAACACTGGAGCTTGTGAGAGCTTGAAAAGATTTTATTAGTGTTATCTTTTCTGGTTCAGATTCCTAAGTGACTCATTGTTCTTTGCTTAAAAGTAAGTGATGCTCTTTGAAAATGTATGTTTCCATGAAAATGGAATCTCTAGACGGATTCCCAGGGAGATCTGTCCCTTGTTGAGTTTTTTTGCCCCATAGTATAAAAATATAAAGTGTGGGTAATGTCCCCTGTGAAGGTTGGTTATTAAATTGCATTAACTCCTTTCAGTCCCTCACAAGGCTGTATTTCAGAATATATTAAAATAAGCTTTGCTTCTATTNATATATAAAATAATAAACCTTATGTTATATTTATCTAGAGCAATAATCAGCAACAGACCTGTGAGCTAGTGGCTTGAGAGTAGATCTTTGGATCTATGTGAGCTGTAATGAGTGAAGGAAATATTTAGATTTTAAAAAAAAATGTACTGTTGATATGTTTAAAGCTTTGTTTCTTTATCAGATTCCTGATTTTAAAGAGGGGTAGCAAACCTGGAAGACAAATGCATTTGAGAACAATTAATTCCAAAAGGTCATAATGACAAGAAAATAAATTATGAAAAAGTCCTTGAGTTTTTATATCTGTGCTCTCATCCAAAGTGAGAGTTTATTCTGGTGGAGTTTATACAGATGATTGTCTTCAGAGACTTGGTCAGCGCAGCAGCTTTTAGGAACAAAAACGGAATTCTCATCTTGTTGGAAACTATTGGCCTTTAAAAAAAGGACAAGGGGAAACAAGAGAGATCTATTCATCCTAAAACTGGTCTCTTGGGTTATAATAAGTTCTTCTGAGTAAGATCTTCAGATTTGGTTTGGGAGTGGTGGTGAGAGGATAACTCTTTTCAGTAATCTGGCTCCTTGTCTTTCCTGTTTTGGTAATCAAACTGTGTTGAGAGTAGGATTACAAACTGAAGCCCTTTGTTTCAGACAGTATCGCACAAGCATCATCTGTTGTTAGGGAGATAGTCATCCAGGGAACAGTCATCAATGTCTCTACCAAATTCAAGCCCATCAAGACTGTTCTATTGAAAGCAGAATGGTCCCTTCCCATTTTATTTTAAGCTACACGAGCAGCTGCTGTAATACATAAAACAGCTAAAATATTTCAAAACAGCATTAATGAATTTAAATGAGACCTGCAATCTGCTCTTCTTCAGTCCAAACTTTCAACTACTTGGGATGAACAGGGACTACAACTTCATCCCTGTTACCTAAAAAACTCCCATTGGGAATTATATATGTTCACAAATAATGGAGAATTAACCTTGTTGAGAAAATTTTAAACCAAATCATTCTAAACTAGCAGCAGTCAGAAGAAATATTTTTCTTGGCTGTAATACTAATATTTTCCACTGTGGAAAGACAAAATCATTAGCAAGTTGGTGTGGATGATGCACCAGAGATGCTAATACGTGGACATCATTGCAGAGCTTCTATTTAATGTACAGTTTAGTGGAAGAAATGCATTAAATATTCCAGCTAAGGCAAACCCAACAAACAAAATCTTTTATATTTAATTTTGGCTATATATTTTTAATAATTCAGTAGGAAATGCATCAGTAAAGGATTACTAAATTCTTGCAGTAAAGTTTTTGTAGTTTATTTTCATTGTAAGTATTGACATGTGCCAATACTTATAACAGCAACAACTTAGGTACGTGTCACAATCTCTGCTTCCTGTGGAAATATATGTTTATTTTGAGAGACATTGTCCTGGAGTGACTTCGTGATGTTTGTATCCCCAGTCTGCTTGTATCCCCAGTGCGCCTGTTCCTGTTGGGTGTTCCTTGCATTCCTTCGGCTGGACTGTGCTGTCTGCAGTGGACAGCCGGAGAGAGCTCTTTTGCTTTTTAGTTAGTTTAGCTAGCTGAGGCAGAGAAATACCCTGGACTGTGGTTTTGTTCTTTTATTTTTTATTTTTTTTGGAACTGGTTTGAACCTGCTCTGGACTGAAACCCCAGAAGAGCAGTGGGAGTTCCCACCTGTGGCCCACCAGGGCCTGTCCCAGGCTGCAGCATTTTCTAGCACTGGAGGGACTTAGCAACCCACACAAGGGACTTTTCTGAGTTTTTCATCTCCTCAGAGCAGTGAGAGGTTTTGTTGTTTAGAATTGTTGATTTTTGTGCTGGGAAGTGCTTTGCTTGTTGAATAGGCAGGTCTTTTTTCCACTTCTCTCTGAGGAAACCTTTTTTTCCGGGACCAGTTGGAGGGGGAGCCACTTGAGTTGTTTTTTTTTGGAGAAACCAGGACAGACATAGATTTGATGGATGGACCACTTGATGAATAAGGACTTGACTGGATGGCCACACTCAAAGGGTTGTGGTTGGCAGCTTGATGTCCAGGTGGAAACCAGTGACCAGTGGTGTTCCTCAGGGATCAGTATTGGGACCAGAGCTGTTTAACACCTTAGTTGGTGACAAGGACAGTGGGATTGAGGGCACCCTCAGCAAGTTTGCCAATGATACCAAACTGTCTTGTGTGGTCAGTGTGCTGAAGGGCAGGGATGCCATCCAGAGGGACCTGCACAGGCTTGAGGGTCTGTGAGACCTACTGAAGTCCAACAGGGCCAAGTGAGAAGTCCTACGTCTGGGTCAGGGCAGCACAAATACATCCCAAGCACAAATACAGACTGGACAGAGAATGGATTGAAAGCTTCCCTGAGGAGAAGGACTTGGGGTTGTTGCTTGTTGAGAAGCTCAACATGAGCCATTACTGTGTGCTTGCAGCCCAGAAATCCAACTGTCCTCGCTGTATCAAGAAAAAGTGTGACCAGCAGCTCAGAGAAGGTGTTTCTAGAAGGTGGTTCTATCTCTTTATTTTTACTTTTTAAAAGTAAAAAAACCTAAAAACCTAAAAACCCAAACCAAANGGGAGAGCTCTTTTTGTATGTATGAAGTCAGGACCTCTCAGTAAGCTGAAAATGTAATTCTCTTCCAGGGTGACTGTCTTATCTGAAGAGAACTACTTGTTTGTGAACTATATAGACAGTTCATTGCTGCCTGATATCCCAGGATATTAATCCAAAATTAACAAATGCATTGCCCAGTCCTCTAACTTGTTTTGCTGATGCAAAGCTACACAGGAGTAGGTCAGGTTAATCAGCAAGATAAAAGGATGGCATCATGAGCTTTGTAAGCAAGTTAAACCAGAGGTTCAGTGAGTCCTAGCAGACCTAAGTGATGATGTCTGTAGCTCTGCTACCTACTTCAATCTCTTCTTTCTCTCCCACATCACCTGATGCTTCCTTGAAGATTCTTTGTTTACTGCAAAAGTGAATAGCACACTCACACAGTTCAGGGAAATAAATGCATGCTCAGTGCTGGCCCAAAGTCAGGTAGAGGCTAAAGTGGAAGTAGAATGGCTCTGTAGATATTTTTCAACTGTGGAATCAAACCAGGAAAAAATTAGGAGTTAAACTCAAGGGAAGATTTATGTTCTTTCAGTGAGTTTGTAAGACAAATATTTAATAAGGTAAATATAAGGATGTACTTACACTATAATCTTCATGTTGGATCTGACTTGTTTTACTTTAACAAATCAATCTTTTAATCTATCTGTGAAAATTGAAGTTAAACTTCTGTTGGTGGTCACCTGTCAAACTGCTGTAGAGTTCCACTGTATTAAGTCTCTGTGTTTTAAACTTGAAGAGTCTGAATGGCATCTTGCATTGACTTCTACCATACCTTCTATTTCATGCAGTGCAAATTAGCCACTTCATTTAAAGTGAGGTATTGTAACCTGACTTTCCTGCCTTTCACCCTGTCTTTAGAACTCTATGCAAAGCTTCTTAATTACCACACCACCACATTATCCCAATTGTCCTGTCTTGGGAGAAGCACCGGAATGCTGGCAAGAAAATACAAAGTTTAGAATTTTATAACTGGCCAAAGTGCATCTACAAGATGAAGGGAACCACAGGCAGGGTGTGATGGAGCAAGACAATGTTTAAGACTCAGTGTCTGCAGCAGTGCCTCGAGCCTCCATCTGCTCCTCCTCTGATTCTGCTGTATTTGTCCCTGTGCTGTTAGAGTTCTTCCTCTCAGCCTTTACAAGACCTGTATTTTTTTTTGTGAGGAGAGAGTACCTTTGTCTTTTTCTTCAAACAAGTGTTTTTTTCTTAACTCTGCTTTGGGAGCTGCTTTCCCTTGGAACAGTTCCCTGTACTTCCAGACATAGAGTGGAGAAAATATGTTTTTCCTCAAATGTGGTTAATACTTTAATTCTCCTAGCTCCTGAACAGAGCTTCAGATCTCCAGTATGAGGGAATATACTGATGCTTCTGTCAGGCTAGTCCTTCACGAGACCTTTGGTACAAGTCTTGTCTCAGCTTATGAAGCATGATGGAGGACAGAGTAAAAACAGTGTTAGAAATAAAGAGCCTATTGATTCAGTAAATCAGACTGAAATTTGGAAAAATATTTTCCTCAGTGCATATACTCTCCTATCTTTTACCCTGTATTTTTATCAGAAATAATGAAAAGTTTTTTTTTTTTTTATGTGGTTTGAAAAGATTAAGCCTATAGAAGAGTGCAGTGGATTGTAAACTTCCTTATTATTTTGATGTTGTTCTAAAGAGCCTTAATTAACTCTCATGCAAGTACCCTATGCACAGGCCTGTGCATTGCCATGTGTGCACATTTATGGAGGAATTGGGCCATGGGTTCAGCCTTCACTCCCTGGCCCTGAGAATGGCCCCGGGGAGGTGCCAAGTGCCTGGGGTTGGGACTGCCCTGGCACCCACAGCTGCTCCTGGCTGGGGTGTGGGACATGGGGAGCCCTGCAGTAGTCCCAGCCCATGGGGACCTTCAGCCCTCGTGGTGCCCCAGTGAGCCTGCTCACAGCAGAAGACACTGCTTCACACAACTTGTTCAATGTTTTTAAAGAAAAAAACAGTTCAGTGAGAGATTTAAAGATTATTCTGATGTTCCTTAGCCCTGTACTTCTTCTAGGCTTTGTGTCATGAAACTGAGAAGGAGGCAATGCGGATTTCTGTCATAACAAAATCTGGGGTGCTCTGTTCATTGTTGAAACCAGCTTTGTCTTACATCAGCTATATAATGAACAAGATCTCCTGGAAAAAAACCCCAAAAAACCCCCACAAAAAACAACAAAAAATAAAACAGTAAAAAAGAGCCCTTTCAAAAAAGATAAAATGGCAAGGTGTTATTGTTCAGGAGGCAGCCTTTTTACTAGTTGCCTGACCTCCAATAGGTAAACAATTGAGAACTCTTGATAATTCATATCTAATTAAATTTGCTTTCATGAATCTGTGTGGGCATCAGTCAGTACCAGTGCTAAGAATAAGCTGTCAGCTTTCTTGGTAAGTAAGAGTCAAAAGCTCCTCGTCTACCTCTGCACTCTCTGGACAAAGCAGTTAATATTGACAAGCCCTCAATTCAGTTGTATTGAAAGGGATATATTCTGCCCTGGTAACACTGAACATACGTAGAAATAATAATTGCTTAAAAATAACCTTACTTTTTGGGTTTTTTGTCAGGGTAGACAACATCTCCATTTCTCTGGATATTGTCCTCTGCTTATGCTAATATATGTTTCAGCAAAGTTGTTGATACTCTGTTTAAGTTTGCAAGAAAGACTAAAACTTGTACACAGAGTCAAACTAAGGGAATTACCTTGCCCATCCAAATATACATGCCTAAAAAAATATATCCTTGTAGCAAATTAGCTTTTAGATATTGCAGACTGAAATATCTTGACATACTGCATATGCTTATAGGACTTCATATGAAATAAAAAGTCTCAGTGACTATCTGACAACAAACCCCAGAGTATACCAGAGAATGCTAAATGCTTATCATGACTTCTACTTTAAAAGCTGGAAATTAATTGGTTGACATGACACCAAAGCACATTTTGGAAAGTATTTATATTACAAATTGAAGTTCATAAAATCACAGAATGGTTTGAGTTGGAAAAGACCTTAAAATCATCCCGTCCCACTCCCTCTACCTTGGACAAGGACACCTTATACTGGACCAGGATGCTCCAAGCCCTGCCCAGCCTGGCCCACAGCAGTTCAAGGGATGGGCACTGATAGCTTCTCTGGGCAGCCTGTTCCAGTGCCTCACCACTCTTACAAAGAAGAAGTTCAAGTTACTTGACTGAGACAAGATAATAGTCAAAACTCTGTCAGTATCTAATGGCTTGTGTATAATAGAGCTAAAAGCTTCTTGGTGAACAGCTAATACTTGTTCCATTAGAGCGGTGCTAATATCCTCCCTTGCTAAAACCTCAGGGTTTTCTTACTGCACTTGTTTTCATTAACTGTTCATTTGCACATAATTACTGACAATGCATGCACATTAAACAGAAAATAGGCTTCTGTCCTGAATGGACAAACTTCAGTAAAGAATGTCCTGACTCCTTTATCTGGGGTCCCATTGTATGCAATGATTGCACTGTTAGGCATCACAGAACAGTCAAGTATGCACAGCTGTGAGCAGGATGTATAAGGCAATGAATAACGGTCAATGGCTGGAGCAAGGACGTTATAACTCTGTCTTTTGTTTAAATGGGATCTAATGCAGATCTGTGAGGCACCTCACTCTGATTTCTTACATTCTCCCTATATTCTCTCCAGAGAGACTAAGGATAGAAGTTACTATGGGGGCATTTCAAGCATGATAATCTCTGCTTGACACAATACCAGCAACTAG
Source organism: Bombycilla garrulus (assembly GCA_013400315.1). Taxonomy (NCBI): domain Eukaryota; kingdom Metazoa; phylum Chordata; class Aves; order Passeriformes; family Bombycillidae; genus Bombycilla; species Bombycilla garrulus. The sequence continues at coordinate 283,677 of VXBU01001474.1, forward strand.
AAATATCTAATTTAACAGGGTTTTTTTTCTGATATTTTTCACTCTCCTAAATAACATTTTGTCATAAAGCAATGACACTGATGTAATGATTCTGTTTTCATCTCCTCTAAGCCCTTCCCTTCCCTTCCCTTCCCTTCCCTTCCCTTCCCTTCCCTTCCCTGAACTTCCCTGAACTTCCCTGAACTTCCCTGAANCCTTCCCTTCCCTTCCCTTCCCTTCCCTTCCCTTCCCTAATGGTGGGTAGTGGCAGTATTTATTCTAGGAATGCTTATTGCCTCCAAATAGTGTTGAACAAGTGAGACAAAAATCAGTATTTCTGCCTGTTGTGACTGTACCGGCTGCTGAATCAGTCCTTACAGTGCCATCTTTTGTTTTGAAACAACACTCTCTGGGCAGTGGCTGCTGTATCAATGCAATCAATACTGGTGAACTGACCACTGTCTGTGCTTTACACTCTTGCTCTCTCTCTTAAACAATTCTGATATTCCTTGTTTGTTTGTTTTAAGTGTTTTCCAGAATGTGTGGACTTCATAGACACCCAACCCTTATTTTCAGAGGAAGTTTCATACAATCTAAAGTATGGAATGAAACTATTCCTGTGCCCAATGTCAAGGTCAACTGTACTCAGTCATTATGTATAAACCTTAAATGTACTTTTAAAAAGATTTTTTGAATCTCAAGATAAAGGTTCTAGAATTACCCTGCTCTGTACACATCTCAGGATGACAACTTTATTTTAGGAAGTGTTGTCTACTGGTACTCAGCTTCTAATCTACTATAATTGATAGATCCTTTCCTACAGAACCAATACCATGGCCAGCTATTATTCATTCTCCCTGCATTTGGTTGATTAGATCTTCTCAAATTGACAATTTCTATTTGTTTCTCCAGAGTTTTATTTTGTTTTCATATGATTTCTTTAGTCTGTCAACATAAATTTCAATACTGTCACTGACCTCAAACCGTTATGCAATTCATCCCACCTTGTTTAATCTCGAAATGTAACAATCAAAATCTTTTCCCCATCATATAAACAATTAATAAATAATGCTGAGCTAACAATAGAAATGTAGAAGTCCATTTGGTATCTGGCCTTCCAGAGTATTAGCCTTTGGCCATCCTGATGAAACAATAGGAGACTTTTAATTACAGAATTGATTTAGGAAGCTCTCATAATTCTTCATGAGAATAATCTCCTTTAAATTTAAAAAGAAAATTAAAAAAAAAAAAAGAAGAAAGTACTGGAATCTCATAAACTGTTCTACTTCTAGCTTACTTAATACCTCTTATAGCTCTTATTAATCTCCTGGTGTTATAATCAATGAAGAGTTATTAAGATTTGTGTGTGTGGTATGAAATTCACTGCCTGTGAAATAAGTTTACCTTGCATCTGCATCCATTTCTAAATGTTCAGTCAATGTGTGAGCACAACATCCTTGAGCAACTGAGAGACAGGAGCAGACAGATGACTCTCACTTCTTGTGGGTCAGAAGTAACCCAAAAACTACTGTGTTTCCAGGTCCTTTACAGAGGCTGGGCTGGCTGCTCTTGGAGACGAAGTGATTGTGTTCTTTCTCAGTGTGCATATGGGGAGTATGTACTAGAATCCAAAATCCTGTGTAAATAATATAAGCATCAACTGTTGTTGCATGTATTTTTAGAATGTACCAAAAATCTTCTATTTTAGACATCATTTCTCAAAATGGAAGGAAGTAAAACCTCAGCAGTGTTATCCTCATATAGATTTTGTATTTTAGATTTATTGTCAGAATAGTAGTCAGTCAATAGCGTAGATTCATGGGCAAATACACTTATGCTAAGTTTTGAATTCTGTGGAAACTAGATGCTTTTCTAGTGAGCTTTTAAAGCTTCCTGGGGGCTATCACAATAGGAGCTGATAAAATTTTATGGAATGCTCCACTTTTATGTCTAGAGTATGATGGGAATCATTCTACCCAGTACAACAGGGCAGAAATTAACTGAATAGTTTTGAATGAGCTACCCATAAACATTTGCTGCATTTATTTTACAAGTTAGCATTTTTCTCGTCACAAAATATTCCTTTGAAAGCACACAATGTGTGTATGTGTTATGGAAGCACAGCACATGCCCAGGAAATGGAAGCATTATACTCTAAGTCTTCTTGATTTGAAGGAGTTGAACCCACATGACACAAATGCCTCATCCAATTATTTTGATGACAGCAGTCTCTGTAATTTTTGGGGAAAACAAGGTGCTGTGCAGCTGTGCATGCTAAATCCAGGGGCCTGGAAGAAGAAGCAAAAGGAGACAAGTTCTGGCTTAATAATTTTAACACTTTTATAGGAAAGAAAGGGTCCCAGGATTACAGTATTTTCTCCTGTAATTTCTGATGTGCATTTCATCTATTTTAAGACAAAAGGGTTTGAATTAGCAGCTTGTAATCCCAAGCCTGATCTACCACAAGTAAGACCAGGGTGATTCTCAGTCCATGAGTATTTGAATTTCCAGTTTTGAAAGGTTGCATAAATACTTGTCATGGTGGGAGAAAATATTACTATTTTCTGGAGAAGTTATTTTTGAGAAGGTTTTTAATTTTTGATCATTATTCTCAAATCAGGATTTTGAAGAATGCCATTATAATATCTCCCAGCTATGAAAATTACTAGCAACAGTCTGAATATACTGCAATTTAGTTTGTGACCTGATACTTGTGATACTGAGCTTGTGACCTAAATATATGTAAATCTTTACTTGAATTGTTTTCCACTGTTATAGTCTGAAATTTTAATTTTGGAACAGCTGTTGTTAATTATCAGGATGTTGTAGCATTAAGTTCAGATATTATATATTTCAGGAGTTTTCATTAGTAATATATAATTGGTAAAGTGGAAGCTCTGCCTCTTCTGAAACCATCAGCTTCCTCTTAGTGTCAAATCATAAAATGCAGCTATTAATAAAAAGTACTATTCAGCAGCTTAAAATTGTAAAGGAGTGTAAGGAAGTTAAATGCATTATTTATTTAGGCCAGCCATACTGCTTTGTGACCTTGGATCTCAGTACAGGCTGAGATTACAGCTGAAGGTAAGCAGTAGTCATAAATCTGCTACTTTGGGATTATGAGGTACCTGGTTGGTGCTAGGGCAGTGAAATAGCAAGCAGAGTTTGGCTAGAAATTAAAGGCATTGAGATAAGCTTTTCAAAAACCAGCTAAACAAAGCAACAAGATCAACACAAAAAATTAGTAGGGCTTAGTAATGCCATCCCAGATGGAATGATGGGTCTGGGTAATTTCCAAGTTATCTCATTAAGTGCAGCTAAATGCTCTACAATTTTTATGGAAGAAGTTTTATTCCCATTTGCAATATTTTCTTCCTTTTACACTTCTACTTTTCTTTATAATAATAGATCAAGATTTATGAAATTGTGGTGTGATTGTCATTGCAGGAAAGCTGATTTACATTGATGGGGTGCAGAACAGAGCAGAAAGAGCTGCTCTGCTATACCCACCACTGGTATAGTTGCATATCATCAATGCTTGAATTCTTCACAAACCAATTAAATGATGACAATATTTGTAGAAATTTCTCTGCTTTAAATTATGGTGCACAGGGTGATGTATCAAAATGGTAAATCTGCCTTATCCTTTGTATGCATATTTCTCTTCAGGTCCATGGTCATATTCAAATGGCAAATTCATCACATGGACTCTTTGTCAGGCAGTAACTCGCCTGTGAAATCTCAGACAGATACTGAACTGCTGCCATTAAAATGTTTTTGTGTGTGATCTTGCTTATAGTCTGATGACATCTTGAAAGAATTATATCGTAGATGATTGATAGAAGAGTGAACTTCTAAAACTTTTTGTTATTACTTCTGTAAACACAAAACTGTTTACAATCTAGGTATTTTCAAGGGGAAGTAGCAACTCTTCTCAGGTTATTTATAGTATTAAAATATGATAAATTTTCTCTTTTTGGAAATGAGCAGGTTTGAGACATCATTGGAGAACAGTTATTCTGGATTTCAGACCCTTTTGAGGAACAAGGTGTGTCAGGGTGTGGTGAAGGCACCTGTCCAAGCCCAAGAGTGACACTGGCACAGCCTGTGCCCTCACCCAAGGGCTTTGAACGTGGGGCTTGGTTTGGGGTCTGTCAGCAGCCTCTGGCGTGGCAGTGGTGAGCCATGGCCAGGGCTCTAGCCAGGAGCAGAAGGTGACACGAGAGAGGGCTGGAGTTAGCACGTGTGCGAGGAGTCCATGCAGAGATGCACAGAGAGGGCTGCCTCCAGTGTTGGCAGCAACCAGGAGGGGCCAGAGGTGGAGCTGGAGCCCAGCACTCCTGCAGTGTCATGGAGGCAGGGACTGACATCCCCAGAATGAGCTGAAAGGGGTCCCAGGCCCAGCAAGCGAGGTCTCGGGGAAGGTTGGGAAGGGACTCTCAGGCCCTGTACTGATCTCAGGGTCTGACAACAGCTTGTCAAAATCTGGTTTGAAGAAGTGTAAAGGGTTTGTCAGTTAGTCTGTGAGAGAGAGGGGATAAATGAAACACTTACTTCTCCCTTTTCACAACTCTAAAGTGCAAAGGGAGCTCATATAGTATGAAGTGTAATGTAAAATTACAGGCAACTTCCCTAACATCTCAAATGGCAGGATAGGGCAAGCATTAAATTAGAAACAGGTCACGTGTAAGGGTCTAAGATTACCTTGTGTTGGCAAAATTGTGTTTCAAGTGTCAGCTGTGGGAAGCCATTGATGTTGGTGGGATGTAAACTGATAACCGGAGTGATGGTAAGGGGGGTTTATTATTTTGTGTATAAACATTCTGTCAGAATATCCACAGTGGAGCTTTATCCTCCACATCCTTCTGTCCTTCTTCATCTTGAGGGAAAATATCCTTCTCATTAGTGACTCAGTGAAAAGATACTATTTAGGGAATTTTTGGAAATAAATCATTCTTGTAATGTTTAGTGATAGTCAAAATACTTAAACCCTTCTGTTAGTGTTTGAGCAAGAACTTTCTTTTATCAAGTCACTATTCAGAAAATTTTATGAAGACTGAACTTTTTAAAAAATGCTTTTATGCTAACATAAGCTCGAAATTAGAGTACATTTGCTTTAGGTTACATCTTCCAAATTTATTTTTCAAACATGTTGTGCTGTTATATAACTGCTACTATTCATAAATTAGAGAATGAAAGAACTGTACTCTTATAGGAAACTAGAGAATCCAGCTGTTCTGCTGTGGTTTTGCTGCAAATAGCTGGTCTTTGAAAACTTACCATATGCAGAAAAGGAGCTTGAATTCTACAATCCATTAGTGAATATACTTAGCACAGATTGGAAAAGGGATAATATGGCCTCAATTTTTAAAAAGGGAGATGAAAAGAAGATCTGGGAAACTACAGGGTGGTCAGTCTCGCCTAGGTGCTTGGCAAGATCATGAAGCAGATTGACCTGGAATCTGTGCTAAGATACATGAAAAAAAAGGAGGTGATTGCTGATGGCCTACATGGCTTCACTAAGGGTAAATCATCCCTAAAAACATTGAGGGTCTTCTGTGGCAGGTTTCAATGGTGGTGGATGGGGGAAGAGCAGTTGATGTTCTCTAGCTGGACCTGTGAAAAGCCTTTGACCCTGTCCCACAAGACATCCTTGTCTCTAAAGTGGAGAGACATTCATTTAAGGCTGGACCAGTCAGTGGATAAAGAATTATGTGCGTGGTCTCACTGAAGAGTTGTGGTCCATGGCTCAATGTCCAAGTGGAGACCAGTGATGGGTGGTGTTCCCTGGGGGGTTGGTACTGGGACCAGCATTGTTTAATGTCATCGTCAGTGACATGGGTATGTCAGCAACGTTAAGCTCCCTTCCAACTCAAACCATTCTGTGATTTTATGTTTCTGTTATTCTACTGCTATTGTAAATATTTCAGGAGCTCATTTAGTTGCCTGAAAACACAAACATAATTATCCAACAAAACTATACCGGCAGTATTAAAACCTTGTCGATTTAGGCAGAGGTGGAATTTCGTCTCGATACAAGAACAAAAAGCAAAGATACAGAGTGGTCAAGGAACCAACACAAGAGCAGATAAGTAGTGTTAGATATCTCACATCCCAAAGTCGTGCCATGAGTTGGGTGATGGTCACCAATGCACACAGGTTTGGAAGGAAGGCCTTTTTCTTTATTTGGAGGGGCAGCATTTCAAAATCACATAGATATTCTTTGAATTTTTCCTCTTTATCTGACTTCATGTATTTAAGACTGTAAAAAGAGAGAACTGTTTTATTTATTTTATACTGTTTTATCTTCCTTTAGAAGTTTAGCAGCACAGCAGTCATCTTCCAGCTATCTTTATTTAAACATTGCTGTTGAGCTAAACTTTTTGATTATTGCCTGTAAGTTTGCTGCCAGGTTGCTACAATGTTTTTTGTTTGCTGTCCAGAAAAAAGAAATTATGGTTTCAAATTTTTCATCAATCCATTGGCCTAATTTGCATCATGAGAACACATTTCTTATGTATCCTACTAGATATGGTGGAAACATCAAGTATATTAGTCCAGTTTGGTTAACTTTTTTGCTGAAAGAAACCTTTCCTTAGTTTCAAATTCTTATTTCTTTATGATCATGAGTTGTGAACTCTTGAGGGAGGAATCTACTTCTAATAACAATACAAGATTGTTTTTAAGTTAGGCTGATGTATTTTTTATCTCAAGTAAAGACTCCTAGAAATGAGCAGAGACTTCTGTTCATCCTTTCTTCCCTTACCCTGATATTAAATGACTCACTGCCTCACTATCCAAGGATTTTCTTTCCTGCTCTATTTGCATCATCACTTCTGGCTGACTGAGCCACCTTAGTGAATTACCTGGGACTATCAAGGACATTCTGCTGACCTGGACCACACAAGGTCCTATGAGACTATTGGAAAGAGAACATCATCTCTCTTTTGTATGTCTTTGCTGAATCTGCACTTCCTCTTCTTAGCCCGTGCAGTTCCCCAAAATATGTGTTGGATAGTTTTCAGCTATGTGACCATTTCAGTCTGTGGTTCAGAAGGACAAGATGTTCAACTGTTTCTTCAAAAGAGCAAATGACATGTTAAATTTCAGGTGTCTGCAATCTGCTACAACTTATTTGTCTCATAATAGAAAGAGCACAATCAGAAATCTTACTCATGATATAGTACAGAAAAAAAGCCGCTTAAATATTTAGAAGCATGTTAAGCAATCTAAATGGTGTGCAAAATATGAATGTTTGCTAGTCCATGTTCTGTTCAAATACTATTGTTAACAGTACTTTTTTACATAAGACTAAGAAAATAAAAATTCAGCCCATATCAGGATTCTTTCTCATTGTAGATTGATTTCAAATGATTTTATATGTTTAAGTGATGCATGTTTCTTAGTGGAGACTTTTGGGAAAAGTAAATTATATTTTCATATACAGAAATACATGGAATAATCTTAAATTTCTCCAGATAGATTGCCATGTTCACTACACCTTGTGTGATAGATGGAGTCAATAAAAAGTATCTTTAAAGAAAGGCAATAAGGAGTACCAGGTTTAATAGGAAAAGTCATAATGCAGGTTGGAAACCTCTCCAAAGGCTCCACTGAATTCCTATTCACAATGTGCCCTGCAGGACAAGTAGCATATTGGTTTTTGGTTATCTCACTTTAAAACACTGTCACCATTCCTTCAACCCTGACTGCTTTCGTCATCTCCTTTCCTCTTTTTTTTTTAATATATATTTATTTTTTTTCATGAACCACAACATGCTTGAACTTAGGAATTCTGCTTAGCATGGAGGAACAGGGATGATTTGGAAAGAAAATGCAGTGGCTGATTGGCTTCCTGTTGCTTTTGACTTGTTTCTTCTGAGTTCTTCATGATTTGATTGCTGAATCTTTTTGTTTACTGGGGCTCGGGAAAGGACTAATTTTATGGGCTTTTGTATTTGAAACAGGTATATTTTCTTTTAGCTACCATTTTAAGAATTTCTAGGGTTGTCTTACTTTTCTAGGTCATCTCATGACAATGAATTGAACATTTATGAAATCACATTTATTCTAACTTTAGTTTTTCCTTGCATTTTAGGAAAGCTTTTCTTTTTTTTCCCCAGGATGTTTGAATTGTGTTCTGGACATACCAAAATGTCCTTTACACCTTGAGAGATCTAATGTCATTCTGTTCAGAGATTTGTAAAGAACTGCCACATAAAAAAATGCTATTACTGAACAGGCATTTTTGTTGGGATTTTTTTCCTCACATTTTCATGTGGTTGTTCTTTGTAATTTTATTACTCATTCATAACTTACCATCACTTTCATGTCATTACTGCAGAACAGTCATGAAATATCTTGCAGATTTCAGAGGATGTTGCAAAATTCTTTTTCTTTTTTCTTTTTTTTTGAAGGGCATATGAAGGAGACAGATAATGCAGCAGTTTTTAACATGTATAAAAAAACATTCTTCAAAGTTAGAACAGCAATATGGGAAGAAAAATGATTTTCAAATAATTAGTCAATAGACATCTGTAGGAGATCAGACAGCTATAGAAGCTGAACTGGGTAGCACCATAGACTTTTTGGCTTTGGTGAAAGCTGTGGGAGAGAAAAACTGAAGGTAAGAACAGAAGTGAAGACATCATGTCTGGTCACTCTGACCCTCTGACGCTAACAGCTCTAACGAGGGGAGATGCAACAAGGACTTTGCTGGCCAAAGAGATAAAAAAAGGCATTACTAACGTAAGAAGAATAATCAGAAACTTGTGTTTCTAAGGAGACCGAGACAAAGTGGTCAGAGTAGAATACTTTGTATGGCTGTAGTGACCTATACATGCGGGTAGACTGTGTCATAAACTGGCTTTGCTTTCCTGGCTTAAGCAGAGTCCGTGTCCATCAATCCTCGCAGACATCACCTAGCATTTGTAACAGATAATCAACCCCTTCAAGTTATTTTAAGGGACTGAACCCATGGGAAATCTCTTTCTTCATTTTAGTTTGATCCAAGTATTGGGAAAGGCCCGTAATAAACATAAGTACAATAAGGAAATCAAAATCTTCTTTTCTAGTTTCCTGCCTTATCAGGAACTGCCTTACTATAGTTAATTTAATGTCTGCTGAACTGTTTTGGAAAGCATGTGTCTATGTGTATGCATTTTCCTCACAGTGCGTATTTATTACAATTGAAGAGAAAAAGCATTTTTAGAATTTCCACAAAGAATGTTAGTCTTGATATACAGCTGTATTTCTATTTCTGTCTCAACTGGAAAATTATACTTTCTGATGCAAATGCTATGCTATGGCATTTTTCTGTCAAACAGTGACACCTTCTACAGAAAATAAATTTTTTAAAATATATTAATATGCCCAGTTAAAATTTGTGTTCAATATATTTATGCAGAAATATTTACCTTTTTTTTCAGTGCTTTGGTTCAGGCAAACAAACAACCCATTACTGAAAATTTGAAGTTGTGAATACTGCTTAAAGATGAGAAAAAATTTCATCTTTGGTATTGTGCAAAGAAAAAGTAGCCAAAAATCCCTGGTTCTAAAAGACTTTCTTAGTCTACTGTTCACCCTTGGAGTTTAGCAGTCTTATACCCAAAGGGTATGTAAAACATGTTAAAATAGATTCAGCTTAAAAAACAGCAATTAAGTTTATAACTACCATACATTGTCTTGGCTTTTTAGTGGAAGGAAATGAAAATCAGAAAAAAAGAACAACCATAAAAATGTCTTTTGTAGATGTATATGTAAGCTGTCTATCTGACTATTGCTTAAAGAAACACCAGACTTGTTCTACTTGTTAAAATCAGAATTTCTTAATGTTATTTTAAAAAAGAAATAAATTACATCTAAGTGACTAGTAAAATAGTGTCTTCCTTAAAAAAATAATTGCTGAAAGAAGGCTATTTCCAATTCATGAGATATCACAATCAAGTTAGTGTTAAGAATTTTACTTCTCAGAATTATGTCTTTTATTTTGTTTCCTACAAAAAGCTACCTTAATATGTTGCAGTGTCTAGGCCTCGGGCATACTCATTACAGCAGTGGAGGCATTTTCTCTTGACTTTGTTGACTTGTTCTGAGACACCCCTTGGGATGTTTCTTTTATATTTTCTTCTGACTTGCTTATTTTGTTTTCACAACCAATTTCACAAGGGTGACATTTTCTAGAATAGTCAAATTCCGAGGCATTCACCCGGAACAAGGGACAAGAGATGTTAAATATCTGTTTTGAATCAGTCATATGAATAACCTGAGGCAGATTTTCCAACTGCCCAGACAACTTCCAGAACTGTGAGGCACCAGCTCCAATAAACTGATCTTTACTTCTTTGCATTTTCTTTGGTTGAGCATTTGGTTTTAAAACTGTAAAGAAGACCAGAAATACTTCTCCTCCTTCACAAAACGGAGTGTAAACAGAAGAGAAGGGTTGAAAGACTCTGGGGAGAGCCTATAAAAGATGTGATTTGTTGCTTATATTGCTGTAAGGAAGCAGTGGCTTCTGGTGGGAGTCATCCCTCCCTTCTTTTTTGCCTTTAGCAGGAAGTTCTTTCTGCTATTTCCAAAGACAGCACCAGACTTTACTTTTTAGTGATTTATCACAAGTCATGTAGGCAGCAGCCAGTTTACCTTATGCCTTTAAGTTAGACCTGAATCTCTGAGAATAAATGCACACGAGAATGTATTCCACAGTGATATGCTTAAAATGCAATTCCTGCTATACTATTATTATACTGGTTCCCCTTGTTGACGTGACGACTTAAATTAGTGATATGTGCATGAACCAAAGGAAAATTTTAATTTACTGAACAGTTTCTTATTGATTTTATTGTATTTACTGTGGCTTGCTTTGATAGAATCAATTTTTATAGTTGCTCCATGATTTCCCTACACAAATATCTATAAATACAAATACATGCGTACACCCACATATGCAAATATATGTCTATATCTGCATTTATTCACGGTGATCAGTAGTATTATCTTTTGATGTATGGTCAAAAAGGATGTGTTTGGATATGCTTTCACAGTCAGAACCTATTTTCTGGATTTGTAATTGCATAGTAAGATCCTGTGGTTCTTTGGGCAATATTTATTAGGCTCACACAGAGCTAGGAGCCGACTCTTGCAAGTACCCTGGAGGCTGAAGATATCAGCTTCAGGATTTCCTGTGGCATCAGTTAGTGCAGTGACTGAGAAATGAGATTTTGATTTCAGAAAGCTTGACTAAGGTCTGCAGTAAAATGTGGCATAACACATTGTGGTATCTACTCACTGTGCCTCTGGAAAATTAACCTTCATTGCTAGCTTCTAAATTTCTAGAGGTTGGTATTATTTATAACTGCCAGTGGTCATGCTAATTTGTTTAATTTTAAACTTAACTAAAAATGTTAGCATTACACATAATTTACCTCTTAGCAATCCCATATTTCATATTTAATTTTTAAGTTGCCTAAAGTTTGTGAAGTAGCATGTGAATGTAGGCAAGTGACAGTCTTGCACTGTGTTGCTAAAATGCTGAAGCTTGTTAAAGGCCATGAATGAACAAACACTTGTGTATCTCTCTGTGAGTACAAACATTGTTAGAAAAAATAAGATACCACAAACTGTTGCCAAAATATATTATCTCACTTCCTCATCTTTATTAAATACATAGTAATGAGTGTAGTAGATCTGTGCTTAGTTCTGAAATGTCATGAAATGTAAAGTTTTCATACAGAGTATATAGGAAGTCATAATTTTTAAGCAATTCTTGTCATAATGTCCTTTTTAAATATCCCTGCTGTTTCTTATTTCTAACCTGTTCTCTTGTAAGATGAAGATATTTTAAGATACTATGTTCAAAAAATGTCTTGGGTACTCAATAACCTGATTATCAATGAAAGTTCAAAAGATTCATGACCTCTTTAGAAATCAAAACTTGTACTATGTGGTACCTTCTGAGAATTTTTTCAGTTGCTGTCCAGTGCTGTGATTAAAAGAGGTGAATATCAAAACCACATTGGTTTAGTCTGGGTCATAGTTGTAATATTAAAGAACCATTGATCCCAGCCCTTTGTTATTCCCATTAGGCAAGAATATTTTTGTGTAAGCTACCCTAATGAATATAGATAGCATAGATAGGCTGCTGTCTTGATAGCTTGAATAGGCAGATTTGGCCTTCTTTCTGCTTCAACACACTGAAATATGAGATATTAGCCCTACCAACCTATCCTGAAGAAAGCTGATAATCACCATGAGTAGATGACATCCTCTTACTTATATGAGGAATTAGCAAAATGTTTAGTCCCTGCTTTCACCAGCAGCTCATACCACCTAATATCCAAAGTAAGTAAATAGAAATGAAAATCTTATATTCACGTGTTGGAGGTGAAGGCTAAAACAGTCTGTGCTCTGTTTATCTCCATTCTAATAAACATTCACTTATGATTTAGTGCAGTGAATATGTTAGTTTGAACTTGCATGGGAACTTGCTCGCCTAAAAGGAAGTTACAAATGTCTCTGCTGGTTACTTTGATGTGCTCTTATTCTCCCCCTTTCCCTCTTCCTAAGAAGATTTTTAGATTTTTTATTTTAATCAAATGTTAATTTTATTGTGAATCTTCTGCTTAATTTTTTTTATTAGTAAATGAGAGCAAAACTAATGAGGAAGGGCATTATTTTCTTTTTTGTGTTGGTAGGTGGAAAAGGTTCTATGATAAAAAGAAATGAATAGATATTTCAGGAGATCTGTTATAAAGTTTTATCTGGTATAAAGTTTTAGCAGAGACCCTGTGAATTTTTGATGTGTAGACAAAGTTTTAACTTAAGCTCCTGGGTTAAATGTAGTTTGTGCATGTGTTTGTTTTATGGTGATTTTAGTTTGCATACTTTCTAAAGGAAAGTCTTTTACTTTTTTACTTAACATACTTTCTAAA
>VXBU01001475.1:0-11545 GCA_013400315.1 Bombycilla garrulus
GAGCCCTGATCCCACCTGGATTTCTCCCCCAATCCCACCCCCACCTGGATCTTTTCCCGCCCGGCTCCCGCTCCCTGCCCTGTGGGATTTATGGCTTTGTGGGAGCCCGAGCTGCCATCAAAAGCCGCTCCCTGTTTTCCCGGCCCCGCCATCCTTTACCCGCTGTCACTTCCCCGCGGTCCCGGCGGCCGTGGCGATCGATGTTTTGTTTTATCTCCCTTTTTCCCCCAATAATTTTTTTAATCATTTCTCCCGCGGATAAATAATTCCCGGGAAAGGCGCGCTCAGCACTTCTGGAGAGGGGAAAGTGATGAGGTCAGGAGAGGGAAAGGGAGGGAGCGGAGCCGGGGATCCCAGAGCCGATCCCAGTGGGAACGGAGCACCGGGAGAGGGGTCAGAGGGACGGGATGGGGATGGGGACAGGGATGGGACAGGAATGGGGATGGGGATGGGACAGGGATGGGGACAGGGATGGGACAGGAATGGGACAGGNGGACAGGGATGGAAAAAGGGACAGGGACAGGGATGGGGACAGGGACAGGAACAGGGGAAAAAGGGACAGGAATGGAAAAAAGGGACAGGGATTGGGATGGGGACAGGGACAGGGAGAGGGATGGGATGGGAAGGGACAAGGACAGGACAGGGACAGGGACCTGCCAACCCCCATCTGCTTCCCTTGGAATTCCCAGTGGGAATGGGGCAAGGAGCTGGCACCCTGAAAATGGAGGGAAAAGGAGTTTGGAGGGACAGGGACAGGAACAGGGATGGGGACAGGGATAGAAAAAGGGACAAGGACAGGGACAGGGATGAGGACAAGGACAGGGACAAGGACAGGGACAGGGGACAGGGACAGGGACAAGGACCTGCCAACCGCCATCCACTTCCCTTGGAATTCCCAGCAGGAGTGGGAATGAGGACACGGAGCTGCCACCCTAAAATCGGGGAAAAGGGGGATCTGGAGCCCCCAGAACAGGAACAGGGGTGGGGACAGGGACAGGGGATTTTAGGGATCAGCACAGACTCTTTTTGGGGTGAGAATTTGGGAATGGGGATCCCAGCCGGGGTTCTCGGCCTTTTTTGGGGTGGAAATTTGGGAATGGGGATCCCAGCAAGGGTTCCCGGCCCCTTTTTGTAATAGGAAATCTTGGGAATCGGGATCCCAGCCCCCCGCTGCCGCTCCCGGCTCCAATCCTGAGCTTCTGCTGCTTCCTTGTGGCAAAGCCTTGGAATGACACGGCCCTTCCCGGATTCCTGCCCCGGGACGCGACCCCAAAGCCGGAGCATCCCCAGGGAGCAGCTCTGGGGTTGGGATCTCCCGGCCTCGGAGCCTCGGGAGGGAAATCCTTCAGCCGCATCCCTGACCTCCGCCGGCTCCTGGGGAATTCCCGGTGGGAATTCTGCCAGCGAGCCCTTCCCCAGGGCCGTAAATATTCCCGGGAAGGTGATGGAAGTCCCTGATTTCCTTGGGATGCGTTTTTAAAGAGCCGGGATGTCACCCCGCAGCCCGGCTGGGAATTCCCGGGATATTTATGGCGGGAAGGTTCTTGAATTCCCTTCCTTTTATTCCCCAAGTCCAGCGCCGTCGCCGCTCGGGATTAAACGTGGAATTCCCGCTCTGTGACACCCTGAGCTCCCCAGAATTTGGGATTTTCCCTGCCCTGGGATCGCCACCCCATTGGGAATAGGAGAAGGGGTGGCTGGGAGGGAGGATCCCACCGGGATTTGGGATTTTCTCCCACCTCTCAGGATCCCAAATCCTGGTTCTGGATCCACGGGGGCTCCTGGGCCTGGAGCCTGGGATGGGATGGGATCCATGGGATGGGATCAATGGGATGGGATGGGATGGGATCAATGGGATGGGATCAATGGGATGGGATGGGATCAATGGGATGGGATGGGATGGGATCAATGGGATGGGATCCATGGGATGGGATGAGGGCTGTGACCCTCTGGAAGAACGGGAGCGAGCAGTTCCAGTTTGATCTCCAGGTGCCCCATATCAGATTTTCCATGGGGAGATTGGGAACAAATCCCAGCAGGAATGGGGCTCCTCCCTCCCATTCCCTCCTCCCCTCGTCCCCGTGGCTCCGTGGGGTCCCTGGAGGAGCTCAGGACCCTCTGGAAAACCGGGAACGAGCGGGAAGAGCGGGAAGAGCGGGAAGAGCGGGCCCGCTCTGATCTCCAGGTGTCCCATATCAGCTTTTCCAAGGGGGAATTAGGGAACAAATCCCGGCAGGAATTCAGGTCACCCCCCCCTCCCTCCTCCTTTGGGGCCCAGAGGTCCTCGGAGGGGTTTGGGCCCCTCTGGAAAACCGGGAATGCCGGGGGAGAGCAGCCCCGGGAGCCTGAGCTCCAGGTGCCCCGTATCAGCTTTTCCAAGGGGAAATCAGGGAACGAATCCCGGCGGGAATGGGCCGGGGGCTCCCCCCTCCCTCCCTGCGGAGCCGCGGGGTGAAAGCTGAAAGTTGAAGAGTCCAAAGCCGTCAATCCCGACTTTCAGCCGGCGCTGGGAAAGGGAAATATTTGGATAAGGCGCGATCCGGAGCCGCCGCTGTTTACAAATCCCGATCCCACATCAAACGCGGCTCCTTTGGGAAGCGCTTCCCGCTCTCCCGGCTCCTTTTGGGAGCTGTCACGGGAATTATTTGATGTTTCCCTCTCTCCTTTGTTTGTTTACGTTCATTAAAGCCGGGAAAATCCATCAAACCCGGGGCTCCGCTTCCCCCGGAGCGCGCGGCCGCAGGTGCGGGGCGGCGGCGGTGATGGAGGATCCGTCCGTCCCGCGGGGCGTGCGCCGGGAACGACATTCCCGATAAATCCAGGATGTGTTCCGGGAACGACATTCCCGATAAATCCGGGCTGTGTGCCAGGAACGACATTCCCGATAAATCTGGGGTGTGTGCTGGGAATGTCACATTCCCGATAAATCCGGGGTGTGTTCAGGGAATGTCACATTCTCGATGAATCCGGCCCCGGATTCTGGAATTCCCTCTGGAATTCCCAATTTTCTTGCCTCTGGAGTTCCCAAGTTTGCCGCTTGTGGAATTCCCGAGTTTGCTGCCTCAGGAGTGGAGCCTCCAAGGCCATTCCCAGAAAATGAAACCCCCAAGGCCATTCCCAGGAAAACAAGATTCCCAAGGCTGTTCCTGGGAAGATGAGGCCTCACCATTCCCAGAAAACGAGGCAGGGACGGGGACAGGGAGCTGCCAACCCCCATCCACTTCCCTTGGAATTCCCAGCAGGAATTCCAAGGCCATTCCCACAAAACGAGGCCCCCAAGGCCTCACCATTCCCAGAAAATGAAACCCCCAAGGTCATTCCCAGAAAATGAGGCCTCCAAGGCCTCAGCATTCCCAGAAAATGAAACCTCCAAGGCCATTCCCAGAAAACGAGGCAGGGACGGGGACAGGGAGCTGCCAACCCCCATCCACTTCCCTTGGAATTCCCAGCAGGAATTCCAAGGCCATTCCCAGAAAACGAGCCCCCCAAAGCCGCTCCCGGGACTCTGAGGCCGTGGGGGTAACGAGGAGCGCTGGGAGCGGCACCTGAACGCTCCGCTGGCGCCGCAGCAGCGCCGGGGATTGACGGGATTGACGGGATTTACAGGATTGACGGGATTTACGGGATTGACGGGATTTACGGAGTCCCCGCGCCGACAGGAAAGGACGGGAAGTTTATCATGGATTAGGGAATTAATGGGGATGGATTCCCGGGCGCTGATGGATGCGAGGGACGCTCCATTAGGGAATGAATGATGGAGGATTTTCCGGCTCGCTGTGGAGCGGGGAGGGCAGCGCCGGGGTCGGAACGTTGGGATCGGGGAGGAGAGGGAGCAGGGAAGGAATTCCAGGGATTTTTCAAGCTATGGATCTGTATTTTTACATTTTTGTATTTCCATATTTTTCATTTTTCTGTGGATTTATTACGGGATCATTTGGGATGGAAGGGATCCTAAAAATCATCCAGGATCACCTCCCAGTATCCCAGGATTTCAGGTTTTTGGGATGAGCTGGGAATGGCAGAGCCCTTCCAGGCTCCAGGATGAGATTCCAAGGGCAGGGACAGGATCCACAACTGGAATTGGAATTTCCGTGGGAATTGGGTTTTCCATGGGAATTGGGTTTTCTGCGGGAATTGGGTTTTCCATGGGAATTGGGTTTTCTGCGGGAATTGGGTTTCCCGTGGGAATTGGGTTTTCCATGGGAATTGAGTTTTCCATAGGAATTGGGTTTTCTGTGGGAATTGGTTTTTCCATAGGAATTGAGTTTTCCATAGGAATTGGGTTTTCCATGTCCATAACCCAGCCAGGGTCCAGGAGCAGCTCCAGCCTCACCCCGCTGAATCCTGGAATTCCAAGCCCCTGTTCCCAATTCCCAGTCCTGGGAACATCAGCAGGATCGGGATAAAGCGGGATTTCCACCTCAAATAAAGGGGCTGGAAAAATCTTGGGAATGGGAATTCCAAGATTTCCCTTTGCTTTGCTCCCTGCAGGCCCGGAGGAGATCCCGTGGCCCGTCCAGGATTCCGGGAATATTCTGAAGCAAGGATACCTGGAGAAGAGATCCCGAGGTAAAATCCAGAATCCCAGGAGAAGATCCGGGGCTGCCACCTCAAAATTCGGGAAAAATCCCAGATTTCCAGCCTACAAAAACCAGGAAAACCCAGGAAATCCATGGATTTCCACCGGCAGGAGCTTCCAGGTTTTCCCAACGCCTTGCTGGGCTCGTTCCCTTTTCCAGAGCATCCAAATTAAATCCTGGAATTAAATTAAACCCGGCCCAGGCCTGGAGGGCAAAACTAACGAGGAGAAAAAGCCGGGAAAAGCTCCAGGGATTCGGGATCATCCCGCGTTTAATGCGGAGATAAGAGCCGGGCTCGGAATCGGCCTCGGCCTTATCTCCCTTTTCCCGTGAAAGCCACAAATTATTCCCTTCCCTAATGGGATTTGCTCGGGAATTATTGATGGGAAGAGGCCCAGGCAGCTCCTGGCTTTTCCCTGGGCTGAGCTCGCGTTAGGCCTGGCTTAACTCCCACTCATCTCAGCTTCAACGACATTTCCTGGAGATTTAACCCCAAACGCGTTCCCTGGCCGCCTCGGATCCGTGAGGAACGCGTCCCAAAGGAATAAAAGGAGGGTTTGTCCCTCTTTTCCTGATTTTTCCTGATTTTTCCCGGTTTTCCCTGATTTTCCCTGTTTTTTTCCCCGTTTTCCAGAGCCCAGCTTTTTCGGCTCCGAGTGGCACAAGCGCTGGTGCGTCCTCACCCAGCGGAATTTCCTCTACTACGCCAACGAGAAAAGTGAGTGGGGAAAGAATTCCCAACCTTCGGGTGGGAAAAAACCACAATTCCCAACTCCTGGAAGGGGAAATCCCAGCTGGATTTGGGTTTTTTTCCATTGGAACATAGGGAATTTTCTGCGCGTTTCTATTTCTTGGATTTTTCCGGCCCTTTTCCTTTCCCGGAATTTCCCGGCCATTTTCCCTTTCCCAGAATTTTTCCACCGTTTCTCTCTCCCAGAATTTTCCTTCCATTCCCCTTTCCTGAAATCTTTCCACAATTTCCCTTTCCCAGAATTTTCCATCCATTTCAGTTTCCCAGAATTTCCTGGGCATTCCCCGTTCCTGGGATTTTCCAGCCCCGTGCCTCAGTTTCCCTCCACATCCAGGGGTGTAAAAAAGCTGGAAAATCCTAAATTTCTCCCAATTCCCTTTTCCCAGGCAAGCATCCCAAAGGCTCCTTTCCCATCGAGCACTACCAGCCCTGCCTGGATTCCCAGCTCCGGAAAGATTCCCGGAAAAAATGCTGCTTCCAACTGCAGTGCCCCGGAAAACGCTCCTACGAGGTGGGGAAGGGAGGGAAAACGGGAATTCCGGGGGGAAAATGGGGATTTCAGGGGGAAAAACAGGGAATTCTGGTGGGGAAACCATGGGATTTCAGGGGGAAATGGGAATTTCGGGGGGGAATGGGAATTTTGTGGGGAAAATGGGAATTTTGTGAGGAAAATGGGAAACTGGCAGAGACAATGGGAATTTTGGAGGAAATGGGAATGGATTTCCATGGATTTCCCAGCTTTCCTGGGATATCCTGGCTGTGCTCTGCTCCCACTTGGAGCCAGGAGATCAGTTCTGGGAATGGCTTTTCCCAATGCTCTGGGGTTGGGAATGGTGGAGCCCTGTCCCCTCATCCCAAATCCCAAATTCCAGATCCCAAATCCCAAATCCCAGATCCCAGATCCCAAATTCCAGATCCTAAATCCCAGATCCCAAATCCCAGGATAATGGATTCTCCCGCAGTTCACAGCTCCGAGCCCGACCGAGGCCCAGGAATGGGTGGAGCAGATCGAGTTCCTCCTCAGGGGTGAGTTGGGATCTTTGGGATCTTTGGGATCTTTGGGATTTCCCGCCTGGATCGGGGCTTTCCATCCCCACCTGGATTTCTGAGGAGCTGCTCCAGCTGCAGGCAGAGAAAATTCCAGAAATTCCCTGGGATCCCCAGGCAGCTCCGTCCCTCCAGGCCCACAGGGAATTTGGGGTCATTCCCTGGGATTTTCCAGCTTTCCTTGGGATTTTCCTCGGTTTTATTCCAGTTCTCTGGTGTGGGGTTTGGAGCTCGATCCCACCGCTCTGGAATCAGGAGAATTCCCACTTTTCCATCCCGTTTTCCCGGATTTCTGGCAGACCTGAGCTCCCTGACCATTCCCTGCGAGGAGGAGGAGGACGAGGAGGAAGAGGAGGAAGAGGAGGAGGAGGAGGAAGAGCTTGCCAAGGACCGGGACAGCTCCGATTCCATGAACAATTCCCAAAATTCCGCCCTGAATCCGGAGGAGCCGGAGTTGGAAAGCGACGACATCTACGAGGTGCTGCCAGGTGAGCTCCCGAATTCCCAACTTTTCCTTGGAAAAACGTGAGGAAAACCTCGGCCATTCCCACATCCCACCCCAAATTCTGGGCTTTTACCCCATTCCTTTATTCCGAGTTTTTGGTGGACCTCCCACATCCAAACCTTGTTTTTCTGGGAATTTCAGATCCAGGAATTCTGCTGGAGCAGATTTCAGAATTTTCATGGATTTCCATGGGTTTTCATGGATTTCCATGGCTTTTCCGTGGATTTCCATAGCTTTTTCATGGATTTCCGTGGGTTTTCCTGGATTTCCATGCATTTCCATGGGTTCCCATGGATTTCCATGCATTTTCATGGATTTTCCTTGGATTTTCCTTGGATTTTCATGGGTTTTCCATGGATTTCCATGCATTTCCATGGGTTTTCCTGTATTTTCATGCATTTCCATGGGTTTTCCTGGATTTTCATGCATTTCCATGGGTTTCCATGCATTTCCATGCATTTCCATGGGTTTTCCTGGACTTCCATGGATTAGGCTGCCATCTTTCCTGGGATAACGCAGCTCATGGCTCTTCCTTCATCCCAAAAACCCCAGGAAAAATCCCAACCCTCCTCTCCCCTCTCCCTCCTTTACCTCCCGTCCAAAACTCCCAGAAAAAAAAACAAAAACGGGAGACGGGAATAAAAAAAACCAGGAAAAGCCATGGAGAGATAATTTCCTCGGCGTTAATGAAGTTTTACAAAAACAGACGCGGCCGAGGCCAAATAAAATTTCACAGGTGATAAATTTTTCCAATTTCCCGGGAAGGATGGGATGGGAATGTTAAATCAGGAGTGAAGGTGTCCGTTCGGAAGCGCCGAGCGCTGCCGGGGAGTTTTATCGACTGGAAAATTGAATCAAATTGCTCCATTAAAAACTCGGCTCCACTGAGATTCCGGAGCTTCCCGGGATGCGCCGGCGGCTCCGGACCCCCGGGATGAGGATCCCAAACGTGGGGTGGGAGGGAGAAGTGGAGTTTGCTGAAGTTTTCCAGCTTTTTCCTGGGATTCAACCCTGGAAAATCCAAGTGTTGGGCGGGATTGGGAAGGCGGAGCTTCACTTCCAGGCCTGGTTCCAGGAGATCTCCGGATCCATCGGATTTGATTCCAGGAAAATCCCTGGATCCGTCAGATTTGATTCCAGGAAAATCCCTGGATCCATTGGATTTGATTCCAGAAATGTCCCCGGTTCCATCGGATTTGATTCCAGAAAAATCCCTGGTTCCATCGGATTTGATTCCAGGAAATCCCTGGGATTATTCCCAGAATTTTATTCCCAGGATTCTCTCAGAGCCCAGGGCCTGCCAGAGCTGCGGCATTCCCAGATTTTCTCTGATTTTACTGCTGCTTTTTCCCTGATTTTCCTGCTGATTTTCCCTCTGTTTTTTCCCTGATTTTCCCTCTGTTTTTTCCCTGATTTTCCTCCTGATTTTCCCCCAATTTTCCCTGATTTTCCCACTGTTTTTTCCCTGATTTTCCCTCTGTTTTTTCCCTCCCCAGACGAGGAGCCGGAGCCGCCGTTCCAGGAGGATGAGGAGAATTCCGGGAGCGGGGAAGGTGAGACCCCAACCCAAAGGATTTCCAGGATTTGGATGGGGGGAATATTTCGGGATTTCAGCCACTTTGGAGCATCCTGGGCTGGGGAAAATCTGGAGAACGGGAGAATTCCCAGGATTTGACAAGGGTGGAATTCCAGCAGGGAAGACTCTTCCCAAGGGGGCATCTCCCAAAATTCCTGGGATAAAGGAAGAGTTTGGGATTTTGAATTGGGATTTTTATCCCTGAAAGGCCGGGGAGGGGTCCCACAGCAATTTTGGATCCCACCAAAATATTTTGGATATTCCTGGGATGCCCCAGAGCCCTCCTGTCCCTCTGGGAATCGGGGAAGGAGGAAAAAACTGGGATGAAACTGGGGAGCACAAATCCCTCGGCCGGCGGGTCCCTGTGGAATTCCATGGAATTCCCAGCATTTCCCAACCCCAATATGCAACATTCCCTAAGGATTTGGAGCCTTTCCCATCCCAGAGGAGCTCCAGGAGAACTTCAGGCTCTGGAATCCTCTTTAGGATCCCGTTCCTGTGGATTTCTCTCCGCCCTGAGCATTCCTTTCCCATTTTTCCAGAGGATTCCAACTGGGATTACTCCAGTTATTACCAGGGGCTGTGGGATTGCCACGGGGACAATCCCGACGAGCTCTCCTTCCAGCGGGGCGACCTCATCCGCATCCTCAGCAAGGTAGGAGCCAAGATTTTTTTGGGAATTTTTGGGGGAATTTGTCTCATTTCCCATTTTCTCTCCCATTTCCCGACCTCATCCGCATCCTCAGCGAGGTAGGAGCTGCAATTTTTCAGGAATTTTTTGGGAAATTTGCCTCGTTTCCCATTTTATCTCCCATTTCCCGACCTCATCCACATCCTCAGTGAGGTAGGAGTGGGAATTTTTTGGGAATTTTTTGGGAATTTTTTGGGAATTTTGCCTCATTTCCCATTTTATTTCCCATTCCCACTGATGCCACCCCATCCACATCCTCAGCGAGGTAGGAGCTGGAATTTTTTGGGATTTGGGCTCGTTTTCAACACCAAAGATGCTGAAATTGCTCAAAATTAAGACTCAAAATTAAGTTACTGGTGGCTGGAGGGGAGGTTTACTGGTTTTACTGGTCTTTACTGGGTTTTACTGGATTTTATTGGGTTTTCACTGGTCTTTGCTGGTCTTTACTGGGTTTTCACTTGTTCTCACTGGTTTTCACTGGGTTTTACTGGTTTTTAGTGGGTTTTACAGGTTTTTACTGGTCTTCACTGGTTTTCATTGGTTTTTGCTGGTATTTACTGGTCTTTACTGGGTTTCACTGGGTTTTACTGGNTCGCTGGGTTTTCACTGGGATTTACTGGTTTTTGCTGGGTTTTCACTGGGATTTACTGGTTTTTACTGGGTTTGGGGCCACTTTGGGGTTTTCTTTGGGGCTGAGGAGCAGCTCCCACCCCTGGTGCTGCATCCTGCTCTGGAAAGCTGCGAATTCCCCGATTTTGGGGCCCGGTTTGGGAATTCCCCCAGCCCGCGTTTGTGCAGCATCCCGGGATCCCAGCGGGAATTCCTCACTCAGAGCCCACGGATCCCGAAATTCGGGATGTGGGAGGGGGAGGAGGAGGAGGAGGAGGAGGTTGGGAATGTTCACTCAGCTGCGCCTTAATTTCCTTTTCAATCTTGTCCCAATTAATTTTGCGGAATTAATCTCGCGGCTCCGGCCGTGGAATCGCGGCTCCCATAAAATCCCATCTGGCGCCTTCCCGGGAAAACCGGAGCGGGGTCGGGGAATCCTGGAATTGTCCAGGCTGGGAATTTCCGTCCCAAATCCCGGGAATGCCGGGAACGGTGCCCAGGGGATCTGGGAGGAGCAGGGAGACAACGCCGGGGTGCCAGCGGCTCCTTCCCAAATCCCTCGGTGGGATAAAACACTGGGAATGCATTTGGGAAAGGGAATGTTTGTTCCCATCCTCAATTCCCATCCCTGATTCCCAACCTTAATTCCCAACCCAAATTCCCATCCCCGATTCCCATCCCTGATCCTTATTCCCAGTTCCCATCCCCAATTCCCATCCCCAATTTCCCTCCCAATTCCCCTCCCAGTTCCAATCCCAAATTCCCATCCCTGATTCCCAACCTTAATTCCCAACCCAAATTCCCATCCCCGATTCCCATCCCTGATCCTTATTCCCAGTTCCCATCCCCAATTCCCATCCCCAATTTCCCTCCCAATTCCCCTCCCAGTTCCAATCCCAAATTCNCCAACAAATCCCGTTTACAGCCCCGCTCCCATTTTCCCATCCGGATAACTGTGGGATAACTTTGGGATTTACAGCTTGCACTGGTTTCAGTGAAATTCCACAATCCCAACAAATCCCGTTTCCAGCCTTGCTCAGTTTTCCCAATGGGAAATTCCTGTTTTCCCCATTCCTGTTTTCCCCTTGGGATAACTGTGGGATAACGTTGGGATTCACAGCTTGTGCTGGTTTCAGTGGAATTCCACAATCCCAACAAATCCCGTTTCCAGCCCCATTCCTGTTTTCCCCTTGGGATAACTTTGGGATCCGCGGCTCTCCCCGGGTTCTCTGGGATGAGATGTGGATCCCATAAAACCGGGAGCCGTGGATTCCCCACGTCCCTTTCCCTGAAATCCGGGACAGAATTCCCGGTGCCAGCCGAAGGCGCGGGGTGACACCTAGCGGCATTCCATGGATTTGGGACCAGGAACCGGCCCCGAGCCCCGATCCCACTGGGAATGATCCCACCGGGAACGAGGAATGATCCCACTGGGAATGAGGAATGATCCCACTGGGAATGATCCCATGGGAATGATCCCCCGGGAATGAGGTATGATCCCACCGGGAATGATCCCACGGGAATGAGGNGGAATGATCCCCTGGGAATGGTGGGAGTGCCAGGATGGGGGCAGTGGGAAGGCAGCGGTCACTCCCTGGTCACTCCTGGTCACTCCCTGGTCACTCCTGGTCACTCACTGGTCACTCTCAGTCACTCCTGGTCACTCNTGGGAATGATCCCATCAGGAATGATCCCACTGGGAATGATCCCACGGGAATGGTGGGAGCACCGGGATGGGGGCAGCGGGAAGGCAGCGGTCACTCCATGGTCACTCACTGGTCACTCA
>VXBU01001477.1:0-13666 GCA_013400315.1 Bombycilla garrulus
TCTTCCTTTTTCTCTCTTTCTGTCTGTCTATCTGTCTCTCTCTCATATTTACTATCAAACAAAACCCATACTATTGACTTTGGTATATGGTCTCATTTGCACCTTATTTTGGGCAGAGATATTTCTAATAACTTTAAAAACTGGACCTTAACACTGCCCCATCTTTGGAAGTGTTCAAGGCTCTGAGCAACCTGGTCTGGCAGAAGGTATGCCTGCCCATGGGAGGGATATTTGAACTAGATATTTAAGGTCCCTTCCAACCCAAACCATTCTGCGATTCTATAAAATTTTCTATTAGAGAAGACATTTTCTTTTAAAATAAGAATTTTCTTCCTTAAACATGGAAGTGTCAAGACTCAGAGATTTTCCACTAAGATTCACCTAATCAATTTCAGGAGGAGAAGCATGATGTGGACCACTTG
This sequence comes from Bombycilla garrulus, assembly GCA_013400315.1. NCBI lineage: Eukaryota > Metazoa > Chordata > Aves > Passeriformes > Bombycillidae > Bombycilla > Bombycilla garrulus. The sequence continues at coordinate 423 of VXBU01001477.1, forward strand.
GAAATGGGAACCCTTTGGAAACTAATTGCTGCTGATTTTATCTTGTAAATCTTTCTCAAGGAAAACTCTTATAAGGATTAAAGAGTTTCAAAAGTTGAACAGCATTGACTGGTTGCTCCACTGGCCTTTTAAACTCCTGAGAGATTTTCTTGCATTCTACTAGGGCAAAAAATATGATGTGCAGAGCTCAGAAAGCAAAAAACAAGGCAAGGAGATATGCATAATAATGTGAAACAAAAATAAAAGAAAAAAATCTTTAAATAATTGAAATGGAGCAGAATTTCCCTGTTTTCCTGAAAAATTAATTTCTTTTATTTTAAGTGAGATTTTTTTTTTCCCTCTTGCCATAAGTTACTTGGCAGAGGTACAAACTGAAGTGATAGATACCGCTGTGTCTGCTGTGCATTACAGGTGGATTTTTTGCAGTGATGATGCAAATAGTTTGTGTCCTTTAGCAGCTGCATTTTCAATTCCTCTTTCAATTGCTCTGTAATTTAGACAAGGTTTTGACATTGGACTTCTAATGAAAACAATAATTTAAGTATTTGCAACTGAGTGCAAATAGCACTTTGGACTCACTGAAAAGGGTCCCTTTCCAATATCATGTGTTCAGGTATGAGGATAAGATGATCTGACTCTATCAAGAAAACTGTGAGTTTGTGTACACAGCTTTCACTTGGATTAATCTTAAATAAGTATGAAGCATGAATCACAGAATCTCAGAATTCAGAATAGTTTGGCTTGGAAGTGACCTCTCAAGGTCAGCTAGTACAACCCCTCTGCTGAAGGGGAATCACCTATGGCAGGTTGTATAGAATTCTGTCCAAGGACATTTGGAATATCTTCAGAGAAGGAGACTCCATAGCCTCACTTGGCAGCCAGTTCCAGTGCTCCATCACCGTCACAGTAAAAACTTACATCATATTGTTGGAATTTTCTGTGGTTTAGTTTGTGCCCATTGTTCCTTGTCCTGTCCCTGGGCATGATTGAAAAGTCTGGCACCACTCGCTTGAAGAAAACATTCTAAGTTACTTGCTATACGTGGGCCACCTGGCTGTCTAAATTTTCCAAAGTAATCTCAAAAGCCCTTAATAAGAAGTAGTGTTTGGAAACGTCTCATCTTTTAGAGTAGAAGCTGTTTTCAAAGAGTTATTGCATGCTGCTGTTACATCAACCACTGCACATTTAAGTTTTCTCTGGTTTAGAGCATCATGTTCAGTTGTATTAACATAATTCTAATTTTTATTGCAACAGTTTTATCTGCATATTACTTACTACTAACCAAGCCCTGCTTTTATTGTCTTGATGTATCACATATAGGAACAGAGACTGCTGAAAAGAGCAGGAAACAGATACACAGGAAGCTCAGCAGGGAAATAGAAATATGATATTTTCTAGAGAAAAAAGGGACTATGTAAAGTTTTCGACCACCTAGAAAATAATTGAGATGATGGGTTGAAACAAGCTTGAAAGAAATACATCTGTTCGTGAGTATATAGAAGGTACAGCTGTATTTCTATCAAATAAAAACCCTCCCATTACAAAATTGTTTCACATGTTTAGGTCAAAGCTGATTGTCCAATAAAACTGATTTTACAGTTGAAAGACATTTTGGGACCTTGTTAGAGTCATTTAGAATCTCTGGCTTATGTACCAACTGAACCTTGAAGACTCAATGAAGCTTGATTCATTTTGGAAAATTAACAGGGTTGTACATCAGCATGAGGAGTAAATAGAGCTCAGACAAGTTTCTCTGACACAACAGAATTATTGCCAAAAATGGTTCTTCCTTTCATTACCTTGGAATTCTGTGACTGAAAGATGGAGATGCAGACAAGTACCACCATAATTGGCAGCTTGTGCAAGGGGTGACAGGACATGTGGCTGCAGCTTCAGCAGGATGTCCCAGAGCATCTCCAGCTGGGCTCTGCTCTTCACTGCTGCAGCCTCAAGCCTCACCTCGAGTCCTAGGGACAATTTTGGGCACCACAGTCTAAAAAAGACATTAAACTTTTCAAAGGAGGCCACCAGTATGACGAAGGATCTGGAAGGGAAGCTGCCTAAGGAGCAGCTGAGGTCACTTGGTCTGTTCAGCCTGGAGAAGAGGAGACTGAGGACAGAGCTCATCTCTGCTTGCAACTTCCCCACAAGGGGCAGAGAAAGGACAGCATCAATCTGTGACAGGACCTGAGGGAACAGCCAGAAATTGTCTGGGGAAGTTTAGGAAGGATATCAGGAAAAGGTTCTTCCCCCAGAGGATAGCTGGGCACAGGAACAGGCTCCCCAGGGCAGCGATCACAGCACCAAACCTGAGAGTTCAAGAAGTGTTTGGGCATCGCTCTTGGATGTGTGGTGGGATTGCTGGGGTGTTCTGCACAGAGCCAGGAATTGAATGGTCTCATCCAGGAGGTGAATCCCTTCCAATTCAGGATATTCTATCAGTCTTCAGAGTCACTCCACAGCTCCTGTGCTCATGAAGAGGAGCATGGTTTGATACTGCTTACAGAACTTAATGTCATATGTGCCTGTGAATCACAGTAAATAAATCCTATCTCTTTAAGGGTTATAGTAAAGGTATTACTTGCATTTCTGTTTTATAAGAAAATAAATCTATTTTTTAATAGATTAACAAAACATCAGATACATCCAGGGAAGAAAGGGGACCAGTTTAAGGGAAGGAGTTGAAGTTGTAGTTAGAGATACATCACTTTGTATGTAGCATGTTTACATATGTAGAAACCAGCCTTGGAAAGACTGTATGCAGAGAGGAAACTTTACAACTGTTTTCCTGTTTAAATTAAGACATCTTTTAGATTTACTATTTAATATACACAAATTACTCATACAGTACCTTAAAAAGGTGGGATGATGAAGAATTGATTTTATTTCACGAAGTTCTCACCAATGCCCTGCTTGTTTTTTGACTGATTTCCAGTAGAGCTGGAAGTGTGGATTATCTAGAGCATATTTTCTCATTTGTTGAATACAGCTTCTGCTCAGCTCTTCATTTTTTCTAGAGATATCAAAGAAGTTTGGTGGGGGGGCAAAAATGCTTCCAGTGTTTATAAAATAGTCCTTTTGCTCCTTTAAAATATACACCAATTTGTACAACAACTAACTACTATAAAGGTTTGGGTGCTACATAGGAGTGGAAAATTGTGTCACCTTAACACAAGAACTGAAGAAGAAAGTATACTTGCATCTAATGTTAGCAAGCTCTAGCAATTTATTATTTTGATGTTGTTTTAGGAAATTGTAAAATGAAACATTAGAATTTATAAAGTAAACTTACCTGTAAATTATTTTTGATTCATAAATAAAAGCTTTCACATGTTTTGCAGTTATATTTCTATTCGTAAAATACTGGATTGTTTAAGTTTCAGCTGTTTGTGTTAAATTCCATAAGTTGAAAAAGTTTTTTACCTTTCTGAACAATATTATAGAAATTCTTATTATAAAGAATGATGACATCTAAAATTATGAGAACAAAAGGCTTATTCTTATCTTTTTGTTGTTAACTTTTACTGAGGAGTACTGCTTGACATTCAGAATACTCAGGATATATTTACTGACAATTTAAACTGAGAGAAACTAAAAATTTCATCAATTAATGAGACTTAAAAATTGGTGTTTTCTTACTATATATAAAAGAAAGTCCTATTCATGTCAAATACAAATAGTTCTGATTTAAATAAGCCAACTCTTCTTAAGTGCAATTTCTTTTTAAGTTACTTTAGAAATAAATTTTCCTGAGAGTCATGAAATAGTAATTACTACATATGTTTTTGTCCTGTCATAACATTGTGAAATGAAAATGCTTTTTACTGGCTAGCTTGATGAAGTTTTTTGATGTCTTCATTCTCTGGTGAAGGGCTATGTTCTTATATTTTATTCACATTGATTATTATCTGCTAGTGAAAATCTTAATTTCAAATGAAACATCTTACTGAATAAATTACTAAGCAACATAAGAAAAAAGCTATTACAATGTTGCTGACAGTAAAGTTGTTAAAAAGATATGTTACCTTTTTTGGCAAAATCAAATTTTGTTTTAAGTGTTTTCAGCATTATTTTATATGTAGGCATGAAATGTATTTCTTAGAATCATGGTATAATGGAATGATTTAGTTTGAAAAAGACCCTTAAGATCACCAAGTCCCACTGTAAACTAATGTTGCCAAGTCCATCACTAATCCATGCCCCCAAGTGTCACAGCCATATGTGTTCTAAATGCAGGGTTGGTGACTCTACCATCTTAATCTAAAAAAAAAAATAATTTATTTGAAATAAAAATTATCCATAATATAAAATTACCTTCAGAGCTAAATACAATTCTTGTTATAGAGACAAGACATATTTTTCCAATAACAAAGGCTATCTAACATTTTTTATTATTTTACTTCATTTTTCAGTTTATACATTTAGCCAAGTCATAGTTCATTAGCTGCATCTTTAATGTCTTTAGTTTAATATTGCATTTAATGATGGCTGTTTCTTGATTTTTTTTTTTGAAAGATTAATTACAAAAAAAGGAAGAAAACACTAACTCTTTTCAGGAATCAGATTAGAGGGACACATGCTCTTCTGGTTTGTCTCTGTTAACACTCTTCCGTCTGTTTCACTGAGAATTCTTAACCTCTGCATTTTGCAGAGGAGACTCGTGATTTAGTTGAAAAGGAGTCAGGTGTTTTTTACCAGCTTTGCTCTGCCAAATTTAGTCTTTTGGAGGGCAATAATTTGAATATCTGGACAGGGCATATGTGAGGAAATTAGTGGAATTAGGAGAGATAGTAGCAGACACACTGAAAGAGGAAGATCTGTAAAAATTGGGACAGGAAATATTAATACTACAAAAAAGATCTTGTAGGAGTTGATCCTGGAAGGAATAACAAGAGGGAGGTGATAAAATGGAAAAAAAGTGAGAGAAGGACAGCCTAAAGGGAAGTACAGTTGTTTCCAGCTACCAAAACCCCCAAAATATCCCCTCACTTCCCCCCAAAAAAACCCAGCAAACCAAAAATATAGTAAATAAACAAATAAATAAACCCAAAATTCACCATATTTAAATAAAAGCTAAAAATCAACCCCCCCAAAATTCCCAAACCAACTAAACTCAACCGAAACAGAAACTAAGACCATAAATGCTATATGCCTGCAGCAAACCCTTGTGGAACTGTCAAGATCCATCTTATTTGGCAAAATTTGTCAGCTCAGAAATGTGCCACCAATCATGAGTACCACTACATCTAGTTGACAGGTGGCTCGTACTGTGTAGCTAATCCCTGACACTAGTTGTTAATTACTATCAATTGCTTCTTATTTCTTGTTACAGTTAAGAAAATTAAATCCTAGCAAAGACTAATTGCAAGACTGTAAATTTAAGACTGTATTAATGCATATATCTAATTTCTGAGTGTTTGTCTTAGCACAGTGACTCCAGAATTATAGAATATGTTAAGATGGAAGGGACCCACAAGTCATTGATTCCAACTCCCTGCTCTTCACAGGATTGCCTAAAGCTTAATCATAAGGCTGAGGGCATTGTCCAGACACTCCTTGAACTCTGGCAGCCTTGCTGCCATGACCACTTCCACGGGCAGCCTGTTTCAGTGACCAAGAGATCTCAGCTTCTCCTTGCTAGCCTTGTCCTCAAAAAAATCACTATGTCCTGAAAGAAGAGAGTCGTGTCTAACAATACAACACAGAGAAATTGAGCATTTTATCTTTACACAGAATATTAGCCCAGCCTTTCTATTGCTGAAGTCAAGAGTAACTTTCAAAATCGTGCTTGATTTGAACACGTAGCCTTAAAAGAGTAAATAAACTCTCATACGAGTATTTGGTGCATCACTTAAAGGGTCGAACTAAATACTCAGAAAGTTTGGTTTCCTTTACACTTAGTTTGCTATGGTAATTTGTAACTGTTGTTCACATGAAACATTTGAGAAATACTCTTCTGGACTGGAGTAGTTAGACAAAAACATGATTTGTTGTACTCTCAGGTTAAATTTTTTTTCAGTCTTTTTTCTTCAAACTCAAACCAAGAAGAGCTGGTTCTAGATGAGACGTCATCTAGCCCAGTGTCCTGCCTGCAGCAGAGCCCATCAGCACACACTTAGAAAAGTGTGAGAACGGGTGAAGTATCTGCATCTACAGCTTCTCCTATGATACATTTTAGCACATTCCCCAAGAGTGATGTCAGGTAATCTGTGGAAAAAAAAAAGAAATAAAATGCACTTGTTTAAAAACACATTATCTTTTTTCATGGTCTTTTTTTCTTCTGTTAGAAGAGGGAATGAACAGTGGACTATTTTACTGCTTCCTCATTTTGTCACAATTGATCTTTTCCATGGAAATATTTTCTCTTCAACCTGAGAAGCTGTGGGTATTAATATTTTTGTCAGGTGAAAGCCAATTGAAAATTCAGGTTTTTTTCTGAACATATTGCAGTTCTCAGAAAACACTTTTGAAATGAATTGCTGTACTCTGTAGTGTTATATGTTATTTTATATATTCGCCTTCAAACCTCATCTCTGAAGAAAATTTCAAAGTGTTGACTGAATCTGAGAGCCATGTGAGCAGTAGAAAGATGTGTAAGAGCTCTCTGTTTACAAGAATGTGCCTCTATAAAACACGAGGATCAATGTGCCATGTTCAAAGCTAAGTAATTCAGGTCAATGCTCTTGGAGTATCAAAGTATTTTATTGCTAAAGTTGATGGAAATGGCACAAAGACCAGAGTCTGAGAGATATGAGCACAAGAACAGTGTTCCAGTAAATTTAATTGGAAAATCCTTGTCTATTTGAAAGGATTCAAATTCTGGACTGGATATACAGAAATAAAGTATTATCCAGTTTTTGCACTTAGCTTCAAACCACATAGACCCTATGAAAAAAGGCTGCAGTCTCATCTGTAAACAAGGAGAAAGGAAGAAAATGGTAACCTTTTAAACCTAATTTTTACAACATTAATAATAGTTTTCTTCTTGTCTCTTTTAATAATCTTCAGTTTAATATCTTCCATTAATATATTTCCAGATTAAATAATAGTTATCTGTACAAAGATTGGAAGATATGTATTCAAAACAAGTTTTCTTATTTTCCTCTGGCACTCAGAATGTAGCAGAACTTTTAGTATTAAAAATTGGTTTCCTGTTTACACCAAATCATCACTTTGGACAATCTTATTTTACCATCTTATCAAGTTTTAGCTTCTTCTTTTAGTTCACTTTGATTTCCTGAAATCTGCTTCATAGCTTAGAAAAATAAAAGGCATATGTGAGCCTAAAATTCAAGTTATGACACTTTTTGGTTGTTCTGACACTAAAAATATCTTTTAGGATTGTCTTTCCAAGATATACAGATGTATGTGTTTATCTACCAGCACAATATTTCAGTTTCAGGGATGACAATCATACCAAATCATGTTCTTTGTGTACTTTTGTCTGTGAAATGTATGAGTTAATGAATAGATATTTGTTCTGCATCAAGTTGACCTTATAATCAATATTTTAACGTTCAAAAGCTTTCTCTACACAAATGACAAGCTAAAAAATTATCTGTTTTGCACAGTGTTAAAACAACTTTTGTTGTATTTTGTTCAAAGCTTTTCCTCTCCTTCTTTGGTTTTTGGGGGTAAGAACAAAGGAGTTTTTCAAATGAAACCCAGTTTTCCCTTGGGAACTCAAAACTGTCCTTGTGTTGAAGACTGAGTCTATTAACTTCCAAGTAAAATGGTCTTACTGGAGCTGTAGTTCACTTTAGTTTGCTTTCTTGAGTGGAGAAAAAGAATATTCCTTTTAATCTAACTTTTAATGGAGCTATCTTTGGAGTCCTCTGTTTCATTCCTGAAGAAGAGACATTGGTTGGCAGCTCTGAGACACAATTTAAAAAAAGAAACCAACTTCTGTGTCTATTGTTCTCTCTCACTTAGGACATTATATTTGTAATTAAAATCACTTGCAGTAATCCAATATAAGGTATCTCGAGGAAAAGCTCGCTTCTCTCTGATGTGAATGTCAGATAAAATCCCTGTAAATGAGAACATTGGGAAAATGTCTTGTTAGAAATAATACATTTTGAACTTGAGGTAGATCCTTAGTGGCTTTGCTGATTTCAGGCTTTAGTAAAGATAATGAATTGGATTAATGAAAATACAGTCCTTAATGTAAAGTCAGGAGTAAAATCAATGTTAGTGGAAACTACACAAGTATTTATTATTTGCTGCAAAGATATCCTGACTTAGGAGAGTTTAAGCAGCTGTACTGGATTGTCAGAATGTTTGTTAACTTGCATTTTGCTTGGAACCCTGGCATATAATGTTTATATTTAGTATCATAATCAATTTCAAATTATTCCTGTAATTCATTATCTAATAATTAGCTATGAATTGACCACTACTTCTATACTGACAGTGGTAACTTTTGTGCTCCACTGGAACTATTGAACCAATTGCATGAAAAGAAAACAGTGTACCAGTCGTAATTAAAGAAGAGGTCTTCAATCCCCATGTTCAGAAATATTTGTTTCTGAAAGTAGAAAGAAAACATAAATATATCACACAGAATGCTACTTTAGGGATTTCTGAAAGTGTAAATCCAATGTTGAAAATTCCTAGGTTTCTTTGCCTACCTGGCAAATAAACAGTAGGTTTATCTCTAGAATTAATCAATTGATAGAAATAATTGAAAATCCTATGTAAAAATCAAGATTGTGGCACAGCTTTCATACTTCTGAAACAGAATGTCAAAGTGAAATTCTCCTAATCAGTTAACAACCCATTCCATTCTGTTTGAATATTCTGCTCACTGGGTGTTGAATTAATTGGAGAGAATCAGACTAAGTGTAAACATGCCTAGTCCAAACTTGGTAAAGTAGCAGTGACAGTGCTATTTTTTTGTCTATGGTGACTTTTTCAGGGGCAATTTGATATTGAACAAACAATAGTGATACTCTGATGGATGACCTACAGAAAGTGACGAAAGCATTATTTTTCCTGAAAAAGATGGATCAGGAAACACAGTGTTTCTGGTACATGTCTAAAAGGCTGTAGAGTGTTTTATCTGAGGAATATTTCATATGAGGATTATTATATGATTTCCAAATAAAGAAGAAGAAACTTAAATTTCTTTTTAAGCTAAATCTTTAAAATTTGGCCTGCTTTTTTAAATTTTTTTTAAGAATTCCAGATAAAGAATATACATGATACTTTAAAGACAGAAAAAAGGGATATTTTGTAAACTTTTATGTAATTCTTACAGGTGGCTTTTAAAACTTTTAGCAGATATGAAAAAAAAGGTATCATCCTGCTTCCTGTGTAGAAATAGGAAACATTACTAGAGTAAAGTACCCTTTGAGGATAGTGAGCAGATACTTCTCTAAATAAACTGAGAACCTAGAAATACCAAATAGAGAAAAATAAGTTTACGTGGAATAATTTCCTTTAAGCATATATAGGACATACCTGACTGATCAAATTTTTTTCAAGGTCTCTTTCTTTGTGAAAATCCAAAATTGAATAGATATTAAGAAATATGACTAATCTGGAAACCCGAATTGGAGGCTTTTACTAACTGAGTAGGTAAATAAAAGAACTCCTGGGACTCTTTAGATGCTGGATGTCCAAAGAATCACTCTGGTACTGATAGTACTAATATAATGATATTATGGGAAAATGTTGGGTGGCATTTCAGGTTTCCAATATAAGAACAGCAGTCATCTGTCCTGAGTCAGTAGGTGTCATTCTAGCCAACAACAGCCCAAAACCATCATCTATAACATTTGTAAAGCCACAAAACAAGCAGATTCCTATTCCATATAATCTGGAAAAGAAGCGGTGCTAAATTCCAAGACAAAACATATTGTCTTGGTTTTTATTCACTGAATAGTAAGATAAATAATTTTTTCTGTGACACTTGCAAAACAAACCTTTTTGAGAAGCCACACTCACTGTTTTTGCCATGAATAACGGGTATATCAACACACAAGGGGTTTATAGATGCACAAAATGTAGCTGCATTGCTTAGAAGTGTCTACCTCAAATACAGGGGAAAAGGAAACATTAAGAAAGTAGGGTCATACTGCCTTTGGGCCGACAATATAGAATTAGGCAAGGCTTACAAATGATCAGTTTTTTCTCCTCAGATGCCTGTGTCTAGGAAACCTGAACTGCTAAAAAAACATTGAACTCAAAGAAAGAGAGAAGCAATATTTTTAGTATCAAAACACAAAGTAGTAGCAGAAAAAATGAAATGAAAAGGTATTTGCAGGATTTCATTTGTCTGGAAGGAATGAAGCACAATGTTCACACACAGTGATTCCTCAAAATGCAGAGGAAGGTGTTATACGGGCAAGTCTACATTCATAAGAAACCAAATATTTTCAGCTGGAATAAAAACATGTCAAGAAAAGAGTTTTTCCATAGATATTTACTTCCCTTACTAGCAGAACAGTAGGGAATCCTCTTCTGCAAGGAAGTTAAAACCAAGAGACGCTGTTCCGTTTTCTGTGTGTGAAAACAGTCCAATCAATTCCCAGTCAATCACAGAAGTACTTCTTGTACATGCCTGCTCTGGCATCTATAGCACAAGATCTAAAACCATGGACTGTTTTCTTTGCCATCTGTATCCCACTGCGAGCCTGAAACATTTATTTATTCAAATGAGGTACCTGCCTTAGCCCACACATTTGCATTAATTGTCTCCACACATCCCTTGAGCAGCACATCTTTCTGACACCTCCGCTATTACACACAGATTTATTCCTGACCCATGAGAGCTCAGGCTTCACTCTGCACTGCTGACCTCACCCAGAGTCTGCTTTTGAGTTGAAGGTGAGATCAGTGCCCTAAATTTTGAGCAAGATGCAACCTATCCATTTTATCCAGTGCTTGCAGAAATCATATATGTTTAAGCAGGTCACTCTTCCCTCTCTGTCATACCTGAACTATGTTTTTTCCTCTGGCTGGCTCTTTTCTGAGTGTGAACACAATTCAGGTTTAAACCAGAGCCTCCACCATGACATGGGACATGTCATATAGACACTTTTGCTCTAGAGTGAGTTTTCACTTCAAGCAGTTTGCTCTATTTCAGCTAAAGGTAGAACATCACCATAAGCAGAACAAATTGACTTGCCTTAGGAAAATATTTAGGAAATATCATCAGACAAATAAGAAGTGCTGAACTTTATTATACTATTTTATTACTTTCTCTGGTTATTCAGGAGAAAAAGTTGGTAATTTTTGTGAGAGAAATACAAAGCGGAAAATTTTTAGTCATTTTCTGATTCTGCTTTTTCTCTGCCTGTTGAAGGTGGGGTGGTCTATCCATCTATCAGACAACATAATCCTCTGAATCTCTGGAATGGTTACTAGTTACAATTGCTACAGAAACCAGCTCACTCTATTTCAGAGAAGGTGTTTTTCCTTCTTTAGACAGACTGAATCAATACAGTAGTTATGGACTTGGTGTGTTTTCTTTTGAAGGTGTGCAAGTGCAAGTCTGAGCAGCTGCTTTTTAAAACTTTACTGTATATGCAGCAAACCTTAGGCCTAAATAGGCAGTAATCGTATAGACACATCTAATTTAAAATCTGTCTTAGAATTGTAGTTTTATAATCAGTTTTAGTCCCGTCTAAATCAAAGGGGTGAAAAAATATTATAAAAATTAATCTTTTTGATAGCTGTGGGTACATCTCATGTACTTTCACTAGGGTTTAAAGGATATATTTTTCAAAAGATGTATAAAAATCCACTCCTTGTGCTTATGATTTTCTTTCTTCATTCCTCTAACAGCTAAAGATAAAAAAGGGGAGACAGAGAAGAAACGAGGCATACATCAGTCTTACATTACTGAGGCGCTTTCTGCTTTTTACTTGGCCTCAGTGCTGGAACACGGAAGGTGAAGTACCTCAGATCTATTTTTAAGAACAGAGAACATTTAGACAAAGCCTCCTTTACACATGGCTGCTTTGAATCTCTTTTGAAATTTTGGTGCAGCTGTGAGGTTAATTCTATGGCAGGAGACTTTCCAATGTAATCACTGATTTCTTAATTGCCTTAAAGCTGCAAAGAAAATGTGATGTTTTGTGTGCATCCCATACCAGAATTGGAAAAAGATATACATAAGGTCTTTGACAGAAAAAACAGACTGATCCATTTGCAGTTGACCCTTTTTTTTTATTTATTCAGTCACTTTGGCTTAAAAGTGTCCAGTGCTCTCATTCCATGCTCAGACACTTTTGGACTGGAACTTAAAAATTACTTGCTGCCCAGTTATGTTATCATTTATTTGTTAATAGGTTTTATATATTTTCTGTGGGGCAGCCTTGAAAGCCATTTCTCACTTATGGCTACAGGCAATGACCGTCTTCCTCAACAGGTGTGATGGATTCAAATGGTTTGAATTCAAGACATTCAGAGCTTATTAGAATAAGTGTCATGCAAGTATTTTAAGTAAGAATCTACTCCTGTTACAGTAAGTAGATATTGATGAAAATTTCATTAAAATCTGCATCGTGCTTTTTCAGTCACATGCTGTTCTTGGGTGTTTGGAATATCTGATTTTGCAATGTTCAAATTGCAATACAGAACATAGTTTCAAAGCTGATATAAAGGAATTGACTTGCTGTCACACATTTCTTCTTTATTCTAAAACTTCAGCTTTCAGCAAGAAAAAGTCAGCTTCAGCTTCTGCATCATGTTATAATTTATACTTTGTCATGTTTTGCTCTATATTTTAATTTCTGACTGGAACCAAACAATAATTAGAAAAATAAACCAAAAAAAATCCCAAAAACCCAAAAACATGCAACAGGTATCTCTGCTTTAGTGTATTTTAATCTGAGTTTCTAAACAGGAGATTGTCTTTTAGAGCATTTGAATCCATGAGGGTTTTGGTGGTTTTCAGTCTGTTGTTTGCAGAAAGTATGGGAAGAATATATGTGCAAAAGGTGATAGAGTTCTGAAACAACTCTTTGGAATTTTGTGTTGTTTTTGAAATCTTACTCATGGCAGCAAATTGAACCTGAACTTCACTTATTTTATGCAATAATGCATATTAACTTTCAATTATTTTTTTTAAGGGAAAAGGGGGAGGAGGGGAGAGGGAGGCAATAATGAATATGAGGTCGATAATAGGATGTTTATAATTTCTGTGGGGAAAAAAAACAGCCAAACAAATCCTGGTTGCTTCCAATCTGTGTTTATGGAAAATTATTTGAAAATTCTATGTCTTCAAATCACTTGAA
>VXBU01001477.1:13734-30698 GCA_013400315.1 Bombycilla garrulus
GTAAAGGACCCATCTTTTAACTGAAAATAAAGTATGCCACGCTCTTCCAAAAATTTATACCAAACTATTAAAAAAAATTAATTACATTATTTTAATAGATAATACTAATATTTAACTGCTCCTAAGTCCATCCACAGATTTAAAAGAGCTAACAAGAAATATGCAATTAATGTAATTAACAAAGAAGTTTTAATGAAAGACACACCTGTTCTGAGGCATTTTCTGAGTAGAAAAACAAGCCAGATGAATTCAATGAAGTACTTCTGAAATTATTCAATTTCTGTAGAAAACTAGTTTATTAGAAGTATTTGATTTTAGGTGATTCTATTTGAAAAGCTTTTATCCCCTGAAAGTCATGTCCATTTACATTTTCTATAATATAGCCAAAAATTTAATTTAAAATTTTATTTAATAATGAAATATTAGTTGCATTTGTAAGTCTTATTTGCCTTTCTAGTTTATCAATCAGTCTTTCATTCTTGTATACTAATGAGAAAAAGGCAGGTAATTCATATGTTTTGGACATTATCCAAGAAGAAATTAAATTTTTCCAAGCCAATAAAATTGCTTTAACATCAGATCATATGTTTCTTCTGCAAAACAAAATGCAAGGAAAAAAACACCTACCTTCAACTAGAACATGTCAAGTAAAGCCTCTTGTCATCCTAGAAGGAAGGAAAACTTTCTCACTTGTAACATGCATCGAGAGATGTAGTATATATGCAATTTTTTTTTTATGATTCACAGATTAAGAATTCTTTTTACACATTTGAGTGGCTCACAACTGGCATGACAAGTTCTTTCAGCCACTAAAGGTTCTGAGCTTTGAGTTCAAACACAGGACAGGACACTTGCTGCACCTTAGCAGGTACAGCACAGTTCAAGGGTTTTTTTATTTACTGAGAGTCTCAGCTACAGCATTTATTGCCAGGTTTGTGATTTTGACAAAACTGAGCAAGAAGATAACATTTGTTGGAGCTGTGGGTGCCAGAGGGAAATCAAATGAAAGTTAATAAGTGATGCACACGGCTGAAAAATATGATTACAGTTTGAAGATCTGCTGTTGTTCCTGCTGCTGCAATCAAATCTCAACCTAAAGGCAGAAAAAGCTGCAAAGGGCAACACTTTGGGAACACAACTTCAGTGTTTGGTAGATGGATACATGTAAGTCAATTAGTGCCATCTATTTGCAAGACAGCATCAAAACATTTCTGAACATAAAAATTGTATTGCACTGGAAGTGTGTCTATAAAATGATTATGTTGCCCAGGCAAGAATGAATCAACCAAGAGCTGCAGTGTCTGGTATAAAACATATTTATGGGGCATGTGGGTACTCATAGAGGAGGGAAATCTTACACACTATGTAAGGGGTTTATTTATCAGGGGATTTATTTTTTTTTGTTTGCCTTTCTTCAAATGTTTCTTCTTCATAGAGTTAAATATAAGTGCAAGTGTTGAAAGAGGTGAGGTAAACTGAGAGTTTGGTGAATAAAGTTCATTTACATCCTTTCCTTCCGATACATGGCTCGTAAATAGTTTCTATCTTATCCTTGGAGATTATGAGAGATTAAGTCTCACTTATTGCTTTAAAAATCCCCTACATTTGTCATTCTTGCCTACAAGGTACCCATTTTGTTCTCTGATTTTAAAAGTCCATTGGTAAGAAACTCAGGGTATGCTGGGAACTAGTGACAGCAATGGCATTGATAGAAAACAAGTGCTTTCAAGTAGAAGATGGTATTGTTTTAGGAATATCTGGTAACAGTGTTTTGTCAGTTAAAATATTTTTACTGTCATGGATTTGCATAGCAACTCTTCAAATGTACTGACATATTTTGCACTGAAAATATATTATTGATAAGATTCATGATAAGGAGAAGTGGCTTCTGTTTGTTTTCATTTTTTTATCAATAGGTTGTTAAAAATATGTCTAAAATACAGTCATCTTCATAATTTCAAATAGTAAATGGTCACTTTAGAAATATAACTTTATGTTTGATTACAGGTATAGAAGAGTCATAAGGAGAAAGCATTGTCTTCACTAATGTCTCCTGAAGAATTTCTACATGTAATTGACAATAAATCAATATTATACTGTTACTGACACATTATCTTACTTGTATTGTTGCATTGTGAGGTACTTTCATTTGCAGAGCATAATGGAAAGATAAATGGCAACTTTATGAAGGACACCTTACAGTACTTTATCTGACATTCCTCACAGAGGAGTTGAATAACATTGTTTTGCTTTTTAACATTATCAAGAAGGATTTAGAAAGTGCCTATCACTATCCTTACTGTGAAACTGATTCACAGGAAGGAGCAACATTGAACAAACATGTAAACATCTCATGATTCTGAGGCCAAATGTCAGCTGTTTGGCCTTCTCAATAATAAGACTTTGAATTTCAATATGAAGTATGAACTTTGTTTTCTAGACTGTTTTAAAGTAATATAACGCTTTTTTTCTTTTCAATAGCATCTTTTACACCATAAGTTTTATGAACTTTTCCTCTTTATCCACCTTCTCAGTGCATTCATCTTTGGAGGAGACTAGTAAACAGTTTTTCCCTAGAGCAGGGGCAGGGTCAACAGCAGCCCATTTAGGATAATGTGGCAAACTGCTTGAGCCCTGTGGTTAAACTTTGTCTTAAAAGAGTTGGATTTGGACCAAATTCAGAGAATCAGCCAGTAAGCAGCAGTTTCTGCAGAGGGAGGATAGTGGTTTTCACTGCACCATTCCTTCCTGTGCAGCAAGGCACCACTGCCCAGCCGCAAACTTATACCCTGTACACAGAGTTCCTCTAGAGCTTTCCAAGAAAGGACCACGCATGCCCCAGCAGAACTTCTCCCGCAGAGCTACTGCGGTGTTCCTTGATAAACTCTCTTTTTTTGCTGTGTGTGTGTGGGTCCCCACCCCTGGCAGACCAGGACTGTGAAATGTTACCAGACTCACTGGCTGCGATCATGCACAGATCACCAGAGCCATGGAATCTCTATCTATCTCACTGACTGCGATCATGCACAGATCACCAGAGCCATGGAATCTCTGTCTACCTCTTTGCCTGCCTTTCTCTTACTATGTCTCCTTTCTGAATCTCTTCTCTTCTTTCAAATCCCAGCACAGCTATACACCCCTTTTCCCGACAATCCCGGGGTCATTAAAATAAAAATGATTGCTATTATATTGGTTATTTAGTATAGTTTCACTTTAATCCATTCCAAAAGATCCTTTAGAAAAGAGAATAAACCACACTGATGTGCCTCAAATGCTGGTCACAACAGATGGGCTGGGATTTCAAAGTGTGGGATTATATGGGCTAACACAAGGTTTTCTCTTTTAAGTTACCTGTGAGGACTTCCCCTTAAGGAGATCAGTTTCTCTGGGCCTTTAGGGATAACTATAGCCAAACACACTAAATTTCTTGTTTGCTGCTTAGGTATTTTAAGTACAGCACAAGTTGTATCAGCTATCTTGTATCACAGGGTGCAAAAACACTGCTTTCAGTGGGTTTGTTCAGCCAGCGGAACATCACAGGTGTCATCATGGGTGCTAAGCATAAATAATTGTCAGCTGTCCCAAAATGTCCGAGAAAGAAGGGAGGCAGACTTTTATTCCAGGCATTTCACCAACGTGAAACTATTGTGAAGTTATTAATTTCTGCTGTACAGTTCTGAACCTGCACTGATGAATTCTGCAGCACTCTTGCCTCTCCTTTAGCAGCAATCTCCATCTACTCTCAGTCTGCTCACAGAGACCACACACGGGCCCCCAGCAGGTGACACAGCTTGGCACATGTCACTGCCCTCTTCCTTTACAATGAGCAGTGAAACTGTGGTGCAGAGAGAATTACATCATTGCTTTGCGGAGATCTAAGTGTTACCTTGAGAGAAAACTTATTTCTCTACTGTAAAATGGGTCACAGTGGTCTATAGCTTTGTTGCTGTGACACACCTTGCACAAGGTGATCTACTAATCCCAAATTTTGTTCAGGTTAATGGGAATCTTTCTGTTTTGGGAGCTCAGCTGGATATTTTTAATTCCTTCTGAGATCCCAGGTGTAGGCACACAGTTTATGGTGATTGGGATTAGGGCCGTGGCTGAGCCCCATCCCCAATGGGCTCCAGCTGTGTGGGACAGGGGAGCAGTGTTGAAGGCTGTGGAACACGGAGTGCCCAGGTGTGCTGAGCAACCACAGCAGGGGAGAGAGCGAACCCAGGTGGAATGCATGGTAGATGAAGGGTATAAAAGGTTGGATAGAAGAACAATGATGTGCTGCTGCTTCAAGCTACTCCTGGTGAGTTGTATGTCCTCTTTCACCCAGGGAAATATTTTAAAGTTTCTGTGTACCTAAAACCACTTTTGTTTTACATCTATGTAAAAAAAAAAAAAAAAGGTTCTAAATTTCATAGGATGTTATATTTCATATAAGCATGGGTTAGTCAATTGAAATACACCACCTACATAATTCTTCCAATACATACATAACAGTTATAATAAACCAAACATCTCTACTCATACAGAAAATTTACAAGAATTAGCTTTGTAGGTTTGAAGTATATTTTAACTATACTAAGTACTTTATCCTGGTCTTTGAAGTGTATGCTTAATAGAGTAAATAACAATTTTTATGTATCAAATTATTTCATTGTACTGCTGTTCACGTGGCCTAGCCTGGATTAATATAATTTGATGTCCTCCTATTATTTTGAAGATTACAAAATTCAATAAGAGCAGTGTGGTTACAGGAAAGACTTTTCCAATATTTCTTAGGCCTTAACCTTCATTCAAGGTAGAGCAGGTGCACTCTGTGAAGTCATATTTGTAGGGGGAAATAAAAGGTGTCTGCAATGCTGCAATTGGATGGCCATGAACAAATCACTTTGAAAAAAAATTATTTCTCTGCTACTGATGAAGCAGGCCTAATCTTTCAGCATTATTCCTTACTCATGCAACTGAAGTTGATCCTGACTTTCCCTAGATGTGAAAAGTGGCAAAGCATTATTGTTAACAAAAGTTAAAATTGAATAAATTTGAAGATAGACTCAACTACTATTCCATGTATTCTAGTCAATGTATTCCATGTATTATTCAATGTATAAGTACTATTCACCTCTCCAGCACAGTACTTTACAGAAAAATGAACACACTGTAAATGGGCTTTGTGAGCAGAGTAATGGTCAGTTGACAAATTGTGTTGGCACCCTGATTCTTAGATTATCTGTCAAAATCAGATATTGTATATATGCTGAATGAAAAATATGAACTTCAGCAGTTCATGACCCAGATGCTGTGTGATATAGGTAATGCTGGATTCCTCTGTCATCCCTCAGGAGCTGGAGATGGAATTGGTTGTGCAGACCCATCTCTAATGAGCAAAATCAAAATCAGCTGTGGGGAGAGATTTGCTGGCTGGACTCAGGAGGTGCGTGTTGACTGCAGGGTGGGAATGCCATGCTTGAACTCCTCAGAGCAATGCTCAGCAAGCCGAAAACAGCCTCCCTGGAGCCTGAGAGAAGTCTGCAGTGGGAAGGTGAGTCCCTATTAAACTTCCTTCTTGCTTTCTGTGTGAGAGGAATTCTGACAGTATGTTCTGTATTTTCTTTACAAACTGCCTGGGAAGGTATATAGAGCACGTCAGAGCTCTCAGTGATTTAATGCATTTGAAAGTACCTCATCACTTGCTATAATCAGTAATTCAGATAACTTGGTTGGAACTTAAAATGTGTGTGATAGTGTTCTAGCCTGAAGTATATGCTAGGGTTTATTTTCTTTCTTTGTCATAGTAGTTTTTCTTCCCTCACATGGTGATAAGCAAAGATAAAATCCAATTATTAAGTTGGGAGCACTGTTGTAAAAAATGGTAAGAGTAGCTTGTTTCTAAATGTTTTGTCCTTTTCCTAGTAAATTGAATTTTGACAGTGAAAAATAGACATTTTATGAAATTGAGTTTTGGCCAGATCTGATATGCTCACTGAATGAGATAGGAGAGCTGTGTTTAAAATTATCTAACATTAACTGTTAGATAGCCTCTTCTCATTTAATATTTGTTGACGAGCATGTATTTAATTAGCCGGAAAATGCAGGGGACTAGATTTTTGAAGGGAACAAAATGTAATAAGGCTGCAGTCTAAAATTATATTGAAAGGTATATTTAACATTTTGAATGTAAAGAAAATCCAAATATTATATATATGGTTTAAAGGATATATTACCTATAAAAAGAATAATTAAAATATGCATACTGTAGTTGTGCTAAAATATTATGTATGCAGCTGTTAATTGTATAGTTCCTCACTCTTTTAAACTGAAGATAAATAACCTTGATAGGTAGCCTTGGAGATAAATACTTTTGAGACATTTAAAATTAACTATTCCATCTCCAGCTCAAATTTGTTGAATAGTCATTATCCATGTCATATGATGAGACAACACAAAATACAGATTAATCTAGTGGTGGGTAAATCTTTGGCTAGCATTCAAACTTCTGGGTCTGAAAATCTGCAAAGAAAGTACCGTGAGAATTGTCTGTTCCATTTCAGTGTCTTGCATCCAGTCACGGCTGGATCATGGCAGAACCAAGGCACAAAATTCTTACAACATTAAAAAAATGGGAAAAAAATAGGTCATTTTACAATTTACTGCAAAAAAACCCCTATTTTACAAGTCATTTCAAGGAGAGGGAGGGATGTACCTTTGTTTGACCGGAATCATTCAGTTAACTCTCATAAAGATAAATGAGAGCTCTAATGGGTTCTAATGTCTGCTAGTACATCACTGTTGTTAGTAAATATGTACCTGTACCTACAGAAAAAACAACAACACATCAGTGGTCTTGCTTTATGTGTCACATATAATCTAGATGCACCAGAATGTTCAATAGTGGAGAAGTAAAGGATTTTGCAATAGTCAAAATCTTAGGAAGTCACTCCATAAGTTTGCTACATCCTGATGATTATTTCACACATTCTATAGATGATATAATACATATGTTTCAAAGCTTAGTCACCTGTTGCAAATTTACAGACATGAGGTGGTTTGCCAAACTACCCAAGAGAGACCAGAGCACACCTGCTCAAACAAGTTGGAAGCATTACAAAAGTACAGACTTGATGTCGTCTTTATGAAACAACAATACTGGTTGGAAAATGCTAAAAACATAAAAAAAGCCAGCTATGGAATTTGCAATTTGTTGATGGAGGAACACATCTGCTGATTTAATATTCATAACCTTTGCCAAGTAAATTATACTTCTTTACAGAAGCTTATTTCCAAAAATGAGAAGTCTATGAAGAGTCCCTTATGTTTTGGTTTTTGTAGTAGAATAAAAATTCCAGTACTACATGGCACACCCCAATGAATTCGTTGAACAGGATAGTACTGTAGGAGAGAAAAACAGCAAGACAAGCTTAATGAACTAGAAAATATGAGCTGAAGACAGCGGGATTCAGTGTTGGCTGAATTCCCTCTGGATCAGGCTCTGTGTGAAGGGACAGGCACACTGGGGAATAGGATCTCCTGTCTAATCTAGTCTCCCGTAATGGGACCTCTATTATCTGCTCTAGTGAAAGATGTGTCTGCGCAGTGTTTTGCAGGCAGATGTGAATTTGCTCTGCCAGTTTGCTAACCTGCCTGGAAGCTGTGTGTGTCAGACAATGAACCTTAGCTAATGTACATTGTTTCTCATAGGGGCTTATTAACTCAGCTTTGATGCTATCTGGTGTATCTACTTTGTTCCTGATTTGCAAGTGGCTGGCTTCCAGCTGGCTTCAAGTGTGGGCAGTTGCCATCACCGTGTTCAACTGCATCTGTGCTTGAAATGCAGTGCAGACGTGCTTTCAGAACTCCAGAAAAAGAGATAGCACAACCATGAAAACTAGAATTTGATACCTTACTAACAAACTGGAAAAAAAGCCCATGATAAGTTTAATTTGGGTGATGAATGCAACATGTGGTATTACCAAGGAAGAAAAGCTTTACATGAGGATAGATTCTAAAGGGGAAAAAAGTGGAAGCTCTGGCAATATTCATCTAGCTTTGGAAGTCAGACATAACAACACATCATAAAACTGAGTTTATTGAAAAAAGAATTTTACTGAGGTCCAGCAGGCTGGGTCTCTAGGTCTTCTGCATGAACTTGAAGGCCTAAAGATGGAGTGATATTAAACAAAATTACTTAATCCTCATACAGAGTCCTGGATGAAAGATTATGGATTCTTCTCTACAAGATCAATTTCTATGGTGAATGTACAGAGTACATGTACTCACAGTCACATTTTGAAGAATTTCCTATTGTCAAATTCCATGAGGATATGGAAATTTGCTGTACCTTACTGCTGGGGCAGCAAATCTCTGGGGAGGAATCCAAAAGACAAAGCATTAGTATATTACCAACTTACCAACCAACTCAGGTGGTCTAATTTTTTTTACCAGCTTAGCTGGTAATGCAAAATGGGATGGTAAAATGTTTTTTACTTAGCATGAAGTAAAAAGAAAAATAATATTCAGGAAAAAAAAAAGGTAAGTTAATGGCACTCCTTTGCAAGGTAGCAAAAGAAATATAGTTCATTGCTCCTACTGCTTGTAATTTTTTCAGTGCCTCCTTGTGGGGTTTTTAAGTAAAAGTAAACTCTTATGATCCCAGAGGAATACATCCTGTTCCCTTGTTCATAGAGCTAATAACCAGCCATGCTTCTGAAATTTCAAGCTGAGTCAACCCTCCAGTCTACACACTGCCTTTGGCCTACATCACATAGAATATATTTTAATTTCCGTTTTTCCTTCAACATTCCAGTCTCATTTTGGAACAGATGGAATGATGCAGTACAGAAAAGCAATAGTAAACTCAGACAAACTAATCCGAGAAATTGATTTAAAAAGTATCGCAATCCACTACGATACCTGAAAAGTATCACAGCTCTGAGTCAGGAGTCCTCAGGACTTCTCAGTATCACAGTCCTCAGGAGAATACAGATGTTTATGGCAGTTAGGAAACTAAAAAAAACATGAAATATGATCAACATAAAGGGGAAAAAATAGATATTGACAATTAATATATTTCAGAAATATTAAAGGAATTTTATCTCTTTGTTTTGTTTTGCATAGTCCTGATGCTCTGGTCTTGAAAAATAACATGGTTCAATCAGTTACCTTGAGAAAATCTTGATTAGTCCTCATTTTACATTACACATCAGTCTCCAATCAGACAGTGTAAGATGTCCATACCAGCAGGAGGAATGAGGGTGAATGCAGGTGGGCAGATAGTCAAAAAAGGGGGGAAAAAAAGATATGTTGTGTGTGTTCCTGTGGCAGTGGCAAGAAAGAATGAACTGGAAGTTTTAGCTTCCTTTTATATTAGAGCACAAGATGATGATGGATGAAAAGCTGGACATAAACTGGCAAAGTGCAATTGCAGCCCAGAACCCCCCGTGTGCTGGGCTGCACCCAGAGCCCCGTGGGCAGCAGGGCAGGGAGGGGATTCTGCCCCTCTGCCCCGCTCTGCTGAGACCCCACCTGCAGGGCTGCATCCAGCTCTGGGCTCCCAGCACAGCAAGGACAGGGACCTGCTGCAGCCAGCCCAGAGGAGGGGCACAAAAGTGATCAGAGGGATGGAGCAGCTCTGCTGTGGGGAAAGGCTGAGAGAATCGGAATTGTTCAGCCTGGAGAAGACAAGGCTGCAGGGAAACCTTAGAGGCCTTTCTATGACCTGAAGGAGCTACAAGAAAGTCAGTGACTTTTTTCATCAAGGCCAGGTAATCAGACTGACAGGGCAAGGGGTAAGGTCTTTAAACTAAAAGAGGGTCGATTTAGATTGAACATTAGGAAGAAATTCTTTACGGAGTGGTGAGACACTGGAGAAGGCTGCCCAGAGTGGTGCTGAATGCCTGATTCCTGCAAGCATTCAAGGTCAGGTTGGACTGGGCTCTGAGGAACCTGCACTGGTTGAAGATGTTCCTGATCTTTGTGGTGTTGGAACTAGATGATCTTTAAGGTCTCTTTCAAGACAAACCATTCTGTGATTATGTCAACGAGCACAATGCATTGAAAGAAAAAATACTTTTTCCATCAGTCAGATGTGTGGAGATTGAAACCCTCAGTTTATCCAGATTTCTGTAAGAGGATAAAAAAAGAAATTATTTTTATTATAGTTCACCAAGTAGTAAGGAAGTAAGGTTATTCCAGGATCATCTATTTCTGAGGACAGATAGAAGTTTAAGGAACATTCCCTGACACACATACTGAAGGTTATATATGCAGTTCTAGTTTATAGTAAGGTGTCTTCTACTGTATCAGACACTGGTTCTATCAAATATTTCTTTATTTTACGTTCCCTCTAGGAAGCAGCTTCTGGTAGTTAATGAAAATTTGAGTGTTTGTCTTGGTGATTTAAGGACTATCTCTGAAAAAGGAAAAATAAACCTCTCATAGGCAGAGTACAAGCTAATCAGAGTGTTTTAATTGAACCATCAAAAACTGAAAACTATTGTCTTTGAGCTAATATTTCTGATCCCCTGTCATTGGACTTTGCTGATTTTTATGAAGCTACTCTTTGGTGGGTTTATCAATCTATTGGCACCTGTCTCTTCCTGTTTTTCTTTTGCTATTCTACAAGTTTGACTTCTGAAGTTTTCAATTTTTGAGGAAGTGTTCCGAAAGCTCGTTATAGACAATATTTCAATGAATGCCTTTAACATAGAAGTCACTTTTGAATCATTACTACTGGTTCTCTCTGCTTCAAAATTTAATGCTTACCTTATTAGTTTTTTTAATTTTTTCTTTTCTTCAGAGCCTTGAAGGAAGCAAACATTTTTAAAGGATAGCATGCTTTATTAAATAAAGAAAAAAAAATTAAGTAACCGGCTAGGAGTTCTATTCATAAATTCCCTCTGTTTTTCAACTTGCCACCTGTTTTTATTTTCTCATTTCTCAAATGTGTCTCAGTTTTCATGGTAATTAATTGTGAATACTGTTTCTGTACTTACATGATTCTGGTGTTCATTTGACTTTTCGTTTTCTCTGGTGATGACTGCATAGAACATTAATTCTGTTCAGTGCATGAGACTTATTTCTTACTCTTAGTACCAGTTAATGAGTAAATTAGACACTTCTAGTTACCTTTTAATGCTCTTGGAATATCTGGTGTGTAGCACAAGCTGAAAACAAATGACCCTTTTCTTATTGCTAGATGGTTAAAATATACATGTAAGGCTCTTTTATATCATAAGTAATTTTGTCTTTTGACGAAAGACACATGTAAAATGTGTTCTGATAATGAAATATTAAATCAGTAGTCAACTAATTCAACTAAGTCTCTTGCCTGTAAGACAGAAATAAAGTATTTTTTGGGTACTACCTCCAATTAAAAGAGCTTTATGTACCATATTTCACACAGACTGTGTTTGTTATGCTTTGTCAGTCTTAAGTACAGCTACAAAAATTAATATAACATCAAAACTAAAAGCAGCTGAATGAAGAAAGAAAGCCTTTGAATTGAGAATTGAATATTAAATGGAATTTACTGTTGGAAGGGAGAACATGTTGAGGTCAGCTCATCTCCTTTCTCTTCAGTGGCAATACTGGTAGTGGGTTTCTTGGCAGCACTACGGCTCCTTCTAGTTCACAGAGAATCCCCAAATTTCACTAAGGAGAAAAAGGAAAGGCTAAAATATCTCCACAAAGGAAACACTGACCCAAGCCACCCCAACATGCAAGGTCCTTGTGGAGAGTGGGAGGAGATGTTTTTATGTTCCCTTATGTAGAAGATCTAAGTCAGGAGTAGATGGTCATTCAACGCACTGATTGAAAGAAAGGCTCATAGCATGAGTGGAAGTAACTGGGGAAATGATGTCATAAAATTGAGACGATATATGATGCAAGAATGAGTGGAAAAAAGATAGAAAAATAACATGAGACAAGTAGTTTTAATTTGTATAACCTGTTTCCCAGATTGTTGCAGTGCTTTAAATCTTAGAATAATAGAATGGTTTGAGTTGGAAGAAACCTTAAAAATCTTGTTGTTCCAAGCACCCTGCCATGTGCAGTGACCCTTTCCACTTGACCAGATTGCTAAGAATCCCATCCAACCTGGCCTTGAACACTTCCAGGCATGGGGCAACCATAGTTTCTCTGGGAAACCTGTTCTGGGGCCTCACCATCGTCTTCATAAAGATTTTTTTCCTAATATCCAATCTAACCCTACTCTCTGTCAGTCTGAAGCCATTACCCCTTGTTCTGTCACTGCAAGCCCTTGTAAATAGTATCTCTCCATCTTTTGGATTCCCTTAGGGTACTGGGAAGCTGCAGTGATAAAGGATTTGCTGCAGCTATGATTTTGTACCTTTAGTGCTGACACCCATACATTTGTAGCCAATTTTCATACAGTGGCTGGTGCAGCAGCTGGGAATTTCGTCGCCCTTAATTCCACACTGCTGATTCAGGCAGACTAAAGGCATCTTCATTAATGTGGTGAACGTGTGTTCTGCTCTTCAGAGCAGAAATAGCAGTAGACTAAAATAGGACCTGGAAAGGTGCAATCAGGAATCACCACAATTTCAAGCTAGTCAAGGTTACAGTCTTCTGATAAAAGAGCTATTGAGTTGAAAATAACCTTGGTGTGATCTAGCCAAATCTCCTTAAGCCAGAGTTTACTTCTCTTATCCAGTGATGTGTTCATGTACCAACAGAAACAGAAAAGAACCAGCCAAACAAATTATATGAGCCCTGTATCTTCCTCTACTGCAGATAGGCAATGCCAGCTGAATATGGACATGAAATACAGTTCACCACTATGCAGCTTGCTGAGTGTATTTCTGAAGAATATAACACCTTCTGCACTACACCATGGAGAGCACAGAGCACAGTTTACATCACCCAGAGCTTCTGAGCATCTTCAGTGTTCTTATCAGTGCTCATCCTTACACAGAAATCTGTAGTAAAACTGAGAAAGTTAGAGTGACAATGGATTAATTTATTTATTTTGCATAGCTTTAGTTCATTTCAAGCTTGCTTCTAGTTTTTGAACATTCAAACAAGTCCTGCTAAGAATATAAGATGTAGCAATAAGCCTGAAATTTCAGCAGTCTTCATGTGATACCTAAATAGTGTAAGCATGCTGCGGTATGAATTTACCTAATATGTTGTTGCATCCTGAAGGCATCTGTTGAGATTGCTTTGTTCAGCCTTCACTTTAAGGAGAGCAATTTTTTGGAACCTCATCTTGTAATGTCTAAAGTCTTCTGTTATTCTCTTCACCTTCTTCTCTGTGTTAAGAGCTAGTGATTTCTCAGGAGTAGTTGTCAGCTTCATCTAAAAATTGAAGGTATTAACAGTTTGTTTTAAAGGATAATAATAAATAATCAAATTGGGAGAGAAATTGTAAGGCACCTCAGAGGTAGCTGAAATTCTTACGGCTCAAGCGCTAAAACATAAGTGGTATGAAATTCTTTTCAGTAAATGGGATCAAAGTTTTGTCAAATATTAACTCAAATCTTTTTTGTAAACTAGAGCTGGCTAAGCCCTCTTGAAGAAATAGTTATTCGTTCACTTTCCTCTTTCTGATCAAAGTTATTCCAATGAATGCAACTATTGTACATAATGGCTTGAAACAAACCCACTTACAAATACAGTTTGCCTGTTTATTCATTTATTACTTCATTTCTTTTGTATTTGATGTGCCAAAATCATGTGGTCCTGTTTATGCTTGTGAATTTCCTGAAACGTTTGAAATGAGAATAAGTATTTATGAATAGCAAATTTCTCGATTTGCATATCAATGTGGTTATTTGTACAGAATAGAGCTATTCTCCATGTGCTTGGGTAAAAACAAATCACTGTAATCATCAGTGTCTTGTGTCTACCTGCCAACCAATGAGGCCTATAAATGACTCAAGTAGTACAGGAAGCTGCATTACCCTATGATTAACAACTGGCTCAGAGGCAGGATAAGAGAGCATGAGACTTCCTCTCCCCTCAGTTTCCCTTTTGCCATAATTTCCATGTTAGACATGGAGCAGTGGAAAGAAGACCAGAAAGCACCTGCTAAGGTCAGATGAGAAATGGCTGTTCTGAGCCATTTTGCAGTTTCCCTGTTTTCCCTCCTTAGGCATGTAGGATCTCTCTCCTTGGGGCTTTTGGAAGGAGTGACAGCTCCAGTTGTCTGTGGCAGTGGAAACCTTGGAAGCAGGGCTGTGCTTCAGAAAAGAAAGAATAAAAAGCAGTCTGTGAACTGATTGTTGCTTTAGGTTGAGTAGAATTAAACCAGAATTAAAAGCTTCCAGCATGTACAGGAAGTGAATATTCACAAACGTTAAATATTGGATTTGGTTATACCTTACAAGTAGGGTATTTAAAGACTTCATAAAAAATTGTCCATACTTGGGAGATGTTTTGCCGGCTGTGCTTTGGATAGTGATGGATATTATGCCTCACTGGAGACAGAAAAGCTGGGATATTTGTGAACTAGAGGGTTCCTGAGGGACAAGAAATTCTCATGAGATTATCCTTGCCTCATTCTAGTCAGTATCTAGAATGAGATAAGGATAATCTTGCCAGAAAATATTACCTCTTATTTTTGTAAAATAAGAGTTTTAATGTCATAGGTGCAAATATTCAGAGGCTTTTCCTAAGAGGAAAGAAAACCATACCTCCTATCTGTGTAATTACAGTTTTAGTAGGTAAAAAGGAGTCTGATTTGGCCATGAACCTGCTACACTGTATTTCAAAGATTTACACATGCTCATGTCCTTATACAGTTATTTGCAAGGGAGGTGAGAGCAGTAGATTTAAAAAGAGCCTTTATAACCATACGTGTATACACCAGCCAATGTAATTAAGAAGTACGAAGGAGATGATAATAAGGTTTCTTCACAAAGATTAGTATTTCTTTACAGTGATTCTACTTTTTCAAATTATTTGCTCTTCAAAACCTACAAATTATTACCAATGGGAAAATAATATTAGCTGAAATAACACTTGCACTCTCACCTAAAATTCAATTTCAAGTCTAATAGGCTAAAAGGGGAGACACTACTTTAAACATACAGTGTGAATAAAAAAGCACGCCAAGAATGACTTTAAGAGCTTTTCAATTTGCTCTACACACTGCCACGGTAAAGTTCTTATGAGATGTTTTATTTCTAGAGACCTTTACTCCTAGTAAACCAACCTGGAAATAAGAAAGCCTCCATACAGTAATTATAGATATTTAGGATCTTGAGATTATTCCATAATTACTAAGCTGAGGAATCATGCAGTAGCTTTACCTTCAAGAGTATGGCTTTTTGAACTATTGTATTACAAAAAATGTAGCTCTATAATGTCCCTGCTGGCAAAAAGAAGCAAAGTTACAGCATACATGTGTGCATGTACACACACATGCACACTCTGATATATGTGTGGAGCACATACACTATTGATCAACCCTGTTTTCCTTTCAAAATACAGCATTCAAGGAACTACAAGACAAAACCGGTATTTATTCAAGCAGTCCTTTCCATCGGCTGGAGACTGGACAAACAATTTAGAAAATAAAGAAAACCAGAAGCCCTTATAATAAACAGAAGCCATGTAATATAGGTTGGTTTTTAGGAGGACACTTCTTCTGGATGCACTTGGATTATGCATCCAAAACCTTTATCCAAAATTCAAGGACTTTTGTAGTTTGAAATCACAAATTGTTTCTCCAGTTGGATGCAGCTTATTTTTCTTTCTACCCTTTCAAAATTGAAAGTCAGACTCAGTTTTAGAATTCAGTTCTTCTCATACAAGGAAAGCATTTTTTGATCTGATAATTTCTAGGCTGTTTGGGATCTTTTGCCTACCTACTTTTTAAACTCTAGCATAGGAACTTCTGAGGTGTTGAGATCTGTCTCATTTCTTGAAATATGTAACGCTCTCTTTTCTGGAAGATGCTTTCTCTTGCCTATTCTTTATTCACCTTTAGTAGCTGCTTGGGTGTTTTCCTCATTAGTGAGATTAATTCATACCAGTGAAAGATTAATTTCTCTTATGTTTAAGGGATCTGCTCCTTTGCCCCAGCCAGACATCACTGGCACTGCAGAAAGGTGGTCCCTCTATTCCACTGCACAATTTCTTTCATTTGTCAAGCCTGAGTGTTATGGTGAGAACTGACTGGAATCCAGCCTTACCTCTTTAGATTTGAGGGGGCCAGAACACTAATTGAAACAATTAAACTCCTGTGAGTCAGATGGACTGTGCAGGAATTAGTTTAAATCTGTGGGTGAGGCACCATAGATGGATTCAACTAAATGCTTAAAGAAATTAGAATGCATGCAGAGTCACTCATCATGGCTTAGCTGACAAGTGGATTTTCAATAACCAGTAGACATTGATATTTTGGAGTCCATCAGCTCAAGCTAAGTAAATATTTGGAAATATACAAATGGTTATGGTGCTCTGAAAAATTTTTATTTTGAAAAAAGAAGTGAGGGTTTTTTCTTTTCTGTTTACTTTTTGTAAATTGTTGTTATGAGAAAAGATATTTCTGAAAAAAGCAACATCCTGACATCAAGAGAAAAAAAACCCCAAACATCTCCACAGAATGGGTGGACTCATCCACACATTTACACTATTTCTACAGTAATACAGAAGCTTTCCAGACATATCTAGAATGCTGGGGAGGAAAAACATGCTGAAAATACGTAATTCTCATTGTAGAGAAAAACAATAGAAGGGGACAACAATATGCTAGGATTCACTGAAAAAGGCAGAAATAAAACAGTAGTCTGTACTACAAAAGAAGTAAGAAGAATTCCAATTGAATTGTAAGTGAAAAAATCATGACAAGAATGTTCCAATATGCTACAAATACTGTAACAGGTATTTACTGCATGCCATATTTGGTGATGTAATTTTTCTGCTAAAGGAACAGATGAACAAGTACAGTGACATCCAGCTATGTAATGTTATTAATATCAAAAAACAGTTTGAGAATAATAAAAAAA
>VXBU01001477.1:30770-48021 GCA_013400315.1 Bombycilla garrulus
TTATAATTAATATAATTAACCTATTTTCGGATAAGGCAAAGAGAGAAGAGGAACAAGTATTGAAACTTGTGAGCAACACAGTTCCTCCCATAACTACATATTATTAATTTAAAAAAACATAATTTTTAGTTTTCAGGGATCCACAAAATTCTAGAAAACATATTCTGTTCAAATGAGCATAGCAAAAAGATCATTCAGGAAAGACCAGTGTTGATGCCTTCATGCTGTCTGAAATGTTTATAAAAGTAGAGCTAGTCAGAATACTTCTTTAATTTATAGAAATAATAAATTAGAAGTCTCTGAAATTCTTTGGGAGAATAAGGTAATTTCTTTTCTATGCTTTATAAAATATGCATTGTATTCTTCCATTTATCACCTACTGTAAAACTGATTATGACATACAAATATCAAAGATGGAAAATATTTTTCTTTCTAGATACACCATAAATTTGATTCTGTACCATAGGTTTGATTTTTCTTATTTCAGAACTATACCACAGTATTTCATATAACTGTTTTTTATTCAAACCTTTCTTGTTCAGCGGTTGCCCGTCCTACTTTTCAAATGTGTTTCTTCATCTCTAGGTGTCTGGCAAATGAGAAATATCACTTTATAATTTAAAAAGCCTGACTTAGCCTTGTAGGATAAGATTCTGAATGGATAACTTCAGTACCTAAGACTTAATGTAAGTAAAAATGTAAAAATTCAAGTTATGAAACACAGAAGAAAACACTTTCTGCAGCAAACATGGTCTGGGAGCCACATAAAAAATTCAATATAATCATAGAATGATTTTTACTGGAATGAACCTTATCTAGTCCCAACCCCCCTTCCATGGACAGGGATACATTCCACTAGATCAGGTTGCTCAGAACTGACCTTAAGCACCTACAGGGGATGGGACATTCAAATCTTCTCTGGGATATCTCTTCCAGTGCCCCACCACCCTCACAGGGAAGAATTTTTTCCTAATATCCAAGCTAAACCAGTACTCTTAATTTGAAGCCCTTTTACCTTGTCCTACACACCTTTGTAAAAAGTCACTCTCCATCTCTTTTTTTTAGATTCCTTTTAGGTGATGGATGTAAGGTCTCCCCAGAGCCTTCTCTTCTCCAGGCTGAGCACCCCCAAGTCTCTCAGCTTGCTTTCATGGAGAGCTGCTCTGATGATTTTTATGGCCTCCTCTTGACTCACTCCAACAGGTCCACATCCTCTTTTTGTGAGGTTTTTATGAACCTCCTGTTCATAGGCTTTTGGATGCAGCCCAGGACAGGATTGGCTTTCTGGGCTGTGAACACATACTGCCAGCTCATGTTCCATCTTCTTGTCTGCCAGCACACTCAAGTATTTCTCCTCAGGGCTGATCCCAGTTCATTTTCTACCCAGCTTGCGATTACTTGGTATTACTCTCACCCAGGGGTAAAACCTTTCACCTGTCCTTGTTGAACTTCACAAGGTTCACAGAGACTCACTTCCCCAAGCCTTCCACCTTCCCTTGGATGCATCCCTTCCCTCCAGCATGTTTTCCTCACCACACAGCTTGGTGCCATCAGAAAACCTGCTGAGGGTTCCTCAATCCCACTGTTCCCAAAAAAATGTCTACATAAACACATGAATTTTCCATAGAAATAAGAGACCTCTCCAGAGAATAGTGGGGGTTACGTCACAAGTGCCATTTGTCAATAATTGAAATGCTTTTGTGTCAGCTTCTGATGGCTTGAAAGGTTGACCTGGAACAGAGACTAGACAGAGCAAAAGGAATAAAATAAGTATTTATTGAAAGGCCTTAAAAGGATACACCTTGGGCAGGACAAGAGCCTGGTCAGGGCTAAATATGCCTGGCCAGAGTAAATATGGCGAAGTTTAAGTAAAATGCAAAAGATGCAGAGTACACCATTGAATTTCATTTGCAAATTTCTTGCCCTATGTGTTTAGAAGACAATGAATGTACAGATCTAAAATTTTTGGTCTGTCTTAAAAATCCAATTATTCAAACCCATGTACTCGGCTGTAGAAACAATGAACCCTTTAGTAGATTTTATTCATTTTTTAAGTGATAAGGCCTGCTAAGAATAGCAAAAAAGGAGAAATTATCTTATGAGAGGTAGCTTTGATGTCTATATATTGGAAGAGTAGAGCTGGCCAGCAGGTGCAAAGGCTTCCCAAGTCACCAACACCATCCATGCAGCCTTGACAGTGCTTTGGATTATTGTTCCTCTAGGAGTCAATGGTAGATTCAAAGTACTTGGAAATACATTAGGGATTTTTGTCTTCATGAGCAGTTTTCCTTTTTGAGCCTAGTGAAATGAAGATATGGAAGATACAGTTGATGTGTCAGACTGAAGGATTAGCACAACGGAGGGAAACAGGTTACATCTTATAAAAGACAAGAGGCACAAAAAATAATGGGTATACATTTGCTTTTGACACATTAAGAGTTTAAATCCATGAGAGAATTTATGCAGCAGCTTCACAGTTGGAGTCCTCTTTTCCCCTCTCTCTCACAGATGTTGTAGAGAGACAGTCACATATAATAAGCTACACTCTCTACTGCACCTGATGCCTCAGCAGGTACAGTCATGGTGTGCTTCACCCAAAAGGCACTTAGTACTTGTGGGCTGCCGGGTAGCTTATGTTATGTTATTTATCTTGGTTTGTCTGGAAAAGATGCTCTTACAAATCTGTTAAATGAACAAGAATTTAAGCTTTCCCCTTACTGACTTGAGAAAACCTGTTTGCCTGTATTTTGATTGACATACTTTTGACATAGTTTTGGTAGTTAACGTGGTAAAGTATTTAGACCATTGAAATTCAAAGGCCTGTAATCTTTATCAGCCATTTCAAAATGTGTGCTCTCTAGAGGAATCAGGGAAGAAAAACTTGCATTCAGAAGTCTGTGAGGTCTGCAAAAAAAAAAGTGTCATTTTAGCCCTCTGGATCTGCTTCAGATAGCTCAGGACATCAGTCCTCACTTATGCCCACCTTTGGATGTCCTTAGATTAGTCATTGTCCTTATCTCCTGGTAAATGAAGCTATCCATTTTGCTCATCCTCGTGCCATCTACCTTGGCATTTTTGCAAGCCTTTTTTTCCCTCCCAGAGAAAGTCATTGCATTTTTTTTCCATGTCTGGTCCTGACAAACAGTTTGATTCATTTGCCAGTTTTGAAGAGAGCTTAGGCTCAACTTTTCATGCTGTCACTTCACGACTGATGCTGTCAGCACATGCAGAGTGTTGATATTCCTGCCATACATCTTTGCTTTTGGGGACTGGGGCACTGTAACTTTACTAGGTGAAAAGTGACACTGGATTGGCGCAAATCCTTAGCTACTTTAAATTTCAGAGTTCATGAAATGGTGGTCTGGGATATGAGGAGGCAAGGTTACACAATCTGGCCTATGCAGAGTTCTCTTTCCATTAAGAGAAAAAACCCAGCCAAAAGAGTAAACAAACAAAACATTCTCAAAACAAAGCCAGACCCACAAACCTTCTTACAAACAATCATTGTGATAGTTTTTCTCCTTTCTAAATTTTTTTCAGGCCCATATGGAGTTATGAGGAATATGCTTAACTGTAATATAAATTTCATAGCTACTTCTTCATTTTTGCTGTTTTCAAATTTGGAGAAAGCATTAAAGATAACAGCTTCAGTTCTCTCTCTCTGCATCTAACATAAACTTGAACCTTTAAAGTACAGGAAGATCTGTCAGGTTTATTGGGCTTTGCCTTCTCTGACTTATGCCTGTAAAATGAGAATTGCCCATGCAACACACAAAATGAGAATTAAGGTAATTTAATACAAGGAAAAATGCCAAGGAACTCATAATGGCTACTTTGTATGGTCTAAGAAAACAGATTAGTTGAAGCATTTTCTTCTCATATGCTTCCTAGAATTTTCAAAAACTAATTTGTCAGCAGAATAGATCAATATACACTAGTAAATGAATTTACTAATCCTTTTTATAATGTTGAAGTGGATATTACTGTTTTATTTGGTGCTAAATTTTAAAAAATGTTTATCTTTTGCTGAAGTGTGAGGAGCTTTAGCTTTTGTTATCCTAAGTGATATGTATATTCTGAATTATAATACATGGCATTAAGTTTTTCTCAGTAATGATCCAGAGTCATACCATAAATCTTCATAGTATTGATTAGTCTCACAGAGCTGAATTTACCTTCATTGGAAATGTGAGCTGTAAAAGGAGTTGGGAGAAGCCTTCAAGATAATGCTGTAATTACCATGTATATTATCCAATGCTGGATATTTTTCAAATTTATTACAAAGAACCGTATCAAAAAGAGGGACCTTATTGGCAGGAAAGGACTTTATTGTCTTATATATAGCACAAACACAATCATAATAATTGCTGAAAATAAAACTGTATACCTCCAGCATAGTAGTCAACCACACAAATATAAATCCTCTTTGATACATAGATCTTCAGTGTAAAGTAAGATATCTGCTTTTTTGCCTCATGTATTTTTTATTTGGTTCTTTGATTCAGTCTCTTTCTGCACAATTTAGCATTCTTTCTGTGCAAATTACAGCATTCCAGAAATATATACCAGAGGAATGCTAACCTCTACAATCTCACCAATTATATTGATTTAAATATATCCTGCTGTTACTTTCTTTTCCTTACAGATTTTACATGTATTGCTATCTTTAATTACACAGAGCCTGTCTGGTCTTTTAATTCTCAAGGTAAAAGGGAAATTAAATGTAGAATTCTCCATGTAGGTCCATGTGGACAGCTGGAATTCAACTCCCTGCTTGGAGAGGAATATTAGTGTACCCTGATCTTCTGAGCAGATTTTCTGTGAGGGGAGGACAGGTGCTGGTTTTTTTGCTTTCAAGTTGTCACTGAGAACAAAAGAAGTGAAAATGGCTAGTGAGAGAATAGTGCTGCTCCTTTCTTCCCTAGGTCAATTAGTGGATTCTAGTGGGAAGTAAAAGATATTTTCTGATTTAATGTAAAACCGTCATTCACGCGACAACTGAAAGACAGAAGTTGGTTTCTTTTGCAATTATGAGGCAGTGCACTGTATAAGGCAATGCAGAAAACCTCTGATGCCTAGAAAGGCTGACCTGGAACTGAGGCTGGAGAAAACAAAAGGAATAAAATGGGTATTAATTGAAAAGCTGCACCTTGGGCAGTGTAAGCGCCTGGGACTACACCCAAGTCAAATCCACAAATAGTCACAAAATGGATGACCAGTCACAAGGTCTCACACTTTTATAGGTTTTGGTCCATCAGCATTTTGGAGTTAATTGTCCAATTACAGCTGTAGGTTATGAAGCTCCATCCTCCCTGTTTTACTTTCTTCTCTTCACCGTTGTTTTTAGTCTTGGGCCTAAAATTTATATTGGTTGTCCTCGGTCCTAAGCTAGAAATGGAATTGTTTTGTCTCCCTACTCTGTGAAGAGAGCTTGCCAACACTTCATATGAAGCCCGGAAATACACACTAAAACAGTACAGAACCTGAAAAATATAAAAGCTAAAAGTTAAGGCATCACATCAGCCTAGATTTATACCACAAATACCTTTCTATAATGTGAACACCTCCTGTTCATTGAGCATTAGACCATTATCACTCTTGTAATAAATATTCAGGTTGAATTCATCCCTTTAAACTGAAGTGTTGGACTCGGAACACCAGCACACGCAGGAGCATTGTTGGCACTCACAGTGACTATATCAGTCCTGGAACACCAATGCATATGACAGAGCTGTGCAGGAAAAAAAATATATTTTAAACAGCAGGAAAAAGATTTGGACACTTCATCAACTCCCAGATGCTATTTTTACTTCTGTGGGTTAATAATTCTGGTGAGTACCAAGTTCTTGATGGTTGTCTAAGAATTCCGCATTTTAGTGAATACTCTTAAGGTCTTATCCCCAGGCTATTTTAAAACAGCAGCTCTATAATGATAAAGATATTTTTTTTTTAAAAAGCATTTGGGATGACACATTACTTCTCATGAACACAGGAGTTTACAATTTAAAGAAATAATAAAGCTTGAAATATACATTAGAAAATATTTTGCTTAGCCACTTGTCTTGAACCTAATGGAACCTAATTTTGCAGTCCCGTAATAAGAAAATAAATGTGATATTAATCCAGATTTAAGAAGTATAAAAAGCTGAAACTGAACCACAAACATATGCTTACAACCCACTTATTTAATCACCAGTAGAAATCCGTGCTTTGTTGACAATAAGATATGATGCAAATGGAAAGAGAAAATCTATAGAAGGAGAAAACCTGAGCAAGGAAATGCAAGACTGCTAATACTTTGATAGTAAAACCAGCTAATATGTGATAATACTCATGATTCCAATTTGATTTTCTGGACTCATCCTAATGGACAGTCTACGGAAACTGAAGGTGTCTCCTTATGTAACATTACTTACTAGAAGAAAAGGTTGGGGGAAAAAAGGATCCAGAGTGTTTCTTCTTTCAGATGGAGGAATTGGGAAATATAAACTGTCTGCTAAAGTAATTGGAGTAATGAAAGACTAAGAAAAAAAAACAACCCACTTTTTCTCTTGACAGAGACTTAATATTCCAAACTTTGTAACATTCAACAAACTGACCCATAAAAATGTGTCAACCTTTAGGATTGATTTCTAGAATAAAACATGGTATCCTTTAACAAAGCAACAACCCCCCTACTGCTATTCTGTGAAACAGGAGAAATGTTGAGCAAAAGACACTGTTCTAATGAACTATAAGAGCCCTTTTGGTCTTAATGCCAATTTGTTAGGAGGTTATTACCAGACTCTACTTTTAACTAAATAGATTATAGCTTTTATAAAATTATTTGAAATGGGATTGTGATGGATCTTAAGAATTCATTGGCTAAATCTATTTCTCTCTCCTGAGATGTCTTAGCTATACTGTTTGCATTAATTTATGTATGGTGATCTTTGTGAAGAACTTGAGTTTTCGCACTGTATTTGTACTACATCACAGTAGTAAGAGGGAGAAAATCAGATTATAACCTTTGAGTCAGCTGATTTGTCCCCAGCCTGCTGAGAAACAAGGTCTGAAATTTATTCCTTTACAACTGGTTTTACTGCAACGTTTCCCAGAAAATATGTTCTTACCAAGACTACTTCTTGCCATATCTTCATTCTTTCATCAACAATCATCTTAGCCCTGTACCACACTCCTACCCGCACTCTAACCAGTTTTCAGTGCTTTGAATAAATTAAATATCCACTCAATCATTATCTTTCCAAACAAATGAGTTTAAAATTCAGCTGGTTTGTTATGTGGGCTTTTCCAGTTAACATATTCCAGAAAACTTATTAGATTAATTCTATACATGTTCCTAAAGGGTATTTCAAGTGTTTGTATAGCTTTAGCATTTACCCTTACTTTTCCTTTGCTTGAATTCTGGTCTTTATTCAAACCAAGCACTTCTGTGCTATCCTATTAAAATCTTTACCTTGTCATGAAATACATTCATTCCAATCTTTCCTCCTGCCTTGAATTGAAAAGACTTTTAAATTTCCAAGTCTCTCACACAGAGGCACACATTTAAAGTTAGTAAACTAAGTTTCTCAATGGCACTCAGCAACAAATGAATAGTCATTCATGCATATAGATATACTTGCATATATGAGTCTTTCTCAGCAAGTACGCTTCTGTGACTTGTGCACAGAACTAAATTTCTTGAGAGTTTTAATTCTGTCACATTTCTCACTATGCTTTATATTTAGTGTTTATGTTTTAATTATTGAAAGTGATAGTCTTTTCAGTCATAAAACAAATGTAAATATTTGAAAGATGTTTTTTTCTGTGCTCACTGGCTTTAATTTTAGACTTTCCTGAATATTCTGTAAAAAAAAACCAACCCAGTAAAGAAAAAGGTGCTACACTAATAAGTAATCGAGTCAGATGAAAATATTGTCCATAGCTGATAAAAGTGTGAATTTCAGGTTACAAAATAAAGCAAATTTCATTTTTCCTTTCCTTGATGGCTAAGTTTTCATCCCCTCTTATAATTATGCCATCAAGGCATGTGTAAGTGTTACAGCTGACTCTCTGCGGTTGAGTTAATTTTTCTATGGGTGACAGCCAAATGTGCACAAGAGATTAAAAACTTCTTTACTCTTCCATATTTGCATTCTTTATAAGTAAAATAGCATATACTGAAGTGTACTTCAGAAGGAAACATTTCATTATTCTTGCCACAAGTTCATTCAGGTGGTTGGCTTTTTCCTTATAAAGTGCTTCTAAGTGAAAACTATTTCCCCTGTATTTTGGGTTCATCTTTTTTTTTTAATAGTCATTTTATTGCACTGCTTACTAAAGAGATGGCATGAAAAGGCATGAAAACTTCAATGTTATTTCAGGAAGAATTTTTTCATGGAGAGAAGTGTCACAAATTGGAATGGACTGCCCTGGGAGGTGGTGCAATCATCATCCCCAGTAGTCTTCAAGAAAGTTCTTCACATGGCTTCAGTTTTCTGGTCTATTTGAGAAGGTGATCAGCCAAACATTGGACTTGATGACCTTGGAGGTCATTTCCAACCTAAGCGCTGGAACCCAGGGGGTTCCTATGATGCCTTTGGCTGACCCAAACCCTGCTCAGGAGGCTTTTCAGCCTTGCCAGAGGTGTCAGGGACCCTGGATTGATACTGAAAATGCCCGTGGCTCTGATTCTAATCCATGGAACAGGTTGTCAACTTTGTATGAAGAATTTCAAGTCACAAAAGCTTAGATAGAAAAATAGTAGTAGTTATAAGTAAAAAAGAATTTGAGTGTATGTCCAGGGGGGTTTGAGGCCCTGTACAGGGGGGTCTGAGGCACAAGATGGAGAATTCAAACATGTGGCATGTTATCTTTCTTTCTTCATAACCTCCATCCTCTTGGTGATGCTGGCACTTTGGGATTGGTTTGACACAGATCTGGACAGTGTGGTGTGAGTGGCACGGATTGGTAATTAATGATAAACATTCAATAGGTAGTTATTAGTATAAAAGATCAGAGCTGACCCGGGGCGGGCACAGTGTGTCTCTGGACGCGTTCTGTGTCAACCCTGGCAGGGCAGAGAAATCTGCTTTTGATAAGGAACTAATAAACTGCCTTGAGAACATGAACAAACCACTCCAGACTCCTTCAGCAGCACGGGCTGGAAACCTGGACTTTTCTGTACATTGTGAGGTCTCCCGGGGCTGCAGAGACCCTCGCACCTAAACAATTCTGTAATTGTGTGATTATGGGGTAGTTTACCTGAAAAGTATATGTTGGACACCTTAGTCCTTTCAAGTTACGTATATGTGGTTGAGTGTTTAACTAAGACTCCTTAGAAACCTTAAGGCTGGAAACTGAAGGTACATTTAATAATATGAAATGCTGTGCAAAACCACTAGTTTTGGAACATTACCTTCATAGCAGCCTCACTGCTCATTCCCATCCTTTAGTCTTGCTCTCTCTTCACACAATCTGTCACACATTGCCAATGGCATCTGAGAAGTGATCTGGAGAAAATGAAAAGCCGTTTTTGTTGTTGTTCCTTTCTTTCTTTTAAAGCTGCCATTTTTCTCTAACCAGATTCGTAGCCCAGCTATACAAATAGCTCTGTTGTGCTGGTGCAGTGGGATGTGTAGTGCCTAGGCAGCAATGAACCTTTGAGAAGAATTGAAGTGCTTTAAACCAGTCTTGCCCTGGAACAGAAATCACTGCCTAGGGGAACCTTGCCAGTGGAAGTCTCTGGATTTAGGTGACTGAATCCATTTTAAGCCCTCCATTTTCTGTATCCAACAGGAGCATCATGCTTCTTCTATGATGTGTCATATAGAGCTGTGATGTATACAGCTTCAAAGCTACCTCCAATAGTCTAGCTACAGAAAAAGTAAAAAAAAGGAACCCACAAGAAGCCCACACATAGCAAAAACCCCAGTCTTGATCATTCAGTTGTTACTGGTTTTCATTCTCACAGAAGACTATGAAAGTTGATGAGAATCTTAGAGAATTTATACTCTGGGATGCTCCAAATACATGTGTTAAATTCTTGGAGCTGCTTTGCTGAAAAACCAATGAACTTCCATGTGCATTGTGAACATGGTAGTGCTGATTAACAGTTAGAATTGATAGTCTTTTGGAGATCTTTTCTAACCTTTATGATTCTAGATTCTAAATCTCTGGAAAAAGAAAACAGTATCGTAAGAAGTAGTTTTGAATACGAATTATGGAAGCTGACACAGATGAACTTATTGAAAGAAAGTAAAGAATTTTTTACCTGCAATGCAAAATTTCTAAAGAAGTTAGGATAGGCCAAAAACCTCCCCAAAATCTAAATGCTTCACTTTTTTTTTTTTTAAATTAATTTATGTCTTATTTGGGGTTTGAAGCTCTCTTCTACACTGTTGTACAGATATAAGGAAAAGGTTGAGAGAATTTAGACATGGTGGCACTGTGGCACTTTCCATTTGCTTAGAATTCAAGTCACTTTTTCCTCAGCATCAATCAAAGAGTCTTGGAAGCTGACAGAAGTGGAGAACTACCTTCTGGTCATTGTTTACTAATCATATGGTGTTGTTCAGTGCAGGGATTCACTTTTAATGGGTGCTTAGCTGCGTGGATCAAAGGCGAAGGGGAAAAAAAGATAACAGTTTGTGTTATACTTGTCCAAGTGCCTCCATGTGTAATACTCATAGACAGATCTTCATTTGTTATAAATTGTGATTTCTAAACTGAAATCAAACTAGTAATGTCCAATTACATCATCAGAGCATCTTTTTTTTTGGTTT
Organism: Bombycilla garrulus; assembly: GCA_013400315.1. Taxonomy (NCBI): domain Eukaryota; kingdom Metazoa; phylum Chordata; class Aves; order Passeriformes; family Bombycillidae; genus Bombycilla; species Bombycilla garrulus. Next base: position 41,537 of record VXBU01001477.1, read on the forward strand.
TTTGGCCTTAATTTGGGAGATTTCTCATGTAAATAATATTAAGGATATCTGTACATGGTATCTACAGTGGCTTGGGGCTAAACTATTAAGATAAGGAGGAAATTTTATTTTCCAGGGATTGTGAGTAAACACAATAAATTGCTAAGAGTGCCTTTCATGCCACTGTTATGATTTATTGCTTTGGAGAGCATTTAAATTGATTTGATTAGCTTCTGTTCTTCTGGAGCCTCAACAGCCCATAACCAGTTTTAAGTTCCACATTCTGTGCGTCACCCCCATAGCATCATCCCAGGGCTGTCCGCTTGATGAGACCATTCAACAGCAAGATTTATGTGCAGCCTGTTTGAGGAGGAGTTGAGCACACCAGGTTTGGCACTGAGGAACGGGTTTTGGGTTGACAGACAGTTCATTCTGCACATGGACGAATCCTAGGCATAACCTGGGAGGTTTCCCAGCATTAGAGTCTCTGAAAATTATTTCAACTGTACTTTAACCAACCAGTTTTTACAATTTTTTTTTCCCTCTGCAGGGTATATATACCCTTCTTTGTGCTTTTTTGCCATAGTTATGGCTCATTATTGTACAATTGAAGTATTATCTCCCTACCTTTAAAATTACTTTCTATCATGTCTATCTCTTAATTTTATCTATCTTCATCTATGCAAAAGAGTACTACAGACATCAGGCAGCTTAAATTATTGTAGCATGTTTTCTGACATCAGGCTAAGTGCACTCTGCTTCATGAGCAAACCAAACAGCTCTGGGTGCACTAAAAGTTCATACTAATCACATCCACATGTAACACTGTGGACACTTATTTTCACCAATATAAAAGCACTCTGCACTTAATGCAGTGCAACATAATGCATGGCCATGATCTTATTTAAAAATATAATAAATCCTTTGATTCTCATTGACTGCTTCTCAGAGAGGGGAAAGGTATATTCCTTGTTATGTATAATTACTTTGTGTACAGTATTTATGTAGGAAACATCAGGGACTATGTGCTCAGGTCAGGAGAACTTTTTAAACACTTTGTTTTGAACTTTAAATTTACTAGATTTGATTTAAGCACTGATGTTGATTTGGGAAATTTGAAGGAAAAACTAATGAATCAATTTTGAAAAATTGTAACATTTTCATTAGTGGGATATATATATATAAATATATACATGCTGAGTTTTACACCTTATTTATCCAGTTCCTATTGAATGGGTGGTTCTGCCTTTGAAAAATATTTTTGTCTTAAATTATTTGCTCCCATTGCCACAACTGAAGAATATTTTCCATTGTCAGAAAATATTTTAGCCTTCCATGAAAAAAAGTTAACATATTTTACATCAATTCAAATTTTTTGAGGAAGAGTTAGAATTTTTAATGGAAATCAGAATTTTCTATTAAGTTTTTATTGTTAGTCAGTCAACCACACCGTGCTAAAAAGCCTGGGTTATAAGTTTTCCATGATTTGGCCACAAGACATAATGACACAGAAGTGAAGGGCAAGACCTCATTTAGCAGACAACATAGAAATATTCATTTTGGTTTTAGGGAGGTACATTTATCTTCCCCCTTTCAATCACAGAATACCTCCTTTCAACAGCTTAATTTCTGTTTTATTTTTGTTGTTTTGGTTGGTTATTTTGGTGATTGAATCAACGTCATCTGCAGAACACACAGCTTTACATGTCCTGCTTTTTCCAAGGCGTATTGGTGTTGTGGATGGAGTGCTGCACTTCACCTGTAAAATACAGCAGTATGTTTATTAAAAAAACAGTGATTCAATGACTTTTGGTGCTAAATCTGATGGTGGTTTAACAAGATCTGACAGCAAGGTACTCTTGATTACTTACTGCTAAAAGGACAGAGTCAGACATAATTGTCAGGGGGACACTCTGGATGAGTGATGATCTTCTAAACTCTTCAGAGGGGAGTTCTGGTGTAGCAGGATCCAGACTTAATCCTTGGTAAATGGTTTATATCTGAATGACTGTATTTTGCATCACTTGTTTAAGATTTCAAAGTTTGTCACGCCATTAAATGCTTATGGGGTGTCTGATTAGATAAGGAATTTCTAAACCTCCAACAACCTTTGAGCAGCAACCTTTCAAGGTGTCCTTACTCCAGGGTAGATCCTGCCAGGATAGCTGAGGTGTCCTGGGCTCTTCACTGTTTATGGAGTGAGGAGATGGGCTCATGGTCATACCTGCATCCTGATTACAGCTGTCAGTGTCACCCAAACATGACTTGAGTCAGACCTTTGTTGGAACCCAGGGAGTTCCTATGATGCCATTGGCTGACCCAAAACCTGCTCAGGAGGCTTTTCAGCCTTGCCACATGTGTCAGAGACCCTGGATTGATACTAAAAATGCCTGTGGCTCTGATTCTAATCCATGGAACAGGTTGTCAACTTTGTATGACGAATTTCAAGTCAAAAAAGCTTAGGTAGAAAAATAGTAGTAGTTATAAGTAAAAAGAAAAGAATTTGCGTGTATGTCCAGGGGGGTTTAAAGCCCTGTACCGAGGGGCTGGAGATCTGTACAGGGGGGTCTGAGGCATAAGATGGAGAATTCTTATACATGGCATGTTATCTTTTGTTCTTCATAACCTCCATCTTGGTGATGTTGGCACTTTTGGATTGGTTTAACACAGATCTGGACAGCGTGGTGTGGTAATTAATGATAAATATTAAATACATAGTTCTTAGTATGAAAGATCAGAGCTGACCCGGGGCGGGCACAGTGTGTCTCTGGACGCGTTCTGTGCCAACCCTGGCAGGGCAGAGAAATCTACTTTTGATAAGGAACTGATAAACTGCCTTGAGAACATGAACAAACGACTCCAGACTCCTTCAGTAACCTGGGTTGGAAACCTGGACTTTTCTGAACATTGTGGGGTCTCTCAGGACTGAGGAGATCCTCACAACCTTCACCACCGCTGCAGTTAGGTGTGCCCATGGCTCAAGTTAGCCCTTGGCTGTTGTGATATTGTGAAGCCAATTTGAGCTGGATTCAGCCATCACAACCAGATGCATCCACTAGTTTGTTTTTTGTTTTTTTTTTTTTCCCTTAAGTTTTGGTATCAGTGAGTTTAATTTGTGGTTTTTAATATATGTTTGTCTCCCTTCTTGGACATTAGATAGCTGTACTGTCAACACTGGCTTCATCATGAGTGCAACTGATTATATTTTGTGGATAAAAAATGAACGGTCATTATTCAGTAAATGTTCTATTATTGAGATGTGCTGAATGGACTTTGTAATGGTTATAAAGGAGCTTAGTAACATCTCAGTGTAGTGGTACTTCTTTTATAGCTAGAGGAAACATCATTTGAAAACACAATGAGAATTAAAGATTCTATGTGGAACAGAAGGTCAGTCAGTTCATGCAGAGAATGGATGATTGAATAAATGATTTTGCTTGAATTAACAGTTTTGACTTCAAATAATACAATATTATCAGAAGTTAGCAATTACAGCCAAAATCCCTTCCTTTCTTTTCAGTGGAAAAAAACATCTAAACCAAGCCCTGCAATAGAGTTTATTCTCCTTTTTTTCTTTTGTTTTGTTAAGGCTTTCTATTTCACATGTGTTTTATTGGTAGCCATGTGCAATTATCCAACAGTGTCTGAAAGCTACTGTACAGTTACTCTTTATTTAGGATAATACTTTGCATATGGTTGGCACTGATTCCTTAGGGAAATACTTTGCATATTGTTGGCACTGGTTCCTTTCAATTTTATTTTTTTTCTTTTACTTCTAAATGCAGGAAATGGTCTGAAACCCATTAAAATAATTTGGAGAATTTAATTATATATAGATATCTTTTTTTGTTAAAAAGAAATTTAATGGAACTTGTACTGAAATTCAGAGAATGCGAAGCTCTAATGTAATGAGAGACCAATTACACTAAAAGTAGAAAATGAAAGAAAAAAGCAGGGTGTCAAAATAGAAAATTCCATAAGAAAGCAAAAATATTGAAAATTATCCTTTTACAATCTTTTTTCCCCCACTGACTAGCTCTGTAAAAGCAAAAAAACCCTTATATTTTATTTTGAAAGCAAAACAAGAGAAAACTGAAGCAAAAAAAAAAAAAATAAAATAACCATGTTTTAAATTTGAAGGTGCAACATGCTATCTATGACAGAATTCTACACATTTGCTCTTGTACACTGTATCTCACCAAACCCAAACATTTTTAATAATTCTATGCTGTCTAAATGCCAGATAGATGCTTGTATTTGTTGAGATTCTTAGAATAAGAATTTTCTATTAATATCAATAAATTCACATGTTGACTATAAGTCATGTATGGCAATTTAAATTCAGGTATTATGTGTGGAGGGTTTTTTAATGACTACTCATAGTGGCCTATTTAGTACACTGAGTTTGAGTTATGGCAATGTTCTGGGTTTGCAAGGCCAGGTTTTAGTAGTGGAGTGGCTACAGGGGAAAAGATACCAGGAACTTTTCCCATGTCTGACAGAGCCAGTGCAAATCAACTCCAGGGTGGACCCACTGCTGGCCAAGGCCAAGCCCATCAGCAGTGCTTGTAGTTGAAGAATGAGGAAAAAGAACTTAGAGAGCTGCAGCCAGGCAGGAAAGGAGTGAGAATATGTGAGAAAAGAGCAGCCCTGCAAACATCCAGGGCAGTGCAGAAGGAGGGGCAGGAGGTGCTCCAGAAGCTGGAGCTGAGATTTCCCTGCAGCCCACAGAGAGGCAGCCGTGCCCCTGCAGCCCATGGGGGTCCCAGGGGGAGCAGAGATTCACCTGCAGCCCATGGAGGTGACCCACAATGGAGCAGGTGGATGCCCAAAGGAACCAGAGACTCCTAGGGAAACCCCTGCTGGATCTTCTGGCAGGACCTGTGAAGAGAGTAGCTCACACTGGAGGAGTTTCGCTGGTAGGACTTGTGACCTGTGGGGAGCCATGCTGGAGCAGGCTGCTCCTACAGGACTGATGCCATGGGACTCTCCTGCTGTGGAGCAGAATCACCTACTGTGAGGAACTGCAGCCTGTGAGAAGGATTCACACTGGAGCAGTTAATGGAGAACTGTTCCCTGTGGCAAGGACACCACACTGGAGCCAGGGAAGAACAGGAGGAATCGAATCCTCTGCCTGAGGAGGAAGCAGCAGAGATGTGTGATGAACTGACTGCAACCACCATTCCCTTCCCCACTGTGCCACAGTCAGGAAGAATATAGAGAAAATCAGAGCTGAAATTGAGCCGAGGAAGAAGAGAGGGATGGGGAGAAAGTATTTTAGGATTTGGTTTTATCTCTCATTATTCTACTCTGATTGGATTGGTAATAAACTAATTTCTCAGTTGAATCAGTTTTGCCCATAATGGTAACTGGTGAGTGATCTCTTCCTGCCACAGTCTTGATCCATGAGTGTTATATTTACTTTTTCTTGCCCAGCTGAGGAGGAGAGTGATAGAGTGGCTTTGGTGGGCACCTGGCATCCAGCCAGGGTCAGCCCACCACAGGTCTCTAATAATTTTTATCACAGTTTTGTTTCAGTCAATGTTTAGCACTGTTTCTTACAAAAATACATCCTCTTTTTAATTAGATTGCATGAAAAATAATATATATTTTCTCAGAATAGTAAAAAGATTTTTGGACCTCAGATGACATTCTGCTGTTTGGAGACAGTTTAGCAAAATGAAAATTTTGTACTTTGGAAGTTAAAGACCAATAAAGAAAAAGATGTGACAAGCAAGGCAGAAAATACTGATTACTGCAGAAATTCAATCTGAAAACTAGGTACCATAATAGTGGTATTTAATGTCTTTAGAAGAAAAGTTTTTTGTTCAGAGAGGAAGCTTTGAATGATTTATTGAGCATTATTAATATTATTGTATTGCGAAAATAAAATGGTCATTTAAGTACACTACTTTCCCTCAAGGAGTACTTACAAAATGTTTTGTTTCCTCAGATAAATGATCTTTATACTATATTCTATTAAAAAAAAGAAGAGAAAATCATATTCTGCTCTACAGTGCTAAACTAGTACAGGCATCTGTTTTAGAACTGTAGAAAACATACACTTCAACAGAAGATTCATGATTGAATTCTTCTGAACATTTGAAACACTGTAGAAAAAAACTCCTAATATTAGGACACTGAAAAGTTTTATTGGAAGGGAAACAAAGGATTTCTGGCATTGATAGATATGGTCCTAGCTAAAAGTCTGCAAATAATTGTCAAAAAATACATTAATGGCACAGGCTTGCAATGCTTGTGATTGCATTGGGGAAGCATAATTTATTAGACTGTGCTTCCATATAAAATGTTTGGAAAGAAGATATTTTTACCTAATAAAAAGTGACATTTGCACCCACTTAAGTGCATCTTTACATGTGTTTAACCCATGTAAAGAATAATTGCTAAATTAACTCTAAGAAGTGTTTAATTCAATAGTGTTTTTCCATGCTTACTAATGAGAGTTGGAACATATCAACTCCTTCCTGTTGCCTTTTTTTTTTTTT
>VXBU01001477.1:48029-69183 GCA_013400315.1 Bombycilla garrulus
TTTTTTTTTTTAATGTAAGGTTTCAAACAGGGCAAATCAGTTACTCATTTATATAGAGCACTGCACTGGACCTGCCATTTCCTGAGTTCAAGACATGTTCACACTGTGGTAAGAAATGAAGTTTACTACTTCTACTTTCCATGTTTCTGTAATTCAGGTACTGCAACACTGGCAGTCAGAGCACAGGAAGAAATGTGCAATAAATTGACAAATTTTCAGGGCATGAAAACATATATATGTAATACTACAAGAAAACCAACTCCTGAAATAAGATGGCCAGAGAATTTTTTATGAAATTACCTGTTCAAAGTTCAATTTGCAAATAGAACTTATTTAGGAGTTCTAGAAGCTTTTTCAGTACACTTTCAAACTGCCTTTTCTGTAGCAATGGATTGATAAATCTCAATATCCAATGATCATTCTTTCTTCTCTGTGCTAGGATATACTCCTTAAAGAAACATTATCTAATACATGTATTCCTTACTACAGGTTCAGGTGACAAATAAGTACAATTAAAAAAAAAATCTCCAAGAATCATAGAATGACTTGAGTGGGAAGGGATCTCAAAGATCATCCAGTTTCAGCCCCATTGTCATGGACAGGGACAACTTCCACTAGACCAGGTTGCTCAGAACTCTGTCCAGCCTGGCCTTGAACACTTCCAGAGATGGGGCGGCTACAGCTCCTCTGGGAAACCTGTGCCAGGGCCTCACCATCCTCGCAGCAAAGAATTTTTTCCTAATATCTAATCTAAACCTACTCTCTGTCAATTTGAAGACCACTCCTCTTGTTCTGTCACTCCAGGCCTTTATAAAAGGTTTTTCTGCTTTTTTTTTCATATGTCCCCTAGTGGAAGACCATAATTAGGTTGCCCCAAAATCTTCTCTCAGCTAAAAAAAAATCCCAATTCTCTCAGCCTTTCCTCACAGCAGAGCTGCTCCATCCCTCTGATCCCCCTGGTGCCTCCTCTGGGCTGGCTGCAGCAGGTCCCTGTCCTTGCTGTGCTGGGAGCCCAGAGCTGGATGCAGCCCTGCAGGTGGGGTTTCAGCTGAGCGGGGCAGAGGGGCAGAATCCCCTCCCTGGGGTTTGGTAAATACAGGAACTCACCCCCCTGGGCGTATCCATAATGACACATACTCCAATTACACTCTTACATCCTTCATTTTTTGCTGGACTTTCAAGCTACAAAAGACTATGTTCATTAGAATTCCATTAATTCCACTGAGGTGGAAAAACAAGGGTAATCCCTGCAGACATGCCTGAGCCTGTGTCCCTCCAGCACAGACTGGGATATGTGCTGAGTTCTCACCAGCACCCAACAAGATTGCTCACAAAGTTCAGATATCATTAACAGAGATCCAACATTTACAATCATATTCATAAGATAAATTTATTGACTATATGAGTGAAGCATTGAATTTTTTCCTAATCCTGTTTTGAAAAGAATAAATACATTGATTCCTTTTTTTTTAATCAATCTCAGACATCTGAAATGGAAAACATCAGCTGGAGTGTTTTATATTTTGTTTTGTTGCAATCATCTGAAAACAATATTTTGTAATAGAAAGTGTCAAATAATCCTAACCACCTTTAAAAGCATTATTATTTAACTGCCTACAAAACTCTATTATTTTGAGAGAACACATAGCTCTTTTAAGAAGCAGAATTGGTTTGGAACAGTGAAAAAGAAAGAATGAAAACTTAAATACTGTTAGTAAATTTGTGTTATTCATCTCCTTTATTGCACATTGGGTATATATATGTGTATTCTTGTAACATTATTCAAAATTATTCAACAATCCCAGATGATAAATAGGCAGGAGATACAAAAATGACCTTTGGCCGCCTCCACATCTCAGTTTATCGGGCACCACCACCTAGTTTCAGGAAGGATAGAGAATTTGTCCATTCTCCTTCAAATGTTTCTGCAGTAGAAAAGAAAGCAACTGAGCAGGTAGAAGAATGAAAAATCTACTATCTGTGGAGAAGAGACAGAAAACATAATTTTCAAAGGATTATATAATGTCTTTTGGCATACCACGAAAAAAGATTAACTTACATGGAAAATCACTGGAGAGGGAATACTGTTGAAATGTTCTTTAATACAAAATTTTTCACTGATATGGGATGATCTGCAATGCACATCCCATTTATGAGAGGACTTAAAAACATTGCGATCTATCTTTTGTAAATCAATTATTTAATTCCTTAGAATATGCCTGAAATGTAATTTTGTTGAGTCACTGAAAGTTGCACGAAGTTTCCTAATGAGAATGTTTTTTAAGCAGGTCAATTGCACATTTTATTAATGAGGCGTCATATTGGTTAGTAGTAATTATTTCAAATGAATACTGATAATTCTATTTTTTCCATAGCTAAACATATTTTTATAACCTTGAATATGCACAGCTATTATTTTTGCTGACAATTTCAGTACTAATGGATCCTGTATATTAACAACTGATTTACTTCTAAGAGCTGAAATACAGCACTTAATGCACTATGCACAAATACTTGGAAAGTAATTTGTTGAAAGCCAAGTGACATCTATTCCAGAGCTTTATATGTCTTTGTGCAGTGTTGTATCACATGTATCTATATAGACATGTACACATAAATTCAAAACTTAGGCAATAACACTTTTATTACAAGTATGAATTCTCATAATTCTCTCAAGTAGAATTAAAAGTAAGCTTTGCAAGTTTTTTGACAGCCTCAGGAAACTAAGTATATCATAATTTTTTTTCTGCACTGAAAAACAAAGATATGACATCTACAAAGAGCAGAAACTATTATGTTTTCCTTTTTTTTTAAATTTAGAATTGTTGTTGAAATGAGTAAGTATTTTATAAAAAGAAGAAAAGAGTAGACAAATGTCGGCTGGCCCTGGCTGGATGTCAGGTTCCCACCAATGCCACTCTATCCCTCCTCTCCCCACCTGCCCAGTGGAGAGAAAATGTAACAAAAGGGTCATGAGTAGGGATGAGGACAGGGAGAGATCAGTCATTGATTACCATCATGGGCAGAACAGACTCAACTTGGGGTATTAACAGACTTTATTTCCAATCAAAATCAGAGCAGGATAATGAGATCTAAAACTAATCTTAAAACCTCCTTCCATCTCTACCTCTTCCTCCTTCCCAAGCACTACCTCCTGTCCACCAATAACAGAGAGAGACGAGGAAAAGTGGTTATGGTCAGTTCATCACAGGATGTTTTTGCCTCTGTTTCCCCCTAAGGGAGCAGAGTCCTTCCCCTACTCCAGTATGGGCGTCCCTGCCGTGGGAGAGTCTTCTGGGAACTTCTCCAATGTGAATCCATCCCATGGGCTACAGCTCATCACAAACTGTTCCAGTGTGGGTCATCCCCACAGGGTCAGTCCTTCAGGAACAGGTTGCTCCAGCACAGATTCCCTGCAGTGTCACAAGTCCTACCACAGAACCTGCTCCGAGGTGGGCTTTCTCTCCATGGGTCCACAAGTCACTGCCAGGAGCCTGTTCCAGCATGGGCTTCCCATGAGGTCAAAGCCCTCTCAGCATCCATCTGCTCTGGTGTGTGCCTCTTCCATGGGCTGCAGGTGGATCTCTGCATTACCACGGCCTGCCCCATGAGCTGCAGGTGGATCTCTGCATTACCACGGCCTGCCCCATGGGCTGCAGGTGGATCTCTGCATTACCACGGCCTGCCCCATGAGCTGCAGGGGCACAGCTCCATCTCCATGAGCTGCCCCATGGGCTGCAGGGGAATCTCAGCTCTGGAGCAACTCCTGCCCCTCCTTCTCCACTAATCTTGGTGTCTGCAGGGCTGTTCCTCTCATATGTTCACACTTCTCCCTTTTCTGACTTCAATTACTTCTGTGCAATAGCATTTTCTTTCTCTTTCCTAAATATGTTTTCTCAGAGGTGTGACCACCTTCACTGATTGGCTCAGTCTTGGACAGTGGTGCCTCTGTCTTGAAGCTGGCTGGAACTGGCTTTGCCAGACATGGGAGAAGCTTCTCTCTGCAGCCACCCCTGTAGCCCCCCAGATACCAAAACCTGGCTGTGAGAACTCAATACAACAAAGAAGGTGATTAAAATGGAATGCAGTTGAATATATCACTGCACCGTTGCTACTCAACACAAGGTAGTTTGTATGCCTTCAAGCTCTTTTGTAACATTCGAGGCTTGTCAAATTACTACAAACTAATTTTGCATTTAATTTACAAAAACACTAACAGATATACTAACGGATTCTGCAATCAAGTTTTCCAGTGCTGGGTTCTGCTCATGTATCCTGAGTATTGTAAATTTGCCAAATACTGCAATGAATTCTTTTGCCTTTATTTATTTTTTTTTTTTTCTGATTATACTGGGCATATTATTCTGTTATGCTTCTGGTGTGCCATTGTTTCAGTAGTTTGGATTTCTACTTTGAAAAAACCTGCAATGGCACGGAAACTGAAATAATTAATTACTGAAACTTTTCTCTGATACACTGTTGAAGACATAGAGTAATTTCTGTAATACTGCAGCATGGCCAGTGCTTACAATGGACTGTGTGGTGCTGCTCTACACAGTCCATTGTAAACACAGAGTGAGAAGGGGTGAGAACTGCCCCAGAAACACGAGTACATGGCTAACTAGATTGACCCAACGCCAAGTAGATACATTTGTTATTGACTGAAGAAAGAAACAACAGACTCTGTGTAACCCTTGGTAACTTCACTCTTCAGCATCATAACTGGGGCATGGAGAGCACACAGGGCCAGGGTAAAGAGTGCTAGTGGGACACCTTCCAGATACAAGTCATGAGACCCCAGAGCCTGTACCTGTGGGACAGTGCTGCCACGCAGTCTGCATCAGCTTGGCAGACCTCAGCATGCCAGAGGTTGGGGGTGGTGGGATGAGCGGCTCAAAAACTCTGTTTACCTTAAAACTTCAAGAACACTAGCCTGTGAGCTGCAGTGGGTTGCTTGGTACATTTTTCTTGAGAGACCAAATGGATGTAGATCCCAAGTCCTATTTTTACTATTTGTCTTCCTGAGAAGCACAGAAGAGTTGTTTGATAGCTTATTGCCTACTACATTAAATATTTGCTTTTATGTGCTTCAAATTCTATGTTGCATAATACTAGAAATTTTCACTGTTTGAAAGTAACTACTTTTTGCAGGCCAAGCAGCTTACACAAGAAAATTGTTCCACAAATATTGATAATAACTGATGAATCAGAATCACTGATCTACTAGTTTATTATTCTCTTTAAATTAAATTAAATTCATTTTAGTGATCTGATGGCAGGACTATACTGACTACCAAGATAATTCTTGACAGCACAGAAACCTTGATGTTTACCATAGATACTTTTGTTCAGCTAGTTGACATATACATTAGCATTCAATAGTGCCATGTAGTCACAGAATCATCACGGAATGACCTGGGGTGTCAGGGACCTTAAAGGGTTGGATCATACTCTTCCAAATCCCTGCCATGGGCAGGGACACCTTCCACTCGGCCAGGTTGCTCAGAGCTCCCTGGCAGCCTGGCCTGGAACACCGCAAGGAATGAGGCCTGTTTAGTTACACACTGTGCAGAGACATCATCTTCACAGGCAAGAGACAGTCTGGATGCCTAGTGGTAGCAGATAGGATTGTCCATCTGAAAGAGGACTGGAGAATATCCTAATCAATGGCTTCTCTTCTCTAACATGCCTGTGAAGAAAACCTTCCCTCTGGTCAGTGTGTTGCTCAGATGAACTGCAGTCATAAATGCCTCTCCTGATTTCTTCCTCTACAATGTTATTTGTTCTCTATCAGGAGATAGTGTTTCTTCTTGTCTTCATGACCGTGATCTTGCTTGTTGTATTGTATATTTTAGCTTACTTTTCATCAGACTGGATAAAACTCCTGAGTTCACTATTTTCAGACTTCTGGACAAAGTAATGATCTTTGCAATGTTGTTTTATTTCTCTCTAATCTTGAATGAACACAATCTAGTGTTCCTCTGGTTTCTGACTTCAGAGTGTCCTTATATTCCAACACATATTTGTGTTCAGCTGAGATCCAGTGAACCAGAACCTTAGAATGAGAACAGACAACTGGATGTATGCAGGAAACACACCCAGCATACTAACAACTTTTCTTGTGCCAGTCATCTCCAAGAAGTTGCCTTTGCAGCTTAAAAAACCAAAACCTATGGGTTTTTGTAGTTGGTGTTGTTTGGTTGTTTTTTTTTTTTTTTAATAGACACAGAAAACTGTGTGTTTCAAGAATTTACCAGGCTTTGGAATACCTCTTTTTTGGAGGATCCCAAGAATCACATGGTGGCAGAACCGTGACTACAAACTCCTACTTAAAAAAAAATAAAAAACAGTGCTAGATTTCTTATTCCCATTGATTGATGTCTTTAGACCTTGTTTGCATGTGCTTGACTCCTGTCATTCCTATTTAGATTATTCTAGACTCCTATTAGCTATGTGACGTTGTGTATTTGTGCCTTGAACAAAAAGCACACAGTATTCTCTGAGGCTACTAAACATTGCTGTCAAAGTAATAATTGATAGTGACAGTCCAGAAAAAGCAAAGTTATCTATTGTTTGTTGATAAAGAAAAATGTTAACAGATACATTTTATATTATCAGACACTGGAAGCCAGCAATACAAGAAAGAGTATATTTGTTTTAAAGTCAGTTAAAGAGGCAAATAATTAGAAGTGGGAAAAAATATATTTTATAATCATAAAGATCTAACAGATGCAGTCCCTGTTTGAAAAGCTGATCTTTATATTTCTGTACATGTTAATCTTGTTTCAAAAGATCTACTCCTTTGAGTTAATATTCCTATTTACCATGGCCTTTTTGCCATGCCAATGCAAGTCACAATAAATGTCAGGCAAAAGCTGTACATTCTGGTATGTTATGATTACGATTTTAAAAATACAGCAATTTCTGGACTTTTTTTTCTTTTTGTAGTGTGTCACGTCCTATCTTGATATAAAAGGTGGAACAAGGTTTATAATGTTTCAGTATCTGCAATAATTTTTTGGTAGTAATGTAATACTTTAGGTGTGTCTCAGCATAAAACAAATCTTAAAGCCATTTATAGTAATTCTGTAAGTATCATCCCTTAGACAAAAACTGCCCTGGGATTGCTTCTTCTTGCACATTAAACTCACTCATTAAACTTGCTCATTATACTTTCTGAACTAAAGATGGGAAATTTTGTATTCAAGTCACAGTCTTGCTTACTTATGTTGTTTAGTTTCTTCTAATGTGAGGGCCCTTTGATTCCAGATTCTCTTTTGATGAACTTTAATGTAAGTAACCCCTGACTGGCATATTTGTTATGTGGAACCATTAAAGATAATTATCCCTTCCTTTGAGGTTAAAATGATACTTGAGGTTAATTCTTTTTCCAGCTAATATTATACATGGAAATGAATATACAGTATACAACTGTACATATGTGTGTTTATTTATATGCACCATATATGTAATATGCAATATATGCAGGTATATACAATAGCACCTGTATAATTAGATATTAAGTGCTCATAAATTAAGATACTTCCGTTCAAACTATCACTTGTTACTTGGGAAAAGTGACTGACCCCCACCAAGTTTATAAACTATATGAGCTTTGTGAAAAACAAAGTTCACTCTTTAGAATTTTTAAAACTTTAATAAGGGATAAAAAGGATAAAATCTGGTGGTCGGCTGCTTGGCTATTTGCCAAAAGCACACAGTTAGCTTAAAACAATTTTCTTATATACCTTTCCATTACATTTGTTACATACATATTAATGAGGTTAATACATATTTAAAATTCTTGTGAGTTCTTTCACATGTTTTGGGAATTCTTTTAGCTTCATTCGACTCTTGACTTGTTGTGCAATAGGGTAGATTTGATTTCTGGGAGTTGTGTATGTCATTTCCTTACAAGGAGTATGACTTTTCTTCACAACATGGATGTCATTTCCTCACAACAACAGATGGGGAATTATTGATCGCTGCAGGGTCAGTGGCAGGAATTTTCTAACATTATTTCTTTTATCTGTGTGATTCTTAATGTTATCTAATCGTACAGACAGTTTTAGCTATTTCCACAAACTTATCTAAGTTACTACTGTCAATTATTTAAAAAAATAAAAGAATTTTGCAAAAGTTAACATTCCATAATCTCTATTTTAATATTTTGCAAAAGCCTAAACTAATATGTATGTTTATCACACTACTATTTATATAAGGCATACGGTACATACAAAAGCTGACAGATTATACTATACTGCTTCAGTATTATATTAAAAATGTCATGATCAATAATAACTTGCAAAAACCAATACATAAATGAGAAAGCCAATATTATATATTAATCTTTAACAGCCTTAACATTTTGAAAGAGGTAAAGTAATACAAATTGTGGAAAAAATGTGCTCTATCATTAGCTAAGTAATTTAGTTCATTAATGTATACAACTCTTAAATAACTGTATCTTGTTTCTGAACAAAATTCTTTTCAGCAAATGATTCCAAACACTTATGCTTGGTATAGTCGGGTTTTTTCCTAAGTAAAACAGAGTGCTCATTGTTTGGGCACTAAATTGATCAGAGGACCAAGTTGCCTGAAGAGTGAAAAAGAGGCATGCAAAGAACTTTTAAATTAGAGATAGTCATATTAGCTGGATTTAACTGGGAAAATTAACTGACTTTCTTTGGGAGGTATGAGGGAAAGAACTGGAATTTTTTCTGAGTCACAGTTATGCAGTATTTCTGAAGAAGAAATTACATGGCATTATGACAAGACAAATTGATGGAATCCCTATGAGTCTTATTTTTCATGAAAGTCTAGTCCATGTAAGACTCATTAAACTGCAATTAAAAAGCTGTTCCAAACAGAAGAGGATTGCATGTTTCTGAAGAAGTACAAATCCTGTCCCATTTACAAATGTGATTCAAGGCTAATTATTGGAGGTTTCATCAAAGTTTTGCTCACATCAGTGGCAAATCTACTTAGCTTAGATGAAATGCAGGCTGACCTTGTTTGGAAAAAGATCTGTGTGGAAAACATGTCAAAGCCATGGAGACCTACTGAGAGACAGACCAATATCTACTATGAATATTTATGAAACAAACCATCAAGATGCTTTTTCTAAGCAATTATTGACTTATTCACTCAGAATTTAGGATAAAGTGCTTTATAAATTGGAAAGAACATGCTTTTGCTTCTTCTAATCTCCTTTAGGAACCCATTGAGCATTGCCACTGCCTTTCCATAGCAGCAAAACACATCTCTCTGAATGCCTCTGATTCCAAGTGTTGCAAAGATGTAAATTAATAAATAAGCATTTATGAAAGCCTTTAGTTACTAAGTGCCTTCATTGAAATGTTGAATTCTTTTGACTGACAGGTGTGCACACAGAAAAAATGACCAACATATTAAAATTTGGACTATTTTTATTTTATTACTCTTGCAAATGCTTCAAAACTAAGCAGCAAGTGCATTGCACTATTAAAACAATAATAAAAGAAATTATATTGGGTCTAATGGTTTTAAAAGTCATTTTGTGAGGCTTTAGGCAATCATTCACAATAAAAAAACTTAGAGAAAACCAGCTTAATAGATTTAATGACCTGTGAATAACTTGAAAACAGAAAAGTATAAGATTATTCATACCTAAATTTGTTTCTTTAATCTGGGTGTTTGTTTCAGTTTCTGCATTAAAGATGTTCCTTCTTCTAAGCCTCTTTTTCTTTTTTTACAAGGAGGATTTTGTCATTTTGTGGCTCTAATATCCTGAGGACAGAAGATTTTTAAACTTTTATGTTTGTGTGCCATCTTCTTGTTTAGGCTTTAGGGCTAATGTATCTCCTAGTTCTTAATGGAAAGGGAACTAAATGAGCATTGCAGTCCCTGCTGAGGAAGTCAGCAAAAGTTAAAGGTATCTGAAATTTTAAATAGCTATGAAAAGTGATTGCAAGTTAAAAGCCTGCTGTTTTCTCTTAAAAGACTATAATAATGTGTAAATTAAGCTGTATAAGAAAGGGATAACTCTTCAGAAACAGCTTGCATTCTCTGTACATGGAGATGAATTGCTAAGCCATATCGGATAATTTTACATGGCAGAGAGATACTAAAGATGTTAATTGTTTCGTAATGTTAGCTTATTAAAGGATGGGATTGTCTATAATTCCTTATCTGATGGAAATGTACATATAATTTTGAAATAGTCCACATAAAAGTAAACCTGGTGATTATGCAGAGCTGCCTTCTATGCTTACCTACAAGAAGTACACAGAGGATTTCACCAGCAGACATCAAGGTCTTAAACAGGTGTCCTGGCTTGGGCTGGAGTTAGATTTCCTTTTGATAGGCAGTGCAGGGCTGTGTTTTGGATTCGGCATGAGAATGATGTTCATACTATTTTGATATTTTGGGTGTTGCTAAGCCGTGCTTACTCAAGCCATGGACTTTTCACTGTCTCATGCTGTGCCAGTGAGCAGATGCACAAGAAGCTGAAATGTAGCGCACCCTGACCTGAACCGGTGCCCTGAACAGGACAAACGGATATTCCATACCACAGATCATGCTCAGCATATAAACTGGGGGGAATTGGTTGGGAGCTGCTGATTCCTGCTGGGACACAGGGTAGGCATTGGTCAGTGGGTGGTGAGGGATTCCTGTGGGCATCACTTGACTGCCTTTGGTTTGCTTCCACTTTGTCTCTCTCTCTCATTTTAATGATGATGTTGTAACAATCTGCCCCTGAGGTGAGGTAACTTAGGTTCTTGTTAATAGAGCCCTTGGGGTGATTTAGAGTAAAATGACGCTGAATGACCATGGCAGGTTCATTTTAGAACAATTTACTTGCAGTGGAAAAGGAGGTATTTGGCCACTTCTGTTATTATCTATAGAAACATAGCAATATAAAGATATCACTTAAGAAGATATATAAGGAAAAGAAAAAAAGAGAAAGAAAGAATAAAATAGGTAGTGGAGAGGAAAGCTATCACCATCTGTGTATCCAGTGGTGATACTTGTTTTGGAATTTCTGTGTCCAGTGGTCGAAATGATGGTCACAGTCCATACCATAAAGTTCGATGGGTTAATGTACATTCAGGTTCAGCTGGGAATGCTCAGGTACCTCTCTGATGTAACACTGTGGATAACGTGTGGCTCTCTGGTGAAAAACCCCAGAAATGAGTCTAGAGGTGCTTTGGTGGGTGTTGGTGATTGCAGATGCTGTCTGTCCCATAACTTTGACTGGTGACACGTGTATGAGCAGTTGCTTTCTTTTGCTCAGTTTGCCACAGTGGGAATTTTGTCTGGATACATTAATCAGAAAGTGTTAACTGGATCTAACCCTTACCAGGCTGGAGTTAGAGCCTTCCTGACACTTCCTTCTGTGCTTACATCAGGATACTGCTGTGGTGGTTTATCTTATGGAAAATTCCCTCTGTGGCCTTGACAGGGTTTGAGACAGCCAGCTGGGCTCTTTAAATCTTTTTAGATTATATTTTGATTATTAATTTTTTTGTTATCTCAAACTGTGGGTTTTACTATTGTTTTTAAAGTTCTCCACCCCCTCCTAACTGTAGAGGCCAGGGCAGTGAGCAGTTGGTTAAACCATGACAATTTTTTTACTTCCATTCATTGGTTTGAAAGACATGAGAGGATCCTGCTATTAGCTGAAAAAGGGGTTTGGCTTTATTATTTGTTTATTAGGATAGTCAAGATGATTGGGATTTTCCAGTCTTCCTTGACTAATTGACCAATAAAGCAACTATATAAAACTGCCCACAAAAACAAGTAATATAAAAATTTTTTTTATTATTCATATAAAGGGAACTTTTTTTGAGTCACAGTTTATATTAATGTTGTCTTTCCATACCACTGTTTTGCTGTGGCTTATGCACTTTTGGGTTCTGTGTAGATATCTAAAGTGGAGCAAAACTAATTCTACAACAAAAATATTGATTTAGCTGTTTCCCTTTCACTTAGGTATGTTTTGTTGCCGTTATCCTACTTCTATATTATAAGCTCTTGAGACTCATTTTGTCTCATTTTGTCTCATTTTGTTCAGCAAGTGAGCAAGGGCATAGGTGCAAGTAGTTTCACTGAGTTCTGTTTAAGAAAAAATTAAAAATATATGCATATATATAAAAGATTAATTTTTATTTCTGTTATGATTTTAATGCTGTATGCAGATTACTGTAATGTCTGTTTTAACAGCTGATGTACTACAAACATTCATACTTGAATTTTGAATTTCATGTCAAGTACTAAGTTACTACATTGTGTTGCTGACTAAAGTCCCATCAAGTCAAAGTTTAAAAGGTCATGTTTTAGATGTTACTGTGGATTGATCATCTTGGAGTGCACACAGGGGTCTGACAACAGTGCTGTATTGCCAAACCAGACATGAGGGAACTCCACAGAGGAAGTAATGTGAATTTACATGTTAAAACACAGACATGTGCTTGGTAGGATTTTGGTTGATTATGTTGTGCTTGAAAAGAAAGATTTATTTTATGTTTTTAGAGTATATTCAAGGATTTGGAAACCTAAACTGTCTTGGCAACTTTTATTTCCAAGATGATCTATCAAATTTTTTTAAGAAAAACTATGTTTTATGTTTCCACAACCGTGGGAAATAAGAAAACTTTTGTAAAAAAAATTGTAACGTTGAATCCAATGGTTGTATCCAATAGCTTCCTTATTACCAGAATGTTAAACTGTACTAAAGGGAGGAAGGTGTTAGGACTGTCTTTTCAAGTTTTCTTTAATTTCAGAATTAAAGAAGTAGCAAATGTTACTTTTTAAGAGGTTAATAGTGACTTTCATGTGGGCACGTTTTTTAAAGGAACTGCTGTGATGTTGTTGTGCAAACCCTATGATAGCATTCTTTTATGCATAAATGATGTCAAACTTTTCAATCAAGTTCATAACTACTGTTAGATTCTGAACAAACAGGTCATTGATGTGATTTATGTTGAAGATATTTTGTTGGTCAGAATTATACTTTCGTTCTTTTCCTGTTGGGGGATAAAAATCCCCCAAACTTAAAAAGACTTAATAATGTTTAGAGGAAGAGTGTGAAAAAAAGGAATAAATCTAAGATACTGATACTCAGAGAAATAATTCTTTTGTAATTATAGTTTTGAAACCTGACATTTTACTTGTAATTCCTAACCACCTACCTCATAAGCAGATAAATGAATATAACCAAGTCTTGATAAATATTTGAGAGAGGAGATAGAAGTAAAGAACATGGTAAAATATACAGGACGCAGAAGAAAAATGCCTCTAATCTCTCTTTAACCAAAAAGAAAAACAACTAAGACTAAATAAAATGAAGAGAAAAAGAATGAAAATGTGATCAAAAAAACTGGTAAGAAATTAGAAATAGGAAATGAGTGAATTGACATTGTAAAGAGAGATTAAAAAATTCAAGTGTTGTTTTAATAGTTTCGTTGCAGAATGTGTATCTTTTATATATTCTTTCATTTTTGTTTCATTCATTTGTTCTCATTACAGGCTGGCTTTCAAGCGTGTCATTTACCATCAATTTATTTTCTACTTGTCATAATTTTTCCTTCCCTTTTTCCTGTCTTGAATTTTTACAGAATTGCTATACTATTCCACATTTTGGGAATCTGTATGCATAAAGCATTCTCTCCAGCTAAGGCAGCTGCACAGGAATCTTTTCAAGAGGCTGATGCAA
This sequence comes from Bombycilla garrulus, assembly GCA_013400315.1. Classification (NCBI taxonomy): domain Eukaryota; kingdom Metazoa; phylum Chordata; class Aves; order Passeriformes; family Bombycillidae; genus Bombycilla; species Bombycilla garrulus. The sequence goes on from VXBU01001477.1 coordinate 61,726, forward strand.
AGCTTTTAGATTACACAGGTGGGTTTTTCATCAGATGCTCAAATTTAAAATCAACGATAGGAATTAGAACCTGAAAGGCATGCCTTTAATTCCTATCCTGCAGCCTCATTTCCTTTTTCTATCCTTCATTGCAACAGAAAATAATCATAAATCATAATATTTCCTGAATTCTAAGAGACCCACAAGGATGACAGAAATCCAACTCTAGGCCCTACAGAGAACACCCCAGGAATCCCACCCTGTGCCTGAGAGTTTTGTCTGAACACTTGAGCTCTGCCAGCCTTGGTGCTGTGGTCACTTCCCTGGGGAGTCTGCTCCAGTGCTCAAGCACCCTCTGTGGTAAGAATATTTTCCCGATATCCAGTTTAAACCTCACTGGACACAACTTCAGGCCATTCCCTCTGTCTCTGGCACTGGTCACAGAGAGAAGATATTGGTGCATGCCTCTTCTCTTCCCCTCGTGAGAAAGCTGCAAACACCAACGAGTTCTGTCCTGTCTCTTCCTCAGTCTGAACAGACCAAGAGACCTCAGCTGCTCCTCGTACAGCTTCCCCTCAAGGCTCTTCACCATCCTTGCTGCCCTCCCTTGGACACTCCTGAACAGCTGTATATGTTCTATATCATGGCACCCAAAACTACCCCCAGCACTCGAGGTGAGGCTGCCCCAGGGCAGAGCAGGACAATCCCCTTCCTTGCCTGGCTGGTGATGCTGTGCCTGATGCCCCCAGGACATGGACGTCCCTCCTGGCTGCCAGGGCACTGCTGACTGCTGTTCAACTGCCCATGGAGCAGGACCCCTGGGTCCGTGGGCACAGTGCTGTTCTCGTGTGTCATTCCAAGAGGGGAAATAAATCAGATTCTTTCAGCATGATGTATACTCAGTGTCATAAAAGTAAAGCAATTATTAGTATAACTTAATCTAGGTAGAAATATAAGGATTATTAAGGATACTATACAATTTGATCTAATAAGGTCCACCTATCCAAATACCTTAACCTTAGTTCCTTACTCTTTGGGCATTCATAGCTATTTTGTTTGATATCTATTCCTATTAACTTTTAATTGAAATCTAAAAAGAGAGTTATCAAAGAAATGACTGATGTTCTCGTAGGCTTTTTTATTTTACTGTGATTTTTCTTATACAGCAAAAACAAAGTTGGTATGATGGCAGTGCAACATCTCATAATTTCTTTTTAGTCAAGCTGATCATGTTAAAATGCAGTTCTGTTCATGAATAATTTTTTCACATTTCATTGAGCAGCTATTTGTATTGATGAAAACAAATAGAATTTGATCCCTCTCTCAAACTGAAGACAAGTACCAATATTTTTCACTGCTTTTAAAGGCTTTTCTTCATTGACAGCCTGGTATGTTTTCTTTAATGAGTTACTATTGATAAGAGTACCTATGAAACAGACCAACATTAGTCTGATAAGATGCAAAAAAAGGATGAAAAATAAAACTTATAAAATTAGATTAGCAAAGGAAGTTTGGGGAAAAAAAAAAGTTCCAAAAATACTTGGTGATTTTTGTTAGCTTTAAGATATATCACAGATTCTTATCCATATTTAATAGCAGAAATATAAAAAGTGTGATTAAAAGAGAAGTTTTTGGGAGACAAAATGGAAATTGAGGTGAAAGGCTAAACATTTCTAGAGAAACTCACTCAAACATGTACATGTATCTATGCTAGGTAAGAATTAAATTACATCCTGAGCCACTCCAATGGAAAGCATGGACATTTTATGCTTTCCATAACAAAGGCTTCTTGTTAATCTGCCCCTGCTTTACCTTCTTCCCATTCTCCAATGAGAACACCAACATTTTCATCAGTTCTTTGCTTTTCATATGAATACTTGTGAAGGTCTGTGATTAATGTTTCATGGCCTCAGAATTATATTGTCACAGTGATTTAACAGATTTTCAAACAGCGACTGATTCTCACGCAGACGTTTGGTCTGACACTGTGCTCCACAGTCTAGTTTGTCACCAGACATTAAATTAAATAAATACAAATCAAGAAAACAGAGATAATTTTTTGCCATCTTATTTTATTTGGTGGTGGATTTGGTTGTGTATTTAGACATAAGATATTTGAAGAAGTAGTTTAGGAAGCATTAAAAGGCAAAAAATGTCTTTGAAATAGACTATTCAAAAGTTCTGAGATATTTAAATCTCAGAAAATATTTAAAAGTAAAATTTTTGTTAAGCTAAGTAAGAGGAAAAACTCGGATTTAGCCCAAATCTTAATGCAATCATTCTATAAATGTGTTTTCAGGTAATTTGGTATAACTGTGCAAGTAGAAAAGACTGATAAAATCAGTAGATAAAATGTGTTTGTTGGTGTTCTGAATGACAATTCTATATAACATTATTCTCCAAAGGAATACAGAATACTCCGTCAAAATTTAACTTGTCAGGAATAGGTTGTAATATGGAACATGGGCCTTTCATCAGCTGAGAACTGTCTGTGGATCTAATTGCCATCCACAAAAAAATATAAGATTTCCAACAGATAAACAAATACTTAGATCCTTGTTCCTCAAGCAGAGATGTCTGAAACCAGGTGAATGGCTATGAATCCACAGGTGGCTACAGAGGTTTCTCCTGAGAGCACTTAGAGGGTGTTGTTGCTAAGTGCAAGCCAGAGGCAGAGACGCAGAATTCTTTTGGACTGGTGCTGGTTTATTTGGTGCCAGGTGTGTTAACTGGGTACAATTAATCTAATGTTTTAAACTGACAAAAGGTATTTAGATATCTTACATCTGAGTAACTGTGGCACTTCTTGATTGGTAACAGGGCTACTGGCATCAGCTGGGACACCACTGCTCTCCATCCTTGGCTTGTTGTTGGCAGAGCCTTACTTCAGGTGGACTCAGGTCTCAGGTTTTGTGACCAAGACTCGATTAGTTTATATCTTTCTGTATAACAGTAAAGCTTAGTCTGTGCAGAACATTACTGCACCTTCTGACATTTGTGTGCCTCTCAGAGACAAAATGAATTTAGATGGAGTTTCTTCTACACCTGTTTTCACTGAAACACCTTCTAAAGTCTGAGAATGCAACTGCTAACATGGAAAATTAAGCAGATTGTCTCTAGCTTCAGCTTACAGCTTGACTGCTTTTACACTGCTCATGGCAGTGGGTTTGATAAGGAAATAATAGCTGAATTTATTTGCTTATGGATGCAGCTCATGAGGGATGGTGCACATCTGGCCATGGTAGTTTTCGTGTTTCATTTCTGCACAGAACACAACACAGCCTTGCTAGGTATGACAAAGGATAACTATAATAACTAAGAAGCATTTGTCATCTTAGCTACGTCAAGTATAAAGTGATAGCACACTGATATACCTGCAGGACAACCAATTAAGATCAATCACCATGTGATGAGTCATACATTTTGGATCTGGAATTCTTCTACAGATCTAAGCTACAATACAACACTTTGTGAAGTGCTAAAGATGACTCAGATATCATGTCCTGTTGCCTGTATAGCTCATTTGGACTGTGCAATCAAAGAAGATAAGGAATACACAGGAAATTTCTTCTTTTCTCCTCTCTCTCCTCTTTCTACAGGAAACACACTTTTAAAGACTCAGTAGCTACTCTTTGGGATTCCTAATCTGTAGCTGTTCCCCAAATATGGAGCTCATTATTTTAATGTATATCCCTCTATCTGTCCCTGCCAAAGGACATCTGTATCAAAGATGGACACTTATCCTGACTGGAAGTGAGCGTGTTGACTAAAGGTGCAACACATGCAACTACTTATGAAAGCCATAGTGAATGGCAAAAGTAATTTTGAGTTTGGTGCAAGTCTTTGTAACAGTTGTTGACAGAACCCACGGATGGAGGTTGCAAGATCATAAAATCATAGAATGGCCTGGGTTGGAAGGGACCTTAAAGATTCCAATTCCCCTGCCATGGGCAGGTACTTCTTTTACTAGAACAGATTGTGCAAATTGCTATGAAACATAGCCTGGTTTTGAACACTTCCAGGGATGTGGCATTCGCAGCTTCCCAAGATAGCCTGTTCCGGTGCCTCACTACCCTCACGGTAGACATTCTTTCCTAATATCTAGTCTAAACCTCTTTTCTGTCCGTTAAAAGCCATTTCCCCTTGTCCTGTCACTTCAGGCCCTTGTAAATAGTCTGTCTCCATCTTTCTTGTGGGCTTCCTTTGGGTAGTGGAACAATCCCAATTTCCCAGGTAACCGGTTCCCTGAGGTATCTTGGTCATCCTCTTGCCCAAACAGCTAACTGAGATCATGAAATAGGTTTGTGCTGCTGCCACTACAGTAACTGCAACACAAAAGGTCTGCCAGCAGCATCCTGAATTTGAACCACCACTGGCTTCAAGATGCCTCGCAGCATAAAGAAGATTCTCTGCCTCCTAAAGCTGCCATGAGATGATTTTGTCCCTGAGAAATGCTGAGTCCTTTAATGGGAAAGCACTTCCATATGGCATTCTGCTCAGAGGCATGAGATGCTCCTTTTTTGTATTGCCTCTACACATTCTGGAGCACATCTACAACAAAGACTTTGAAAATAAAACTTATGAATAAGCTGAAAGATGAGGAAAGCTCTGTTAAAGGTTGTGTCTTGAAACCAGGTTGCCAGTAGATCACAATTATTTAGGAATTTTAAGTAAAGCTAAAGGCAGGGATGAACAAATACATTGACAGAATTACATAGAAATAGAGGCTTGTAAGGATTTGAGAGTTGCATGCAAAGGAAAGATGCAATGTTGAATGCTTTCATAATGTGAATGACCTGAAGGATCTGGGTGGTAAATGGGTGGTATGGGGGTATGTAGGGGTACACATGCTAGTAGGTTTCTCAGAACGCATACGGAAAATTTCCTCAAAAAAAATTAAATAAAATGCACCAAAACCACTTTAAGACCAAAGAAAAAACAGAAATCAACTAAAAATCATAGGGGTTTTCACACACACACACACACAGAATCTCTCAGAGTTAAGTTGCTAAGATACGTGCACTCCCAAAGAAATACAGGTATGAAAGAAGAGCCTAAAAATGAATCGAACATTTGAATTTAAAGTTCAAAAACAATTAGCTAAATCTTGCACTTATCTAAGTGACAAGCTATTAATTTAACAGGAATGAATTCTTCTGTAAAAGGAAAAAGAAATTAAGAAAACATGAAGTTTGGTAACAGCTGTGTGAAATGAGAGACAGTGGTATGGTCCAACATGAAGCAAAAAAGGCCCTTATGAAACAATTTCTCTTTGAATAATCAATGCTTTCAAGGTGGGAAAGGAGATAAGGTTTTATAATTTGCATATGAAAAGTTTATCTTCAAGACAAAAATAAAGGGAAATGAAAAATATCATAAACTGTTTATTATATTTCAAGAACTATACCCATCCCCTTCTCAAGACCCACCACTCAAGCATTTTTTTCAATAAACAGTAAAAATTTTGGGATTTCTGAAACAAATATGTTCCATGAATGCTAAAAACTCACTCTCAATAATAATTTTCTTCTTCCCTTCTGGTATATATGGGTGAAAACATATTTCTTTGCTAACTAGAACATAAGATGTGAAATTAATTAGCTTCCAGCCAAAGTGAATAATTAAGAAACCTTGGCGACAATTAATAACAATTGGTTGTAATAAAAAATTCTCCAGCTGTATTTCTTACTAATTAAACTTCATGAGCAGAATATTAATATATAGCTTAAAAAATGTTCACGTTGCAACTATAGAAGAAGACTTGTGTTCACCCTCCTATTAAGATAATTCATCTGATATGCAATACCTATTATCAGTTTCTATTGCCACATATATGAAGAATTCAATGTGTCTTTCAAAAAAGCTGCTGTGCAAGAATATCATGTGAATAGTATGCGTGAGTTCTGCCATACAAAGATAAAGTTTTACTTTGCATTTAGTAACGCTACCAAAATTGAAGTATGCTCCTTTCACTCTGATTTTCTTTCCCCTTTCACAGAATTTGAGGGTAGTCAGATAGTAAACACTAATCAAGGGATCAAATGAATTTGTGTGAGACCATAATTGTTTTGAACAGGGAAAGGTGCAGGCACAAAAAAAGGACAAAGTTCTTAGATAACAGCACAATATTTAGATGAAGGAACAACTGGAGATATTAAAAGGATTGCTCACATATTCTGATTTCTATTATAATAGTCAGGGTTAAGAAGGAGGAGTACATGACATATGTATTTATTTCATATAATATAATTATGCTAAGAAGAGGAATATGACAAAACGGAGGAACTGTATTGAACAAAAACACATTGCTCTGTGTTGGATTGTGTGTTGATTGATTATATCCAGAATAACAACTTGAAGTAATCTTATTCTTCAGTAATATGGTTAAGAAAGGCCTTATACAATGTGTCAAATATAACTTAAAAAGATAAACTATTTGGCAAAAATATTTCTGAGAGTATATTAGTCCTAAAGCAAATGTTGAAAACAGAATAGCCAAGGCAATACTGTTACTGCTTAGTTGTGCCAATAGCTGACACTCCAGTTTACTAATATTGATATGAAATGATGTCTTGTTTTTCTGGTAGTACTTTAATGCAATTCAATTGAATGATGTAGGTGTTGTGGGTTGACACTGGCCAAACACCAGGCACCCACCATAGCTGATCAGTCACCCTCCCCTGCCACAGCTGGGCAGAGAAGAGATTTAACAAAGAGTTCATCAGTTGAGATATGGACTGGGAGGAAACACTTCGAGGGCAAAACCAACTCAACTTAGAGGTAAAAAGTGAATTTATTACTAACAAGATCAGGAGAGAATAATGAGGAGTAAAATAAGGCCTAAAAAGCAACTTCCCCTAACTTCTCCCTCCTTCTCACCCACTCTGCAGGGAGACAGGGTGTGGGTGTTTTGGTCAGTTCATCAGCTGAGATCATCTTTCACTGCTTAGGGAGAGGAGCCCTTCCCTTCCTATGCTGTGGGGTCTCTTCCCACAAGAGACAGTTTTCTGTGAACTTCTCCAGCATGGTTCCAATCTCATAGGAAGACATTCCTCCCAAAACTGCTGCAGCATGGGTCACTCATCCACAAGGTGCAGTCCTCCAAGGACAGGCTGCTCCAGCCTGGAAGCAGGGCCCCTCTCTCCACTGGGTCTCCCACTGCATCACAGCCTCCTCCAGGCATCCACCTGCTCCAGTGTGGGCACCTCCTCCATGGGCTGTGAGGGGATCTCTGCATCCCTGTGGATCCCCACGGGCTGTGAGGGGATCTCTGCATCCCTGTGGATCCCCAGGGGCTGTGGGTGGATCTCTGCATCCCTGTGGATCCTCACGAGCTGTGGGTGGATCTCTGCATCCCCATGGATCCCCAGGGGCTGTGGGTGGATCTCTGCATCCCCCGTGGATCCCCAGGGGCTGCAGGGGCTCAGCTGTTTCACCATGGTCTCACCACAGCCTGCAGAGGAATCTCAGCTCTGGCAC
>VXBU01001477.1:69216-91918 GCA_013400315.1 Bombycilla garrulus
TCCCCCTTGGATCCCCAGGGGTTGCAGGGGCTCAGCTGTTTCACCATGGTCTCACCACAGCTTGCAGAGGAATCTCAGCTCTGGCACCTGGAGCACCTCCTGCCCCTCCTTCTCCAATCTTGGTGTCTCCATGATGTTTCCTTCACATATTCTCATCTCTTCCTCTTCTCTGGCTGGAATTAAAACTGTGCCCACTTTGTTCTGATTTTCTTCTCAAATATGTTATCACAGAGGTGTTACCAACCTTTCTCATTGGCCCAGGCTTGGCCAGCAGCATGTCCATCTTCAGAGCCATCAGCCATTGGCTCTGCTGGACATGGTGGAAGCTTCCAGCAGCTTTTCACAGAAGCCACCTCTGTGACCCCCCTTTTACAAAAAAAAACAGGCCATGCAAAACCAACACAGAACTAAATTTTCTTTATGCATCTTTCCACTTACGATGCCAACAGCGATTTTTGAATCTCCCAAAAAATAAATCAACAAAACCATTAAAAAATACTTTGTGTATTTCAGGGGACTGTGAAAAATACTTTAGACCTTTCTTCTTGATCACATATTCAAATGCAGATTCCCATCTGCAAAAAAAAAAGTTGTGCTTCAATTGATATCAACATGTTTCCGTTTCTGAGAAAAATCAGCATGTATTTGGTTCTTATGGGATTTATCAGAGTATTCATATCAGTACTTCCAATGCAGTATCACTGCTACTGTATCAGCTGGCTGATCTGAAGAACCAATGTATGACACTACAGGAACATGAGAATTGCAGGAAGCTTGGGAAATTTAGAGTATTTATTTCCTAAAGAAACTTTTTATGTTGAGTGTGGTAGGAATAGCTCCTGGTGTTTTCACTCTACAGTCTTCTGACACCTGAAGGTAGAACGTTCCCCTTCAGTTTATCAGTATGGGTCCAATTAACTACGGTAGTAGGTTCATACATAGATACAGAGACATACTTGGAGCCTTAAATCATTTTTACTTCCCTTTTTATATCCTCTTTTAAGCTGTCATCGCTGTTACTGTAAGACATTTAAAGTGTTATGGTACATATATTTTCACAGCATCGAGAGGCTCTGATTTAGAAATAAAGGCATTTAGGAAAATTAACCTCAAACCCTTCACACTCTCTCAGTACCCAGTCAAGAGTAGTATAATGTCATGTGGGGTATTTTTCTGCTTTCTTTTTCATTTTCCTGGTGTCATAAAAAAGTCATGAGTCAGTAGTTCCAGGAAAAAAATGTGGCATCTTGTGTTCCACAAAATGCACTGAAAACCTTGTGTCAAGAGGGAACATGGGGTCACAGCCTCTGGCCCTCTTAATGACTATAAATTGGCTAATGCCATGGAAGAGAAAAGGAGAAGGAGGCTTCTCGGACCAGATGCTGCCAGAAATAGGTGCTGCTGCAGCCAAGGCTGAGGACAACAGGCTTAAGCCTGGACCCCTGCAAAGCCTTTATTCTGATAGTCTTAGAACCTTCGCAGAATTCCTAGCTATTTTGAATATCAGCTAATCACAACTCACTGATTTTTCATTTTCCTTTTCATGATTTACTGAATGTAGATATGAGTCACGTCCTGAGTTAATAAAAATATCTGTGTACCTGAGGACATGATTCATGGTGATTAGGCTGTGTGCCAAGCTATGAACCAAGATTGACATTTCTTTTCAATTCTTAAAATTCAATTAAAATATAAAAGTAATGGTATGTTGGAATGAAAAAAAGTGAATTTAGGGACTGGGAAAAACAGGACAGATGCAATCCAAAGTGGGAAATATTGGCCAAAGTGAACAACTGTTGGCTAAGGAGATCTCATTCATGCCATCACTTGGCTATTTGTGCACAGGGAGAAGCTGATTTATAGCTCTACAGCAAATACGTTACAGGATTATTTTCTTCCTCAGATATCTCTGCCATCCCTCCACAAACAATGATATTTTTAAGAGGTTGAGAAAGTATAGACAAGAATAATTAAAAATTAAAATAGTAATTTCCCACACTTTCCTATGATATAGCAAACAAGTTATATACCTACAAATTGTAAGGAACATAATTAGGGAAGTGTGTCATGAATCATGTTCTCAGGTACACTGATGTTTTATTAACTCACAACATGACTCATATCTAGATTCAGTAAATCATTATAGGAAAATGAACTACAAGTGATTTATAATTAGTTGATATTCAAATGAGTTAGAAATTCTGCAAAAGTTCTAAGACTCACAATAAAAACCTTTCAGGTTCCATAACTTCTCTGCAATTCAGCTATTTAGCTACCCAAGAAAATTAGGGAGAAATATAGATTAACATGTGAGGAAATATATCGGAAACCTGCATTTTACAGAAAACTTATAATGGGACAAGAAGTAAGGATCTAATATTCATAATATCAAGGCACAATATATTCTCCTGTCTTCCCTTTTTGTGAACAGTTGCAATACCCATATTTTAATTAAAAATAACTTAAAATTAGAACATGAAGTGTATTTTTCCCCTCTCATACAGGGATGTATAGACCAGACCTGCCTAACACAGTCAAACTGCCACTTCTTGTCACTTGATTATGAAAAGCATGGGATGAAATCCTGCCTGTATGAAAGTCAGTAGGACTTCAATTGTCTTGCAAAGCTGTGAAATATTATAGAGCTAGTCTATCATAGTTCAGCTGCAATGTTGATACCACGGTTTTTCATTGCATGTATTCTCCAAGTGTTTGGAAAACGGCAAGCTAATATATGAATAATAAAAAATTAAATAAAGTTGGACATCATGTCTGTATAGGGCTGGAGTCTTTATTTATATACTAGGAGATGTCACCATTAAATTCCGAGTAGACAAAAGGTCAAAAAGCCGATTTTTAAATTGGTTTAAAAAGTTTTTGTAGAAATCTTCACATTTTCTACACTCATGAACACATATGAAGAGGTAGGTATTTTTCAGAAACATTAGCTTTAATATAAAGATTTTTACTTTTCTGGTACAGAGTTTGGTAAGTCTTTGCCTTTTCAGGCAATTTTCAGGGTGTCCCATCTATTGTATTACCAAGGGCTTGAAAGTTGAAGAAGATAAATTGAGACTCCTTTCTAAGAAGTCTCCTCAACAGGCAGCCCCACCTAAATTTGTCAACCCTTCCAATGTCCTTCTTTCCTTCTTTCCTTCTTTCTATTCCACCTCTCTTTTGGAGGGATAAGAACCCCAGAAACTTTTAAAACAAATATTATTTGACATTTATTTTAGTCTGAAATATCTAAACATGTGGTAATCAAGGCAAGGCAGATAGAATTATAAATAAACAGTAACCTCTGTGTGATATGCACTTTTTATACAAATACCACTTAATGTTATGTGTATTTCAGAATTAATAAAAGAAATCAAAAGGAACTAATGCTCACAAAATTACTAATGTGATTTGTCCTATGGCGTTAAATGTTACTTAGTGGTAAAAAAATGCGTCTACAAAAAGCCAATTTAATTGAACTCAGATGTACAAAGGGATGGCACAATATAATTTTTGTCGATAAACAATGAATTATTTACTGATTTAAAATGTTTTGGTCCTTGTAAATCTGTTTGTATCTTCCACACTGAATTTATAGCTATATTACTGAAGTTGGTCTCTCTCAATTGTGCCAAGTGTAACCATTTATTTAATTTTAATTTATTTACTGTTTGTATTGACGTTGTGAATTTTTCTGGTAGAAAACGTGTCTTGAAAACTAACTGAAAAAAAATTAGTATCTCTGTTAAAATATTATTTCCATTGCTTCCAATTAAAAACCTGAATAGCTATTCAATGTTTTGAATCACAGTGGACTTGCTTTTGGCATTTTAACATGTCCAGAGGCAATTTCCTACATGGACTCACTTGATTTTTACTCAGTTCAAAACTCAAGAAAATTCCTAACTATCACAGCTGAAACAAAATGATGCATTTTTAGTTTAATACTCTCCAGTGATTAAATTATGTAAATATTAGACTCTGGTGTTTCAATTGCGGTGTATTTATTAATACTTGGATGTGTATGCATGACTCTTTGGAAAGGTTTCAAAAAAGTATTCTGATTACTTTGCATCCCTACAATTTTGCACCAAACTACATAGTGCAAATATGTGATTTAAGTTATAGTTCCCAGCATTTGAATAAGCATCTACATTTTCTTGAAAGTGTAAGTATGCATGTGAGGATAAGTACAAAAACATATACACACATGCAGCAGACACTATTTTGCCTTTAACCATTTTCTTCCTGTCTGACAAAGGAGAAAATCAACAAACCAAAAACATCCCCCAAACTAGAACATATTTTAGACAAGATTAAAGTAAAAATCTATTTCTTCGTATGCACTTTAAACCACAAAGAGGCTTGGGATTCCATCTGTCTCATTAACAAAAGACGTGACTGCTCCTCAGTTGTTCAGCTGAGAAGAAATTAATAACCATATGCTGATATAAACCTGAAAATCTGGTCTAATACCTGCATAATACCTCTAACAGATTGTGAGATATCAGATGTACCATTAGTCTAGCACTGAAATTTGTAGATATACAGCAGCTTTATCTAGTCATGGATATAGACCAGAAGAGCACAAAGAGTTCAAATGGTAAACCACATATCTACCTGAGTTATACAAATAGTCTTCAGGGTGTGCTTACCTTTTCTTCCCCCCAAAACTGCTCCCCAAGATGATGTGGGTGGTAAAGAATAGTAACCTGGCCATGCCCACACTCTCCACTCCCTCTCTGCAACCAGGACAATCCCAACACCACCTAATATATAAAGAAAGCTGATAACACCTTTCTAGTGCTGCTTCTGCAATACAGGATATAAAATAGTCATTGTGAATTGAGTTCTGAACAAAGGAAAGTTAGTAGATACTAAAGGAACTCTCATGCACCATGGAAATGACAGAGTGCTATGTCATGGGTTTTGTGAGAGCAAACATACTGCTGTAACCATACAAATACTGAAAACATAGAAGATATACATAAAATATTATGTTTAAATACTTTTTTAATATATTACTATTACAGGGATTTTAGAGGTCACCTCAGTAAAGGCTTCTTGCCTCCTAGCAGCTGATACTTCTTTACCCCAGCAGCTTTCCACTTTTGTGAGGAGCACTGATAATATTGAGAAGTCTCTCCTACCTTGAATCTGATCTGCAAGTCAATGCATGTGCAGTTATTTGATTGAGCTTTTGGGAATGTGAACAATGTTAGTGCAGTCTAAAAATAATGGCAATGAGAAAGTTATGTACCAATATGTGTTAAATACATCATGTGTTAAACTCTTATGAGTAAAAGGTTTTTATTATAAGAACTGCTTTAAATATTTAAAACTCTTTTAGAGTTTGATGCATGTCACTGCATTGCAAGTTTTCTTGAAACTTTCCTTTCCTTTATCTGATGGATACATCTTTCTGCCAAACATTTGCTCTATTTTTGGAGTAGTGAATATTTTTTTTCTAATAGACATACAATTATATAAGAATTTCATTCATATGGTTCTAACCATTCTTTGTTATCCGGGTAGGAGTGCATGTCTTATAATCCTACAAAAAGATTGCAGAGAGGTGGGGATAAATAATCACACTTACCTTCTGGAGAGTCTGAATTATTCAATTAGTCCAAAGAGACAGAACAAACAGAAAGAAAAAGCAACAGAACTGCTCGTATTGTTTATACTGCTTATATTGCAGATGTCCAGTAAGAATGAAGCTATAGGCTGTATCTCAATCTCCATTCTGATCTCTTTTCAGTTCTGTGCATGGCCTCGTACTATCTGCAACAGGCTGATGCAGGAGGTTGTGATGGTGTGACATAAACTCACTCCAATGTATGGTTGAAACACCCTTCAGACATACAGCCAGATTAAAAAATATTCTTTTACTGAGAAGGATTTTATTGAGGGCTATGAAGATGATGAAGGAATGGAGCATCTCTCTTATGAGTAAAAGCTGAGGGAGCTGGGGCTGCTCAGCCTCAAGAGGAGATGAGTGAGAGGGGACTCATCAGTGTCTGTCAGTGCCTGCAGGGAGGGCTCAGAGCACGGACCAGGCTCTGCTCAGTGCCCAGCAATGGGACAAGAGGCAATGGGCAGGAATGGATGCACAGGAAGTTCCAACTGAACATGAGGAGAATGTAAAGTCTCATTTACTGGAGGCATTCCAGAACCATCTGGGCACAATCCTGGTCCATGTGCTCTGGGATGACCCTGCTTGAACAGACAGGTTGGATGAGGTGACCCACTGTTGTCCCTTCCAAGCTGACCTATTCTGAGATTCTGTGATGAGATTCTTATGCTAAGACAGATTCTTCAAGGTATGTGGTGTGTCTGCAATCTTTGAATAGTGTGACAATCACAGTTTTGAGGTGACATGTTGGCCAAAATAATTTTCTTATAATAAGCCACCTTTTAGTAGACTTTTAACTTTAGAGCTTTTAACTTCAAAGAAAGCAAGTTTTTGTAGAATATTGACTATAATATTTAGCTATTTATAGAGATAAAAGAGAGAAAAATAGAAAACTGGGTCAGTTGATTCTGACTAGATCAGAAAATAAGTTAAAAATAGGTTTTTATAAGCTTCTCATCCTCTTCATTCCTTGTGGAAAACCCCTGTTTTCCAAACTTGGTTTCAGTAACCTCAGCGCCTCTGAGAGCTGTTATTTTCCATTTCCTCTGATTCGTGTGAAGCTTTTGTTTCTGTAGTTCCAGATTCCGCATTGTGGATCCTCAGAGGAGCTACAGTTTTCCAGCTCACTCCTGAAAATCTTTCACCTGCCACAGCCCTCGTTCTCTCCAAAATGCTATTTTCATTGAGCAGGATCAAATTATTGTGAAAGGCAGTAAAAATCTCCCTTTCTCTTCTGCAAATTTCACCTAATCCTGTAAGCCTGTTGGTGGAAGAACTACCGTGCAGACTGAGGAGACACAACTAGGAATGGCATTGATTGCCACAATGGTCATGTATGAGTGAGGAAGGGAGAGGAGTTGAACATATTTTTACAGGAGCATCTGTCACAATGCTCTTTGTGGCTATCTACCTGGTATTCACCTCCATGACTGCACACCTGGCAGGCAGTGCAGCTGTGGAGTAGTTTTGGCAGAGCATGGGCTCTGTAGTAGTTGATTTTAGTGTAGATGCAAGTGAGTTTTTCATATCTTTTTAGATTTATGGGAGAAATCATAGATAGTGTTTAGGGTTGGAAGACACCTTAAAGATTACCTGGTCCAACCCCTGATGATAAATGCAGGCAGAATATATAGGCCTATGTTGCTGTATCTGAGATGCTTCATTTTTAAATACTTGCAGATGGGAAGAGCAGAACCGAGACTGATAAATGCAAATAATATTATTCATGCAATCCATCACTGTTCCTTTTTTTCATTTCCTACAGATGTTTGCTTCTGAAAAGTTGCGCTTGGTATAACAACTAAGGAACATTTGACATCTCCATTTTTTTTCCTGTTTTCTCTTTATCTTTTGTTATTCAAAAGTTTCGTACGGAAAGTAAGGAGAAAACAGGACAATGTTTTTTGACATTTTTCATGAAAGGACAGAATGTCTTGTTGCAGAAAATAGAGGTGAATATAAACAAAGTGACTAGTGAGAAATCAATTATCGCTCATTTTATAATGGAGAGGTAATAATACTACTTTAGGTGCACTTTTAAAAATTAAATATATTTTTAAAATGAAATATTTGGGTCTTTTGTTGAGAGTTAATTTTATAGATATAATGGAAGCAATATGAAGAGTTTTACCATATTGATTGCTGCTGAAATAATTTCACATAGACTTATCACAGAAGTAATTGTTATGTTTATCACATTATGATGTAGAACTCCCATGCTTTCTATATGGAATGTTATCTATAGGTCTATGTTTTGAAAATATATCTTATAGTGTCTTGTCTGAAGAATTAGCTGTTAATAATTTTTTCATGCAACTCAAGAGTCAGGCAAGAGGTGTTTTTAAGAAAAAAAAAAATCTGTAATATACAACAGAGTATAGAAAATATTGCATATTGTTTTTATGTCAAGACTGTGCAATATGAATTCACAGTGACAAATACTTTCTTATATAAAAAAAGACTAATTTATCATGCTACTGGTCTGCAGCCTGTAATCAGTTTCATATTTCAATTTGATTACATTTAATTTACAGTGATGAAGGTGAAAATAAATTTAGATTTGCACAGAACGTAAGTTTTGGTTTAAAGTGAGGGCAATCAATGGTAGCTTTACAGGTGAGAGATGCCTACATAAACTTCCTGAAAAAAGAAATTGAAATAAACTGTATATATCAGTAATGAGAAAAGTACTTCTTGTGTACATCATCTTAAATTAAAAATACAAACAACTTACAATATTAAAAAAACCCAGAACTGGAAGAAAATAAACTTTCTTCAGTTTAGGAGGTCTTTCATGAAAGTCACTCACTGCAAAGGTCACAAATGAAGTGACTACATTACACTTTGTTTGACATATTGAATTGAGATTAGGATACAATGGAAGGAAACTATGCACTTTGGATTCTTCTTTCTCACTTGAGAGAAATTAAAAAGAGCTTATTTTTTCTAGCATACTTCCATATTTGCACTGACTCTATCAGTCACAATGTCTGTGACTATGTTGTGCAATATTTTTCATTCCAAAAACTTGATCCAGTTTCTAAAAACTGCACTTCTTTGTCTCTATAAAATGGAACTCAGAGAGGGGAGGATATATGCCTATTCTTTTAAATTTCGTTTCAGATAAACATAACAAATTAATAGTATGGTCTAGAAACATTGAAATTGCAATGACATTAGATTTCAAATCAAATCACTATTTACAGTACACAGGTGATTTCTGTATCATTCAGTACAATTCTGGAAGGTGTTGATCATTCTTCACATTCATTATGGTGACTATGGTGTTTGAAGTATTCTCACAATTCTCCAGAAAACGATCTTTGCATCATCAAATTATTATGCTGTTAATAATGAACTAACTGCTGTTTGTAAAGTGCTTTGCATTTCCAGATGAAGCTCAGTTTTGTGGAAGTGTTATATTGAAGATATTGTGCAAGATATTTGTTTATTTAAACATTGAAGTAAAAACTGGATTTGTTTCAATTTCATTTCTTCGAGTATTTTCAAAATGTAATGATAAGGAAACTCATGAGCGTTTTGTCTATTAATTTTTTTCCTTCTTGATTTTTGTTGGACATTTATATCCCTAGATTCTATTTTGTGTGGGTTGCTGTGAAAACATCAAAGAAATTTCTGTTGAAAAGAAAAATTCCTAGATAAATTGGGAGGAGCAGTACACATCTAGGATTTTGCTAATGGTTTTAGAGAGAAAATTTTCCTTCCAATATTGTAGTGCAAGACAATAGCCATCAGATCCTAATCAGAGGCAAGTTTCATTTTGAAAGGACATTTAGTATTCATTAGGAAAAAATAATATATCATCAGGAGATATTTGAAAAACATTTGGATAAGTTTGGTACACATCATAAAAGAAATAGAAAAAATACTAATTTAATAAAAGTAAGGAAAAGCAACACTATATACATGTGGTTGTTTCCCCCCTCATCCCTTTCTCATAGGACAAATTAATGTGGTGGTCAAATGTTGTGTCATTTAATGCTTAAACACTCCTGGTGTTTTTAATTAGGAATACCTTCTCCTTGCCCTGGGGTTTTCTTGGCATTTCCTGTTTATCTAATGATCACTCAAGAATAAAATTCTTCTGCTCCGAGCATATTTCCAGCTTACTAGTAAATTACTCAAATAATTCCTAAATTTGGCTATTCCTGAAAGAAAAATTAGAGAATGATTCTTTATTGTTTCTTGAAAAGGTCTGTTGCCTGGAGAATGAGATTTTACTCTTCTTATGATCTGGAAATCATAGAGCTGCATGCATGTTTGCATGCAGTTTCTTTTCCCCTTCAGGCTGGAAAACATAAGTCTCTCCCAGTTTCTGCAGAAGTTCCAAATCATAGTAAAATAGATCTCATGAAATGCGAAACTATTTTAAGTTCCTAATGTTGTTAGTACCTATTTTGCTCAAGTTGATAAATTAAATGTAAGTAGCACTATATCACTAATTTTTAAACCTGATCCTTTTATGAGGGTATGGAAGTCTTTTCCTCCAGGTGCACTAGTCAAGCAATCAAAACAATATTTAATTTCAATATTTATTAGGCAATCAATTTTATAGTTGTCTTAAAGATAGTATTTTCAAACCTCAATTATTTTTTATATTTTTATCCCAGCTTATAGTATAGTATTCTTCCAGTGCACTGAAGATACATATGAACATTGTTTTAATGATAAGTATTTCTAACTTCCTCGGAAAAAAAAGATCAGGCACATTATCATACTCACCAATACTATCAAGGCTCTTTTCCAGATTTTAAGTAGGAAATACTCCACTCTCAACCCCCAAATATAATGATTAAATTAAATGACTGTAAGTGTGATCTTATGTGAACTGTTCTGGAGTTGAATCCCATTATTATATTTAAATAGAGTGTAAGAAATATGATAAATTATTAATTGCATTTGGGTTTGTCTATGTGTCTATAGCATCACTATAATATCTCAGATGAGAGCAATGGCAACTTCCCCAAGTAATAAAGAAAAATTGCTCTTTGTAAGTCCTAAAATAACCATAAATCACTTCTCAGAAGTTTATTTCAAATAATTTAACTGGTTTAATTAACCCCAAAGTAAACATATTAAGTAGGCCCTAGTGAAAGAAAAATTGGGACATTCTGGGATAATGAAAAAGTGGTAAAGAGTGACGGAATTACCTTTAATCTCATTTTTCAAGGGAATCATCATGAATAAGTCTTGCATTTATATTTTTAAAAAAATACTTTAAAGTAGCTGTCACTCCCAATAGAAATATTCATCTGGGTAATAATTTTGCTTCTCTTCCTCCCCACCAGCCTCTCAAAATCCAGACAAAAAAAAGGACATAATAATTGACCAGTAATTATATAGAAGTCATGCTATAAAATATCAATTACTGGAATAGGCTTTGTTCTTCAAAGACTTCCCACCCTGCTACATGACATTAATCAATACATTTTAGGAACTCTTGATAATACAGACAGAATTACTGATGGTCTCACATGTACCCAGCATGGGTAAACCTTCACTCTCTAGCAATGAATTAAAGATTTTATATCTTAACTTTTGGGGAGTCAGAAATTTCGAAGGAAAAGGTTTCAGGTCAGCACCCCACATATCAGTGTCATTACCATCCCTCTTCACCCCACCACCAGAATAATTAATAATTCTTTCACCTTAACTGGAGGCTAATATTTCATAAATACTTTCATGCTGAAGCTCAAATACCTTGCAGAGAGGACAGTTGTTTTCATTTTCATGGTAATCGAGTTGAAAGTACTCACAATGAAATTTTTTATTTTTAAGATGTCCAAAATACTCTGCATATGGACCAAAGAGGAATAAGAATTTCTTGATGAAGAATAAATTCTCTGAAATACTAAATGAGGAATTATTAATATATTCAGAAGTATTACATCTGCTGGCCTAGATCCTCATATAAAAAAAACCAAAAAATATAACCTTTAAACTTGCATTGAAGTAATGCTGATTTACTATGACAAATTACCTACAGCATTCTAGTTTCTTTGATCCTTCATTCAACATAATTAAACAGAAAAAAATTACTGCATGACAATGTAGTTTTTATTATTATTATTTTTCAGTACAAAACCGAAGTCATGGTAACAGAAAATTTGGGGAAAACTTTCCTTGCTATCCATGTGGTAATAGCCATTTGTGTATATTTTCTTCAAAGATGAATACATTTTTTTACAACAAAACTTCTAGCTGATCTCTGTGGCAAGAGAGACGGTGCCTGCATGGAGGTGTCATTTAATGCATATAGAGAAACAATAACTTACTTTCTAATTGCCAGCCTTAACAGCTGAGGGAAACCCAAAGATAATTTGGCATCTATACTTTTCCTATGTTTTTGTTTTCTATAATATTTAAGTTTTAAACTGCAGATTTAAAAGTAGTAGAGTGGTATGATTTGTTTAATTTAATTCAGTGCCTTTTTGTGGTGAGGAAAATCTGAAGCAAACAAACCAAATTTACACCAAATGAAAAATAACAAAATAACTGTGGAGATGAAGAGATAATTACTTTTTTTTGTTAAAGACATATTTGAATAAAAAGAAAAATATAAAGAGAAAAAAAAAGTAATGAATATAAGGTGAAATACCTTGTAATTTAAAGTAAAGTTAGAATAGAGCTTCAGGATTTTTTTTGTCAATTTTAACTTCTAGAGTGTAAAATGAATTTAATCTCAATGTTTCAGACAATGTTGAACTAACTAGGAACTGAGCAACAAAGCAATTTAGGAAAATGGCTTAGAAACCAGATTTTAAAACATCTGCTAAGGTAATTTTTTGAGGGAAGAAGACTTTGTTTGAAACATTAAAAAGTTAAAAATTGAATTTAAAAACTGTCAGGTTTATCAACTTGTTTCATGAAGAAGCAGCTTAATTTCTAATTTTTAAATATTCATGAGTATTAATACTTAAAAAGTAAGAGAGAACAGAGCAGATTGTTTGATTTAAAGGGTGAAATTCATCCTGTGCACAGATGTGGCATAGAGTGCATGTTAAACCTGAATTTTTATATAAGCACAGGTTCTTTAAAAAATCTTGGTATAGCTTGCATCAACAGGTGAAGTTTATGTCTGAAAAGAGTATTTGTAGCACTGTTTATATGACCAGATCTATACCTGAAATAATCATTCTGACAGATGTTATTAATTTTTCAAAACATATACACGTATATGTAGCCAGAAGATGAAGGAGAGTCAATTGAAATTCTTCACTAGATATGGTTGTTGGATTTTATTACAAAGAGATCCAAATGTTGCAAAGATTTTGGTGTTCTTCTTGTCAATTTACATTTTATTTGGCCTGACTTCCTTCTTCATAATAAAAAGAAAATTCAATCACAACTACCTTGTATCTTTCATTGAATTAAAAAAATAAAACCTGTAGTTTGTTTAAGAGCAGCCATACTTTAGATAGAGTTGCTATATGAAAATGCAATAAACAGCATATTGCAATCATCCAATAAACTGTAAATCTTTTTCCTTTATGTTGCTACACTGCTTAGTGCAAGGTTGTATAGATGTGATTGGTTTTCCTTACTGAAAACTTCTGAAAGCAGGTGTGAGCCAATGTAGGTCTGAAGAACAAACTAAATCAACAAGGATTGCTTTCTTTGAAAATCTATTGAATTCAAAGAAAAAGTGTGCATTGTGAGAGTGGTAGAAGGATGTTTTGCAGGGAAGTAGAAAAATAAGATTATATTTCCTCATTATTTGTTGACTTCACGAATGAACTAAACATGTCATGGAGTCATAGAATTGCCTGGCTTGTAAGGAATCTCGAAGATTATTTAGTTTCAACACCCTGCCATGGGCAGGGACACTTCCCACTAGACCAGATTGCTCAGAGCTTCATCCAGCATGGCCTAGAACACTTCCAGGGAGTGGGTGTCTGCAACTTCTCTGGCCAGCTTGTGCCAGCGCCTCACCACCCTCCCAGTAAAGAATGTTTTTCTAATATATCTAGTCTAAATGTGCCCTTTTTCGGTTTGAAACAATTTCCCCTTGTCCTAATGCGACCTTTTTTAGTTTGAAGGCATTGCCCCTCTTCCTGTCACTGTGTGCCTTTGGTAAATACAATATAGACAGTGATATATAAGAACAATATATCAAATATAGAAAATGCATGCTAATATATAATATATGCTATCATAATATACTATAATATTATGTTCTAAATATATAACTGAATTTATCAAAGCATCTCAAGGATCTATGACTTCATAACTTTTAGACTTTCATACCATCTTTCAATGCAATCTCTTACTGTTTACAGAATCCAGCTTCAGCTTCTATTTTGATAATAAGCCACTCGTATTCTATCCCCTACCAAAAACAAACTAAGCTAAATCAAAACAGTCACACAAAAATAAACCCTCAAAACAAACAATCCAAAATCTTAAACCCCCACTGTGTGAATTCCTTGGGAAACAATGTTCAAGTTTGCAACAATAAGCATTCAGAAGACAGCAAGCAGCAGTCCTAACTGAATGACTTTTTACTTTTTTAGTTTGTAATTTTATACATGACAGCCTGCATACTGTTTCTGGATTTAAAAAGACCTCTATAAAACAGTGATCTGTTATTTTAAAATTAGTTTTTTCTCCTGTGAAGTTTTTTTCTCAGCATTCTTTTAACTGGTATTAATCCTATGATTAATACATGTATTCCCATAATAGGAAGAATAGTATTGATTTTCTTGAACAAATGTGAAGCCCAGATTAAGGTCAGAGATTATAATTTTATTGGCATGACCATTTGAAATGGCTGGAAATTTTGAACAGCTAAGTATTTTATAGCAGATGCTCAAAATACAAATAAATGTTGTGTTAGTGGATTGCTTAGAAAATCTGAAAAGCGGACTCTGTCCTATATCAGTTTGGGAACCAGGAAAAACACATTAGAATGGGTGCTTATTTGTTTTATCTCACGAGGGGTCATCATCTTTAAAGAGTTGTATAAACCAACTATACCGTGCAGGCACCTGGAATTCAAGCAGTGATGGGCCATCTTTTCATTGTTCTCTGCGCAATGCTTTGTCAGTCTTGTCATCCCCTTTCCCTCTTCCACATTTTTTAAGCCTTTTCATATGACTCTCAATTGAAATGAAGAATCTTTTTGCTGTCTGATCCAGGGGAATATTAAGAATCCAGATAGTTTTCTTGCTAAATTTTTAAATAATCCACTGGGAAAGCTCATGCTTTTTAGGACCATGTTGCGAATGACTTTAAATTTATTTCAGTTTTTTAAGGATATATGATTTTCACAGAAAAAAAAAAATGCAGAAAAAATTAATAGTTGTCACTGCTCTGAAGAACTAAATGTAGTTTTTGTTGTTTCTATAACGACAAAATCTATATCCTGGTCTACTTTCCAAATAACTTCCAGCCTCAAAGTATGGTGGATTTTTTTTCACCTGGAGGTTACCCTGTTCACAGGTCCCTTCCAACTCCAACCATTCTGTGATTCTGCAATAACATTAATAAAGAGATACCTCTTATCTTAATTGGATGTTCAGTACAAATGAATTTGCATAACTCCAATATTAAGAATTAACAGCCAGCTAAATAAAATTCATGCCACTTATCCATTTTTTCAAACCTCATTTAATCAGACCATAATATTAACATCAGGTAAATGCAGTACAAAAATGTTGTAAAACTTTCTCTTAGAAGGATGCAAGGAGCAGATTCAGTCTCTCTTTTTCACGGTATGTAATTTATAATTCCTCAAGTAATTATTTTGCTTTTGGTAGACTATATGCCAAGTAAGTACTACATATAAAAAGAGATGAAAGAACCTTGCTGTAGCTAATTTATTTCACTCCTACCCAAGTCTTGCAAAATATTATGCAAAATTGGCATCCAGTCTACTCGATGATGAAAAAAATAGCTCATTTAATTCACACTGAATTTATGAAATCCTATGGTCTATAAACGATGTTGTATCATTAGGTTAGCGTCTGCTCCAGGGTTCATGGTATTTTGAAGAGGGATGATTAAGGATGTTGTTAGTAAATCTACAAAAAACAGGACACACAGCATTTAAACATTACCCTATCATCTGTGCAACAAATGTTCAGCATCATTATGTTTCCACAATAGCAATTTGCTATTGCTCTGTGGGGTAAGCAATCAATATAGGCAGGCAATGCTTTTTATATCCATAGAAAGAGAGTACAGTTTAGTCTGTTTCAGCCTTTGCAGAATCAATAGGCATGTCTCTTTATATGGCAGACAATTAGTCTCAGTTGCAGATGAGACTGACAAGGTATGGGCTATAATTAACACAGGAAAGACTTACACAATGCTCGTGCCTTTGTTTGTAAAATGTCATTCAACTTTTTACTGAGCATTAAACGTAAATATTGTTTATATCCCTAAAGCACAAGGAGCAGACTAGAATTTTAATTGTTTCACAGCAAATAACAGCCTCTGAAAGTGAAGCTCAAGTGGAATACTCAGTGTGCTTAATACTGATCTGAATCTGGGTATGGAGAATAACTTTATATTCAAAATACATAATAAATAGATTTCAAATCACACTCTGACCTCAGTCAAAGTGCATACGAACATATTTACAGTGTGTTGCCATCAGGAACAGATCATTTTCTCCTTCACACTGGCAATTTGTTCTTATATTTCTTGGGGATAGGGTGTTCTTGGTTGCTCTTTTGTTTGTTTGGGGTTTTTTTGTTTTGTGTTTTTGGTTTTGTTTGTTTTTTTTCTTGCTTGTTTTTTGGTCTAGTTTGGTTTGGTTTTTTGTTTGTTTGTTTGTTTGTTTGTTTTTGCTTTTTATCCCATTTCTGGTTATTTTGTTTTGTGTCTTAGAGGGGTCGCTGCCCTGAGTCCTCCTAGAGGAGTACTGTGATAGGTGAGAGCCAGCCCAGGATTTCCTGAGAAAGCTGTGGGGATGAGGGGTGGTTGCATCCTTCCAGTGGGAGACTCAGCTTAAGGGACACCCAACCTGGTGTCTCTGACCAGAGATACTGTTGTCTTGTGGGTTTTGCCTGTTTCTTTTTGTTTCTTCTCCTTCAGCACCACGACTGGGCTTACTGGCTTTCTTCTTAAAGTGGAGTCACTAACTACTATAATTCGCCAGATTTTCCTGGTTGAACTATTTCTTTCTTCACAGAGCATATTGGGCTGCTCTAGTTAGCTCTGGCTGTTCCAGCATGCTGGGTGTTGCCTTGTTAGCCTGCAGAGCTACCGTGTAGTTCTGGGTGGGGATGTTCATCTGGCTTTGAAGGAAGCCTCATCCTTTTATTTGTTCCCTTCCTCTTCCTTTTGTTCATTTTCTTTTTTTCACTGCTTCCCAACTTTCTGTGTTAATGCCCTCCTTCCCTTCCATGTGTGCTGGGGATGAATTTTTGGTGTCTGGGGCTCCCTCACCACCAGGGTTTGGAACCGGATATCTGTCCTGGAGCAGAATGCCAGTTTAGCTGTATGTGCATAACTGTTTATTCTACTCCCCTCTACATAATTTCTGACAAACTTTTAATGATTGGTTGTTTGCAGTAGTTGACCAGTTTACACTCCACACTCCAGGCTACAAGCTGAGTGTTAAATGAGATCAGGGAAAAGAGGCAACCCTGCAAGGCTGGGAAGTGTTTCTTTTTCTTCACAAATGACTCCTCCCTGATAATCTGCAGGGAAACACCAGCACAGTCACACTGGTGGATTTTCCTGAGATCAGGAACCTCCTGTACAGCTTGACCCAACAGTCACCCCAGCCACTGGTGTGAACTTGTGGAACTGATGAGCTAATCCAAGCTTTTACTCATGAATCATTACTTCCTGTAACACTATAGAACAAATCCCAACATCATCTGGAGTTTCATTTAGAACTGCAACTTCAATAATTGTTAACTTGTAAAATACTAAAAATAGAATTTAATTTACATGTTTGTTTTTTTTTTCTATTTTTGTTTGCTTTTTCATGTTCACATTTTCATGCAGTATAGTACTTTTCAGTCAGAAATCTAAAACACTTCATTTGAAAAACCAGGCAGTCAGATTCTTTTATTTGGTTGGTTGAGCAGTTTTTAGAATACTTATTATTCAAACTTTTCTCAAGCCCTTGTATAAATCCAGACCTTACATAGAGATAAGTTATGTCGCACTCAATAAAATTTGTAATCTTACCTCTGTGCTCAGCTGACTTCATTTGTGTACAAGGTCTTTAGAACCTCTAAAAAGATAGTTGTTATGGAAATGCAAAGCACTTTCTGATAACAAAATTTCATTGCTAACAACTCTACCTAGCATATGAGGAAAAAAACCCCAAAAGCAAGAACATCCAAGAACTTTTTTATAGAACTTTACCCAAAGATACATTTAAAACAGTATCTGCAACTTATTTTCATTTAAAATATTACACTTACGGTTTTAATTAAATTTAATTACAAAAATGAATAATTTTATAAGTAAGAACCTCAGAAGAGTTATTTTAAAAAATTCTATTTTAAAAAAATAAGAGAGAAGGGTCACAAGTCCAAGAAATTAATGACAAATGTCCATGTTTGGATCATGTACTTGTGATTTTTCCAGAACAGTTTTTTTTTAGACTCCTGACAAATACTGTACTTATCAATGGAAAATAAAGTGACAACATTTATAAGAATACAGCTTTCAGTGAGCTCTGTTTGAAGTTTTTGCCCTGAGTTATTTAAATGTGAATTTTTTTCATGAATTATGAAATTTTTAGTAGCTTTTTAAAGCTGTTTCATCTTATCTAATAGTTTTTATCGGCACTAAAGAAGCTATAAGCACAATTCTTATGTGTTTTTCTTGTTCTTTTATCTTTTTGCTGCTAAGATTTCTTTTATTTCAAATACCTTCCACGCTTTTTCCTGAGTTTTTAAAATGTTATTCAGTATTAACTATTTGGGATGACATTCACTGATTATTAGTTCCCTTTTGAGATTTAACCACAGTAAAACTCAGGCTCATTGGAGGCTATCATTTAGACTCATTAGCCTGTGTATCATGAACTCATGAACTGGAGTCTTTTGCCTTGATGGTGTCCTGGTTTGCATTCTGATCCAGCAGGTGATGCATCCAGAGGGATAAGGGGATAAAGTTCTCACAAATCCAGTTCCTTACATCTATGGACAGGGCACTGGTTCCCTCTAAAACTTGGTAATAATATGGTAAAAACATCTTTAATTCCTTCAATTTTTCCTGTAAAATAAAAACCAGTGGCTTCAGGCCTCTAAGAAATAAGAAATACAGAGGAAGCCCTCTGCTTTAATAGTAGAGAACTGATGCATAAATGACATTCCACATCTCCTCTAGAAGCAGTTTAGGAGAATGCTCTTCTATTGGCTTTTAGCACGTGGCCTGACACATCAAGAGTCAGAGAAGTTTTAAAACATACTCATAGGTATAACCTTTTGACCTCTAGTGATAACCTAAATATTCACCTGTTCTGACAAATATTTCAAAGAAGTGTCTAATCAGCCCATCAGCTTTCTTTTGCATTGTACTTCTCTCTTTTCCTGTTTCCTGTGGAAGCAGGCTGCACAGTGCTATTTCCATGTGTACTTCTGTCACGCTGCTGGATCAGTGCAGTCTTCAAACAACAGTCCACACCCATTCCATTGAGATTGGATGTTCACCTGCCTTGCATATCTACTATTGTTATTGTTGTTATTAATATTATTATTATTATTAGCAGCAGCATCCACAGGTTCAGTAAGAGAGAACATCCCTCGATTGTAAGAGCCATAGATTAGGTTACCTTGTGCCACAAGGGAAAGAGGATTTATAGTATTTATTCCAAAGGAAAAATGAGGATGATAACCCACTTGGGAACTAATTAACATACCCAGAGACCTTTTGATGATCTCTGCCTGTGTCTCTCTGTAAAGCATGGTCTTATTACTTGCAAACTTCAAAGGAAAGTTGAGAATAAAACAGAACAGGGAAAACTTCAGATACCAGTATAGAGATGGATTCATAACATGATTATACTCAGCTCTTCAGGCCAAGTTATTATATACTTTCAATAGATTTTAAAAGACATGATTTTAAACAGAAAGCATTTCAAAGTTTTCTAATTAGATGTGTTTGTTTCCTCTGTTTTTTGTTTTTTCATATCCCATAGAAAAAATGGTTGAGATAATGCCTTAGTTTATGTAACTCTATAGACTCCCATCTCATTATACAGAGAAAGAGAATTAGATACCGCTCCAGGGCAGGAGACCCCTTGCAGTTCCTGATTCTGAATTTATAAAGAGTTTTGGCTTTTTTGGTACCTGTAAGTTGAGCCAATAGGTTGTTCTGTCAGTAAGGATGAGTCAGTCATAGAATCATAGAATAATTTAGGTTGGAAAAGTCCTTCGAGATCACTGACTGAAACTGTGAGCCTAGCACTGTGAAGTCTACCACTAAACCATATCCCTAAGGATCATGTCCACAGGTCTTTCAAATACCTCCAGGGATGGCAACCCAACCTCTTTCCTGGGCATGCTGTTCTAGTTCTTGATAAACATTCCCATGAAGAATTTTTTCTGAATACCCAATCTAAATCCCCCGGTGTAATTTGAAGGCATTTCTTCTTGTCCTTTCACTTGGGAGAATGGACAAATCTCTCAACTCACCTTAACTTCCCTTCAAATTTTTCTGCAGAACAAGAAGCATCCCCAAACCTCCTTTTCTCCAGTGTGAACGTCCCCAACTCCCTTGGTTGATCCTCATCAGATTTGTGCTCCAAACCCTTCCCCAGCTCTGTTTCCTTCTCTGGACACACTCTAGCCCCTCAATGCCTTTGTTCCAGTGAGGAGCCCAGAACTGGACACAGGATTTGAGGTGTGGCCTCAAGGGTGCCCAGTGCAAGGGGACAGTCGCTGCCCTGGTCCTGCTGTCACACTATCGCTGACACAGGCCAGCTGCCATTGGCCTTATTGGCCACCTGGGCTCATGTTCAGCTGCTGTTGCCCAGCTCCCCATTGGCCACCTGGGCTCATGTTCAGCTGCTGTTGCCCAGCTCCCTGAGGCCCTTCTCCCCATGACAGTTTTCCAGCCACTCTGCCCCAGCCTGTCGTGCTGCTGGGGTTGTAGGCAGGTTGTTCTGACACAAGAGCAGGAGCCAGCACTTGGCTGTGTGGGACGTCATACAATAGGCCTCAACCCATTGATTCAGCCTGTCCAGATCCCTCTGTTGAGCCTTCTTTTCCTCCAGCCTACCAACATTCCTACCCAACTTGGTGTTCTCTGCAAACTGAGGTGTCACTCAATTCCTGTCTTGAGGCACTTGATAATATTATTACACAGGATCAAATACTGAGCCTTGGCGTGACCAGCCACCAATAGGATTTAGCTCCATTCACCACCACATGTTGGGCCTGGCAATCCAGACAGTTTTCTACCCAGCAAATAGTGCACCTGTCCAAGCCATGAATAACCTGTTTCTCTAGGAGAATCCTTAGGGAAAAACAGTCAGAAAGAGGTAAGTGATTTGAGGCATACATCTTAAAATACTTTCAGACATGTAATAGTCCAGAACTCCTGTGTGAACATATTTCCATCCCAATAAAGCTGCCTATTTAATGAGCTCAGTGCTTTTTAGCTAAAATCATTATAGACCTTTTTGTGCTGCCAAGGTAGCTCTGAGCTATGTCAACCTGCAACGGGATCAGCCCCAAAGCTTTTTCCTATTTTATTATTTGATACTATAGCTCTTTCAAACTGCAGTGAAATCAACCCCAATTCTTTTTCCCTATTTCATTATTTCCTACTTTATAATTTAAAATAGTAACAGCTGTTAACGTCACTTGAGAATAGAATGAACAGGATCCAGTTTAGTTTGCACTATTGGGTAAAAGAAAGCTGAGTGAAAAGTTAGGTATTAAGTACTGTCTCCAGATTTTAGACTGCTCCTACTTGACACTTATGACCTAATTCTGTTATTGATGACACTAACTTAAAGTGAGTGACCAGGGATCTCACTGCAATCAGAACAGTTGTGCACAGTAACAGAATGTGCAGCTACTCAAGTGGTTTTTGGTATCCAAAAGCAAAGGCACCTACCACACACTTTTAAACCTCATTTCTCTTGATCACCGGAACAAAAATCTACAAGTTTTAAATGTTTCTCTACAGACTATTTTTAAGCTGTTTGTTGATTAAAGCCAAATTATGGATTTACTACAACACTTGCTTTTATCTCGAAATAGATCTTATTATAATAATTCAGATATCTCTGTGTTTTTACTTTTAGGAAAACCAATTTGAAACTGTACTTTGGAAATTTTGTAAGAGTTGTGTCTTATATTTTCCTTTTGAAAATAATCTCAGGAAGGTGGTGGCTTTTTCCTCTTTGGATTTATTCAATGCAGCATAATTTTATATTTACAACTTTAGTTATATCCCATCCATAGAATTATGGAATTGTTTTGGTTGAAAGGGACCATAAAAATAATCAAGTTCTAACCTCTCTGCAGTGGGCAGAAATACCTTCCTGTAGACCAGGTGGCTCAAAGCCCTGTCCAGCCTAGGCTTGAACACTTCCAGGGATGAATGCACGAGAAGTGTACTGAGCTCCTTGTTCTCTGCTCTTCTACTGACCAGGGTAGAAGTGTCAATGTCCAAGTCATGTAGATAAGTCAAAGCCCAAGACAAAGCCAGCCAATTGTAGAAGACCTTGATGAGTGTAACAACTTTACACAAGTCTGAAAAATGTGTGAAGAGTGTAGAGAGATGTAGAGAGAAGCCCTTTGCCCACCTTCTTTCTGAAAAGCAAAAAGAAGAGTTTTGATCACATGCAGGGTTTCCTAGAGTAGCCTGTTCATATTTACTTGTAGTCTTCAAAGGAGGGAAAAGATTGAGCAGCTTCTCAGGACATATACAGACCTGAGCCTTTATTTGTGGAATAAAATCATTCATGACAGGATTGTCATTACTGTGAGGGGGCTGAGGCACCGGAACAGGTTGTCCAGAGATGTTGTGGAAGCTCCATTCCTGGAAGTGTTCAAGATCAGGTTGGATGGGGTTTTGAGCAACCTGGTCTAAGGGAAGGAGGACGTGGAACCAGATCATCTCTAA
>VXBU01001478.1:0-13492 GCA_013400315.1 Bombycilla garrulus
TGCACTGTCTCACTTCTCAATAACATCAAATTTTTCTAATGGCACATTCCAAAGTTATTTTATATTAGTGGAAAACTGATATCATTGGCATACTGTAAAGGTATGTAACCTGCAATATCTAGGACAGAATTACATGGGCTTCCAATGCAAAACTTCATATTCATATTTAATCTTTACTCCAAAATTATTCCAGGCATTGTAGAACAGCATTGTTCGAACATGACAATCATAATTCTATTAATTCTTCAGAAAAACAATGTTTGAGGACAAGAACAGTTTTCTTTAAGCAAAGTAATTTTAAGTTTTCATGAAATAAGCAAAGTAATTTTTAACTTTTAAATTAATTTCCAGTAATATAACTTGCCATTCTGTAGGGCTAATGGAGTTATTTAACTGCTCATGCAGATCTTCATTGTCCTTCACCAACTCTTCAACTTGTGCTTTAAAATTCTTCATATCCTCCTGAAAGATGAAGCATTTCATATAAAATTCTTAATTATTTTGCTTTAATTTTTACATCAAGAAAAATTTTGTAAGTACAGATGCCTAGGTGCCTTCTAGTCCTTATCATAATAGAATATTATCTCGCTACTCACTCATCTCTAATTCAGGTGTGCATATTTGATTTCTAAGTTGTTTCATTAATCTAGTAATATTTGATTAAAAATAATACTGATATAGTGCTGCATTTTTTGCACGTTGTAGACCCTTAGAAGATAGGTCAAAAAAGTTGAATTCTGGAAATTACGGGATGATATAATCCATTTTCAGTAGAAGTGACACGGATTTGAATATGGTAAGACAACAGTGAATTTACAGTAATATAAAAAAACCTTGCTGTTTTCTCCTTATTTTATGGCTTAATTTTTTTTAGGAAATAAACTTATTTTTAAAGCCTAGGAAAGTTGTACTCTGAAGAAAATAGCTATTTTTCAAAGATCCAGTGACAAAAAAATATGTCCTAAAAAGCAAAAAGCGTACCCATTCTTTTAATACCTATAAGTATTCTTCTACACAAAACTCACAAGCAGCTGCAAAAGCAGCTATACAGAGTACTGAGTTCCCATTATGAACGACAGTCATAAATTCTTTCTACCACTGACTAGTTTATGGTTTGCCCTATTTTTCGAGCACATCTTACTTGTCTTGCTGTAGTGCATACTTCTAAATGTGAACTTTTAAATCTAAACAAGCAAGCCAAGTAGGAAAAGAGAGCACAATAATGATGCATGGAAAAGTAATATAAAGTCACCTTAAATTTTAGGCAGAAAACAGCATTGGCAAATCCCTTTAAAAAAATCAGTGATTCATTTCTGCTTGAGTGTATACTTTTTTTTAATGGCAACTTGCCTCATGTTCAAGAATAAAATCTTCCTTTTCTCTTATTCTATCTTCATATGCCAACAGAAGAGGTGACAAATACTTCATATCCAGCTTAAGAGGAAATTATAAAATAAATACATATAAATTAATTACAAGCCATAATTTCATCTGTATTTTTTACTTCAGCTATAGATTATTATCTGGAAAGCTGTTAAAGGGGTTTCATATATGATTTGTAGACTAAAGTGCAGAACTTATACCAGCATGCAGACCACTACATGCAGAACAATGCTGCAGAAACACTGCACAGTGCTGAGCTAGGAGCAAGCTTTGGAAAAGACTGCATGCTTGACTTGCATCTTTCTTCTAAAAAGCAGCTTTAACTTATGTTAATGTAATGCAGCAGAATATGGATGCAAATGAGAACAAAACAAGATTGAAACACTATAGTGAATACTACTGCTAAAAAAAAATTATCTCAGGTTCATTAATAAGTGGAAAAGGAATTTTTACACTCTCAAATCTGCATCTTTAAGACTAAATACATACATGTGTGATTATTGGCTATTTTGGCTAAAAAGACAGAGCAGAAGAACTTTTCCATTCTGTATAGCTCTCAGTAACAGTGAGGAAGGAAAATATAAGATCTGATTAGTATTTCAAGGAGAAATTGTTTACATATTACAAATGCATTCCCTTCCACAGAGTATTTGCCTTCCCCTTCTCAGAAATTCATAGGCTACTACTTGATCCATGACCATTCCTACAATCAGAAATATCCTGTTTTCTTTCAGTATAATCATGAAAAAGTAACAGCAAAAGATTAACAATTAAGAATTAAGCAATAGACCTTGAAGCAAACCATATGCTAGACGATTCTAAGTGAAGATTATGATTCTCAGCATAACAATACTTTCCAATTGTTCAAAGCTGGTGACTATATGAGGTTTGTAGCTTACTGTACATGCACCTGGAACTTGCACACATTCATTACAAAGTTCTGCCATACATATTTTTCTGCAGCAAAGAAATGTTTATAATATTCTATTAGTACGTGATAGTTCAGCAGAATAATATCTGAATATTTGAATTCCAGTAAAGAAATTCTACTACTTTACTTAGAGAGGAATGAACAGTTAAGTGAAAATATTTTTTGACTTACCAGCCATGGTGGCTGTGGTCCTTCAACGGGTAAGCTTTTCAACTTTAGATTCTAGAGGAGATATTTTTAAAGATACTGACATTAGTTCCTGCTTTTTGAAGCACCAGCAACTGTCCAGTGCAGTCACAATTATCACCCCAAACAAGCCTATGTTTTTATTACATGTGTTGCATATATAACACACACCAAATAAAGCTGAAAGCTCAGTATCTTACTGATACAAAAGTATTATACAAAATAATACTGAATTCTTAATATTACACTTAATGATAAATGCTTCTTTTAAATTTCAGAAAAAGCCTGGGCAATTTGTAGACTTTATGGCAAATTTGGAGAAAACAGTCATAAAAACTCAAAGATTAAGTAACAGTCAATGGGACATTTCAGTAACTGCCTTGATAACAAAGATTCTCACCTCTTCTTGGGACAATGACCTGAATTTTGTTTGATAGCGACTTAATTCTACATTTAAACGATGGACCATCATTTTCAAAGCATCATTTTCATCTACCAGTTCTTGTGCTTGCTGTCTGAGAGAAAGTAATTCTGTTGCCTCCTCTATTAAAATAAATATCCAACAAGAAAGTTCCATTAAAATTCAAGAAATGTTCACAATAATTTGTTAATTGTAATAAAAAAATTAAATAAGCTAGAATAATAACCAATAACTTCTCTCAAAACACATTTATGGGAAAATTCCATGAAAAACTACTAGCAAAGAATCCATCATATTTCAAACAACAAGTAATTTTTTTTTTCTTATCATGTACTTATTCCTTGACAACATTTAAATTTCCAATATAGAAAATACTGTTTGGAACTACTTCTGCATACATACATGCCTAAATCATGGACTTGAAATCTACTACTAGAGGAAAAGGATGTAAGAAATTAGAAAAATCGAAACAAGACAGCTACAGAAAAGCTTATATGTTTCTCCCACCTTCTCTATGTGAATTCTCTGCAGCTTCTTTAAGTCTTCTGTTTTCTTCTTCTAGTTTCTTCAGCTTTAATTGCTGTTCCTCTATGTGCTGTTTTGTTCCCTGAAATTGCTGGACCACAGCTTGGTATGCCTTGTTCAGAGACCAGTTTTCTTGTTTTAGTTCTCTGAACTTTTCTTTGCTTGTATTTTCCCATATTTGCCTTGCCCGAACAGACACATCTGTAATGCCACAGAACAAAGTATTCAAATGGTATCCAGATTCGAATACGAGTTTCAGCAAATTAAAATCCTTTTTTTTCTAATATTAACATATACAAGCGACACTTGATAAGATCTGTATCAGCTCGTGGCTCCCAAAAGATAAGACCAGAAAGAAAAAAAAAAGTGGATTTGGAAAGAGAGCTGTGGAGTGGCTGCAAGTTCCCATCTTTTCTCTCAGACACTAAAAACATTTTTTCTTTTAATGCAAAAGATAGTATCAGCAGATCTCTCTCTCCCAAACATCAGCGACTGGAGAGGTAAAACTGAAATGTCCACTTCAATAAGCAAAGTGTTTGTGTGCTGCATGGACTACTCTGTATTCTTGATCCCAACAATTTTTAATCACCCATACAATGAAAGCTTTACATTCCTTCCCACTGAACAGCTTCAGTGTTACTGAATAGAAGTTACTGAACAATTCCTACAAAAGTAAGCTTTTAGATTATCTGCAAACTGTGGATATATTATTGCATCAGTAATAATGGATCTCACTTCCAAGTTTTCCTTTCCATCTGTATAGATGAAGAAATGAAGACAGAGATTTAACCTTACCAGCACAATCTAATAGCATACAGGCATCAATAAAACTCATTACAGGACAGTTCCTTAGAATAGGATATATATGAAACCAAATACAGAGCTATTTCTTGTACTGATGATGTGTAACAACTTCATGTGTTCAGTAATATCTCAGGCAATCCTGGCCACTGGTAAATTCCTGTGAAAATTCCTGTGAAAATGCATAAGATACTTGGACAGCACAGCCATACACACCCATGAACTTGTAACAGGCACATATCCCCTCAGGAGACATACAGAACTCGGAAGTACAGTGCCTGAAGTTGTCAGAGTGATCCAGAAACACACAAATAAGCTGATGGTAGACCATGTATCTCATGATTCTATGTTTACTATTTCAGTTGTGACAGGATACTTAATAATGGTTACATCTCCTAGGGTAGATTGAACTTAACATACTGGAGAGGTCCAATATGACTAATTTCATTACATAATTTCAAAATGTTTTATTTAGTTGAGACCTCAAAAGTCACTCAGATTGAAAAATAAAAAGTCTAAACCACCTAACCTAAAAAGCATGAAACTACTGTTTTTATACATATCACAGAACACGTTCTCATCTCCTGTACAGGAAAAATACTTTCACACCCACACACAAGCGAATTAGGCTTAGAGAATACAAGCAGGAAAATGTGTTTTCATATACACATGCAATTAATAAAGTTAAAATGTGTAGTGAAGTCATAGAAAAAAATCCAAAGTACCTGGAGATGGTGGAGGTTTTTCATGTGTCAGATTTACAGCTATTAATTTTTCCTCCTAGCAGAGAAATAAAAAAATGACACAATTTGCTTTAACAGCATTGCTGCTGGAGAACCTTAGAAATAAAACTTTTGAAAGAGTTTCTTTTATATCAACAAAGTTGAAGGTTGGATTCACTACTGATAATATCAGCTTATCATCTTATCATCTACTTTCACAAAACTCATCTAGACATCATTTTGTCAATTATCAGTGTGGACACCTGAAACTCACTATTATCTTTAGTAGTCAGAAATGCACAGTTCTCAAAACAGGGGTTTTTTTTATGGCTGACATAAAGGTCACATAAACACAAAGCTTCTTGATGAAACAGAAAGGATATTCTTCCCACTTGTTAGTATGTATAGAGTAAGACTTCAGACTAGTCAGTTATGTCAGTCCCTAACTGTGTACCAGAAAATCACCTAAAATGTAAAATGTTTTTCAAAGCTGAAGAACTTTGTTCTTGCTTTGCTGGAAAAAAAAATCACAAAAGTATTTGTACATTTTCAGAAAGTTCTTTCAGTAGGAAAGAATTACAGTGTCATTTATGCTAATATTATTACTCGAGGTGAAGGTGATAAGAGAGACTTTCTCCTCGTTTTTATGAAAGAGCAGGAAAGTTTTGTAAGGATATGCTATCATGTAATTTAACACATTGATGATATTGAGTGACACCAGTGACTAAATGAGACAAAAGTCATGAACAATTTCAAAGAAAAATATATGTGGTTAAGAACTTCTAGAAAAAAGTTATGATAACAATGGAAGAACTGACCACTTTCATAAACAATCTTCTAGCAAGTTGATCTGAGAAACTAAATTTTTGGATATTCTTTTCCAAGCTTATAAGAGCAGTCAGATCAGCTCAAATAGAAAACTATAGAAAAATGTGGTCAAAATAGGCTCAGAATTTGAAAATTAACAGTATGATCTCTCTCTTGCTATAGTATGTTGTCTCTCATTCTCAGTTTCTTTCTTTCACATGAGGAATAACATGACATACTATAAAAAAAACCCAACAACTTTTGTATGGTCCATTTACTTATACAGTTGCATTTTTTCAAAAGGAATGATTAGCCATTCTTGTACTCCAAAATAAAAAAGATTCTATAGTGGCAATAAATTAGTTTTCTTTTAAGTGACTGCAAACTTATCAGCTTTTTATGACACCCTATTTTCAAAAATGCACCATAAATCAACCTTTATATAAGCCTTACCTTTAAATTCAAGTCCAGATTTTGATCTTCTATTAAAGAAAAACAGATCTTTCAGTCAATTAGAACAAAAAAATATTTTAAGTCCACAAGCTATAAGGGTTCATAAGGATATGTATGCACACATATTATACATGCAAATAAATGTAAGGAAGTCCTTCCCAAATCACGGATTAGATCATTAACTTTCCATTAACTCTTTCATCAGCACACTGATGTGAGACCTCACACTAGATAGGTGCAAGTGTGGAAGAAATGAAGCTGTATTGCTGCCTTCTGTTATAAGTTTAGAATCTGAATGAAGAACAAATGAAATATTTTTGCTGATTTTACTGGACTTGAATCCTATTGCATCTCTGAACAAAACAAGTGTTAATTCTGACAGGTTTCAAGACCTGCAGCACTTACTATGTAAAAGAGGGATTAGAAACAGTATATATATCCTATATTTTTTCAGTTTAATGCCTTCCCAAATGGTTTTATCAAAGCAACCATTCTTTCTGAATATTGTTCTCTATAAACTTTTCAAATTACTCCACTGAAACAATACTGAAAAAATGCTGGGATCCAACATGAATAAAATTTAGAAAGACACAATTTTTTCAAAATTGACTCAGTTTTGCATCTTCTTTCCTATCCACTAGCTACAGAGTGCTACCATATGTGGGAGATAAGAAAAATCTTACAGAATAAGGGCCTTATAGGCCTCTGTTCATTTCTGTTAATTTCTGTCACTTCTGCTCATCAGAAAGTACTCTGGGAAAGCTTCAGCTAACGAGATAGCAAAAACCAAGTTACACAACCTAAGAAATAAGTTATATAACCAGAAAACCAGTTATATAACCAGTGTGTGGTCATCTCGTGTTTGGGATTCCAGTTGGCCAAGGGTACACGTGGACAATGCGTGATCCAAAGGGTGACTGGGTACAGGGAGGTGTGAACAGCAACACCTGCAGTGGTGAGCAGCCAGTGCATGCTTGGTTTATTTCATGAGAATCTAAACAGATAAGTGTTTAGTGGCTGAATTCAGCATTAAAAGGCCTGTTTTTTTTGCAATAAACCACTTTCCTTTGCAACTGCTAAGGGGAGTCTGTGTTTTTTCATTCATCACTGCTACAACCATCCTCTGTAAAAAATGCATTTTCCAGCTCTGAAACAAATTATTTCCCTTTTCCTGATTTTAAAATAACAACAAGATAATTATGCAAGAAAACTGCTATACCAGTAGATTGGTCTTGCTCTATTGTTGTAATTTTTTTTTTCTCCACAATATTCTATTGTTGCAAGGAAACAGCCTAATGACAGATCCAGTAACAACCCAAATGCCCCTAACCTAATGAAACTACTTATTGAAAAAAAATTATTTGTAAAGCTTAATTCGTGCTTAGGTTGATAGCCTGAGACTGATGGCCACATTTATTTCTCTGAAGAAACATCCTGACAGTAATAATGATACAACTTTCATAAAAGGGATGAACAACAGTACTATCATGCCATTTGATTATTAAAAAACTCAAGAAGTTTTTACTATTGCTTTTCAGACATGGCATTTTTTTCATACAAGTAAAATAACTGATAAAAATGCTTTCCTCTACCTCTACAGTTTTTGGGGTTTTTTTTGAATATTGCTAGTTTCTATAGTTCTACTTTTTTCCTTTTTTTTGCCACAGTAACAGTCCAAAAAGTTCCAGTTTATGAACCTGACTGCCTCTGGCACATATATCAACAAAAACATAGTAGAGAATGACTGTACTTACAAGACAAGAGTTCACAAAACCTTCCTCCCTACCTCCTCATTTTAGAGTGGCTAACAGTTTGTTTCACAGTGAATATTGACCAATCTTTCCTCTTAATACATGTTTTTAATTTCTCTAACTATCAGAAATTGCAAAGTATTTAGCAGCATTTCTTTAATGGCCCTTTCAAAAAAGGAATATAATATTAAAATATAGTATTAAATTTATTTTAATTTTTTTTTTCCAATGGTGTTAAACGGCATGGTATTTTGACTTAAAGGTAGTTTACTTACCTTCTATTTGCACACTTGACTTATCCACCACCACCTGACCCTTAGTTTCATGGGAAGAAACCTCTTTCTTGTCAGCATTAGGAATAGGAGATGGTGGAAACTCTTCCTGTGTAAAAATAAGACAAACCTCTCTAAACTGTTAAAACAGCCCATATACCTTGATATCTGTATGATACATTTAGTGTATTAACATCCCAGTCACATTCAGAATTGTTCACTAATACTTTACTATAATAAACAATAAGATTATTATAAACTATAAGATTTGCTTCTTCTCTTGTTGTTTTCTTGGGATTTTTTTGTGCATTTTTTTGTGTTGTTGTTGTTTAGGGCTCTATGTCAATAAAACCTAAACCTTACAATGATCAACAGGAAGTTAGCAAGTATGAAGTGATTAGTTCACAGGGCAAGTATTCTCTGTCACCTTACTTGGTTACAAGGGTCCCACCTTACTTGGTTACAAGGGTCCATGAAATTATTCTCCGTTTGCTTGTTTGCTGTGGCATAATCTTGATCATCATCCATTGATCACACACCAGTGTTCCACATATTCTACTCCTCACTCCCTTATTTTTTTCTTTTTTTTTTCTTTTTTTCCTTCCTTCCTTTTTCCCTCCTCTTACCAGCTACTGTCTCTTCACCTTGAGGTGTTTTTTGGATTCTTTCACATTTTGGGATTTGTGGTGTATACTCACAGACTGATAGTTCTACTTGTGCTGGGCTTTTTTTTGAAGAGGCATTTTTTAAGAGATCTTTCATTGCCTTTTTCCTACTCAGGTACTTCTTCCTGTTTGTTAAATTTTTGTATAATTTTTGATTTAACTTTAAATGTGTCTTAGGAATATTAAGTTCATTGCTGGTTAAGACAATCCAAAATTATAGCATACAAAAATTCCCTCGTCTTTAAGAGAAGGTTAATTTCTTTTGTCTGATTCTGAATTCCCCCATTTCTATATAGATCTATGCTCATTAGCACAATACTGAATTATTAACTAAGCTTTCACCATTTAACAGTAAAGTTACTAGTGCTTTTAACATCATCATCTATGTAAGTACCATATAAAATTATGTATATATAAATTAAGTATAAATTATTGGACATTTTGCAACACTAAATTAGGCATGATAATTTCCTACAATACTAGTGTGCTTCTGATAACTCTGTGACAACCAAGAAACTTACCTAATTCATGTAAATAAATCACAAAAATTAGCATGTGAAATAAATACTGAATACATGTCCGAAGAGTGAGAATACAAAGCATCCAAAATATTAATATATTAAAACATGGTAAAGGAACTAATGCATTTAAAAATCTTACCTTTTCAGTCTTGCAGGGAACAGCATAAATAGCACTGGTGCTAAAGCTTCCTTCCCTTTTCTCATTTCTCTGACAGCTGGACTCTGCCTCTTTATCAGCATCTGAAAGATACGTATCCATGTCCTCATCTTCACCATAATTGCCTGATATTTCCAGGGACTGTAGAGATCTGTCACAACCATCAAGTTTCCAGTTAGATCTGCAAAATAACATTTAATGCTTGTTTCAGCGCTCCTTACTCTTCAAAAAAACCCAACACTAGTAAAGTAGAAACATCAGTCTTAGAATATACACAAGTCCAAAGAGAAAGACAGACAGATATCTAAGCTTCTGTTACCTGCAAACAAGGAATGTAGTTATCTTGTTTTCGAGACAAATTTCAGGAGAAAACACCCTGGAATGAGCATTTCCTCTAAAGAGAAAGGGCTTCAATAATTCCCTTTTCTTCAGTCAATGAGAGAAATGGATACCAGGGGGTGAAAGCAAAAAAAAACCCCGTTTATTAACAAAAAAAAAAGGGTACCTGCAAGGCACAGAAACAGAAAAAAAAAATGGAATAAATGCCAGATATCGAAATTGGGGAACCCACTATCGGCCCTCTCTCGGCCGCCAGCCCTTTCCCCTTGCTGTAGTTCTGACTGCAGCCAGCAGGGGCGCTGGCGGATCCCCGCGCGGGCGCGGCGCTCCTCTGCCGCTGCAGGGGCGCTGAGGGGGAGCCGAGCCTTGTCTCCCTCGCACGGACAATGGCAGACGCAAACGGCAGAAAGGAACGGAGGAGGTATGTTTCTTTTACAAACTCACAGGGGCAGCCAGGCGCGCTGCCCCCTCTGGACAACGAGAGGAGTTGTAGCAGGAAACCTCAGAAGCAGTGCGCCGGAACGGCAGGGCGGGCTCCCCCGAGGTAGCAGAAACTCTGCAGCTGTAGCTGAACCGCCGGGAACGGAGGGGCAGAACAGCTCCAGTGCAGCAAAATTCCCGGAGCGGCAGCCGGGGCACAGCGGAGGGGCTGGGCGGCAGTAGCAGCACGGCTCCCGAACACGGCAGGCAGAGAGGTATCCCCGGGATTTCTCACTAGCGCTGGTGGGTCCCTGGGTCTGGGCTGTGAGGGTGTGGGCAGCCCCCGGCGGAAAGCACGGTGTTCCCCGCAGGCACGCACGGCCTCGGGCTTCCCCAGAGCCGAGCAGCACAAGAAGCCAAGCCGGCAAGCTCAGTCAGAGTGCCAAAAAAAACCCAAAAAAAAATAAACAAAACAAAACAAACAAAACCACAGAAACAGCAAGATCCCTGGTCAGGGATACCGGCTGCGCGTGTCCAGCCGAACATTGAAAGCGAGGAGCTGCCTCTCGCCGTGCCCCAAACTCCCCCGTCTCGGAAAACTCGGCTCGGCTCGGCT
Source organism: Bombycilla garrulus (assembly GCA_013400315.1). Classification (NCBI taxonomy): domain Eukaryota; kingdom Metazoa; phylum Chordata; class Aves; order Passeriformes; family Bombycillidae; genus Bombycilla; species Bombycilla garrulus. Next base: position 10,971 of record VXBU01001478.1, read on the forward strand.
CCCCTTCATCCCGACACTCCCAGAGCCAGCGAGTATGGGGGATTGGGGAGGGAACAGCAGCAACCCTGGGCACAAACTAAACAAAACAGATCAAAACCCCCAAAATGGTACGGGATAATAAGCCATCTCCAAGACAGCAGTCTATGCATATACTCTAAAATAGACAACACTGGTACTACCTTTTCCTCTCTATCTTAAAATGCCAGATTAGAGATAGAAAGTTCCTAAATTCTACCAAAAATTTTGGAATAATCATTTTAGCACAAAGGAAATATCTTACATGTAATTCAAGTGATTCCTCAGTTCATCACATTCTGTAAAACTGATGACCATTTGACAGAAATAGTACATAATTTTACTTATGACTGTTGTACAATCCAAATCTGCCTCTCTGAAGATCGTAAGTGTGACATCACTTTACAAGAAATGGAACAAGGATTGTTAGATACTTCAGACTGTATTTATAATATGGTAATAAAAAAGAAAGTAGCTGTAAGAGCAGGAGTTTGCTGTGACTCTTTGGTAAAATTGATCGAGAGATTCCATTTCTAATTTAAGATATCAAACCAGAAAGTATACGCTACCCTATTCTGAGCTCTGTGGCGGTTGCATATGGTTCAAAACATTCTTGTTCCAAGTAGGCGGAATCACTTTCGGAAAGTGATCTCTGCCGAGGCTGAGGAATAGCAACGGTGTGCCCTGTCAGTGTTGTTGCAAGGATCACTGCTGCTAGAGCAGACCTGCAAGAAAATAGAACAAAACAGTGCTGATGCTTTCTCTGTGCTCTGCATTTTTATCTTTTCCTCTGCAAAATGTCTTCAGTATTTAATTAAAACAAAATAATCACAGTTAACAAGCATAAATACCATGGAATGCTATGGTAAAGCACAAAATGGGGCAGGCTAAATGCAGCTATCCAAGAGTAAGGTACAGTATCTATTGTTTTTTCTAAATCACATGCATGAAAATCATGGTATATACTGAGTCACTTTCCCAAAATTCACATCAAAAATTTACTTAGCATTCACTTTAGCCATAACAATACTACCTGGTGGTGTGTTGAAAAGGTCTTCCATGTCCTGGTATTTTCTCTCCATTATTCCCTACTCTAAACCTTTTACTGATGACTCTGAAGTTAGTAAATGTTGGCACACTGCAAACCAGGACAAGCAAACAAAAGTGCCTATTTGTGTGATGCTGTGGAGTACAGAGAAGGGTATGATGAAAAGGAAAACTAAGTAGTAAGTAAGATTAAAGCAGTGAAATGCTGAGAACTATAAAATGAATGACAAGAACTTGAGGCCAAAAAGGAAGAAGAAATTAACTAGAATTAAGTAGAATGTTACAGACACTACAAAGTCCATGGAAAATAACCAGAATTGAACTAAATGTAGAGAAAACAGAATAAAAACTGTAAGAAACTACAACTTAAAAGAAAAATAATTTGCATTTTTCCAATCCAGTGTGGTTTTACATGCCAGTTTTTTAAGTCCCTGGTATGGTAGCAAGTTTTCCAAATGAGCTAATATTTCCTGAATCACAGCGCCAGTGCTGCTGCAGTCCTATACTCTACTGTAGCAGCCAAATTAAAAATTACCTTGACTTTAAATAGTACATTTGACTTTAACTGACTCAGATAAGTCACATGTTCATAACTGTCCTGAATATTTACCGTGCCTAGGAGTGGGGAAAAAAACTTCAGAGTGGGAAACTGCCCCCCTTAAAAATATATTCATTTCATGAAAAGTTTTGTAAATATTGTAAAGACATGCAATTCTTCTATCAGGCTTTTCTACTTGATGAAATAACAAAAAAAAAAAAAAAAAAAAAATAAAAACATACCTGGGCCTTTCTGGAGAAGGGTTTGGACTACGAGGGGGAGGGGTGCGGGGAACTGCAGGTTTAGGAGCTATGGTAGCAGCAGGGACCAGGCCATGAGCTATATGTTTCTAAGTGATTTAAAATAAAATTAGTTGACAATGACTTTAAGGATCACAATGAAAAAAACCACAGAGTTGAATGTGCACAGAAACTAACAATGATAAGATTAAAAGGAAAAACAATTACATGCAATTAATGTAAACAGTAGACTTGAAATGGTATTTCATTCCCCTTAAAGTCAGAACACCATGTAAAGCTGGCAAATTCATTTAATGTTTATGAACAGCTGATCTTGAAGGTTAGAAATGTAATTTACATGAGGCCCATGAATGTACATTTTCTATCCACTACATTAAAATTTGCAAAACCAGAATTTTACCTTATTCATCTTTTTCCTATATATATATATATATACATGAAAAACTGGACTAGAAAATAACTTTTTCCAAAGTATCTGAATGCTGCTTCAGAGTAACAATATCAGTCCCTTTCTTCCAGAGTTTGTCAATCCTCAGTCATCACAGTATGAGATAGGAAAAACCCCTAGCACTGTCTTGTAGCCAAAGGTTCAACTTTAATAAAAAAAAAAAAAACACAAAATGATGCATTTTTTTTCATCAGCAAGCACAGTTATTTAAAAA
>VXBU01001478.1:13717-47104 GCA_013400315.1 Bombycilla garrulus
AACATACCTGGGCCTTTCTGGAGAAGGGTTTGGACTACGAGGGGGAGGGGTGCGGGGAACTGCAGGTTTAGGAGCTATGGTAGCAGCAGGGACCAGGCCATGAGCTATATGTTTCTAAGTGATTTAAAATAAAATTAGTTGACAATGACTTTAAGGATCACAATGAAAAAAAACCACAGAGTTGAATGTGCACAGAAACTAACAATGATAAGATTAAAAGGAAAAACAATTACATGCAATTAATGTAAACAGTAGACTTGAAATGGTATTTCATTCCCCTTAAAGTCAGAACACCATGTAAAGCTGGCAAATTCATTTAATGTTTATGAACAGCTGATCTTGAAGGTTAGAAATGTAATTTACATGAGGCCCATGAATGTACATTTTCTATCCACTACATTAAAATTTGCAAAACCAGAATTTTACCTTATTCATCTTTTTCCTATATATATATATATATACATGAAAAACTGGACTAGAAAATAACTTTTTCCAAAGTATCTGAATGCTGCTTCAGAGTAACAATATCAGTCCCTTTCTTCCAGAGTTTGTCAATCCTCAGTCATCACAGTATGAGATAGGAAAAACCCCTAGCACTGTCTTGTAGCCAAAGGTTCAACTTTAATAAAAAAAAAAAAAACACAAAATGATGCATTTTTTTTCATCAGCAAGCACAGTTATTTAAAAACAAAAATGGTATAACATTAAATACCAGCTCAGAAAAACTGGGACCAGAGCTCCTAAAAAAGTACAGTGAAGAAAACCATATACTGTTTGAGGCTGAAGGAAGCTCTGCAGATTGTCTAGTTCAAGCTGCTGCTCACGGCTGGGTCAATCACAAGAGGGTTGCTTGGTATCCTGTCCATTCACATCTTGTGTGTATCCAACTTGGTCCAATGCTGAACCACTTCACAGTATTTTATTATTATGTTTAAGTTGAATTGTCTGTGTCAGAGTTTGTGCTCATTACCTCTTGTCCTCTCACTAGGCATCAGAAAATACTATGCCATAATAAAGTCCACCGTTGGGCAGATGTTACTTTTTTATGGAGTGAAACAGGCTAAGTTCCCGCTATTTCTACTACACATCTTTTTTCCCCCTATTATTCTTTAATTCACTTCTCCAACAGGAGAATGAACATGTGAACTGGGAAATATTTCTGGTTTTACATGAAGGCAAGTCAAATAACTAAACAGCCCATTAAAACTATCTTTTTACTCAGTCTTGCAAATGCACTGTGCTCCCTAATTCTGCATGTCTATCTGGCATGGGCATTTCGTTTACTAGAGGCTGTTGACTGTAGATACTAGCAGGGAACACAGCTGAAGTAAAAGTCATTCAACGGTGAAAGTATGACAACAGGAGATCAATACTTTTATTCTAGTAATTAAAAAAAAAATAATCAGTAAGTTCAAGTACGTTGGAAAAAAACACAGGCACAACTGCTGACAACCTACAGCCTTTGGCTGTTCCGAACCTTCCATGAGAACTTCTATCAGTTCACTCTCCAGCACTGATCGGGTGGTTCGAGGATCGCCTCGGCAAGCGCTGAGAGCGAGTTGAATTGCTGGGATTCAGTCACAGCTGATTGCTGTGAGCATCGAGCGAGCGGCACCGCCAGCCCTGCCCGGCGCCCGGAGCGGCCGAAGCTCGGCCTTGCTCAAGAAGCCGGGCAGGCCCGGGGCTGAGGGAAAGGAACGCACCAGCCTCCGGACACCATTTTGTCTTTGCTTGGGCTTCATTTTTCTCCCCGATTTTCACTTCAAAGTGCTCAGCGATCACCGTCATCGGCCGCAGGGTTTGCGCGGCCGCCAGTCCCGGAAACCACCCCTCGTGGCACTGGCGCACAGAACCCCGCCTTCCCGCTGCCCCCACTCCCGTACCGGAGCCCCGCGCCAGGCCGAGCGATACTCACGAAGGTGCCCCTCCGGCCTCTCCTGAACAGGAACGCCATCAGGGCGGGACGGCTACAGCCACCGCCACTTCCTCACCGCGTCGGACGCTTCCCCCTCGCGACCCGCCTAGAAACAACGCCACGACGGATTCGCTGCGGCTCGCACTCCTCCACTCAGCGCCCGCCTTACTGACCCCTCGCTGGGCCGTAGCGACCGCGCCGTGGCGAGGCCCGCCCCTCCCGCTCCCCGCCCGCTTGCGGCTCGTGGAGCTCCCGCTCCCGGCCCTACTGTGCGTCCGGCTCACGGAGCTCCGGCTCACGGTCCCGCTGTGCGTCACGCCTGCGGAGCTCCCAGGTCACGGACCCGCCGTGCGTCCCGCGTTGCGCCGGGCACTCGTCTCCTGGGGGCGGCTCCTGTGGGCCGGGCGGGGGCCTCTCCCCGGTCCTGGGAGTGGGGCTCCGCTGTCGGATGTGTTTCGGTGTGCGTGTCCGCGTGGGTTTTTTTCACCATATGTATGTTTTAATTCAGGCGTTTTTCAGATTGAGTGGTAAAGCCGAAGGTGGAATTTGCAAGCCAAAATTTATTAAAGTGAACAAAGTTGCTGGCTAATTTTGATATGTTCACCTTAACTGTAAGGAAGCTTGAGGAAGGAGATAATGTCTCTTCCAGAATATTGCATCCTAAATTTATGATTAAAATTTATAAGCTTGGAACAGGTTTGTAAAATGTTTTTCTCTTATCCACATTTCTTTCTAGGATGTAACTGCTACTGAAGAACGATTTTGAAGGAGTTCTGATGACAACAAAAGAAAACTTTTCTGTGACAGCAGGATCTATAGTTGTCCCTTATGGGCATGTGATTGGAAATGAGAAGTGGAGAGGGTCAGAGGTAGCCCAAAGGCTACAAGGTAAGCACAGACAAATGGGAAAAGGAAAAGCAGGTCAGGCAAAACATTCCCCTCTATTGGCCAGTAACGTTAAGAACGGCTGGAATATAGTTTACTGTGTGCCTGACTGGTTCCGTGTTGGTGGTGCAGACTGTGTTAGCAGGCTGAAAGATCCCATTTGTTTGTCATGTATCCGTGTGACCAGCTCAGTTTTCATACTTGGAAAGCACTGCAGGGAAGCAGCAGAATCTGCTGCTGTTGGGCTTCGAGGATATGCATCTCCACTGAACTCCCTTGAATTTACATGTGTACTCTGCTGCCGTCTTGCTGGCACAACAAACTAAATTACAATGATCTCTCCAGAAAAGCATGTGATATTTTTATTCAAGTCCAGAACTTACTGAGCAGCTCTAGTACTTCTAAATCTGTAGCTTAGAACTGCTATTAATTTGCATAGTAAAGACATCATACACTATTTCAGACTGCTTGTAATAGATTTACTTCAAGGGAAAAAAGGCTTTTTATAAAGCTAATTATGAAGTCACTAGAATTACTGACATTTTAGGAAGGCTGTGCTGTGAAGTAATTGTTACTTTGTTTTTAAGTACTATATTTTTTTCTTCTAACAATCTTATCCTAAGGGAAAGTTAAACTCATCTTTGAAGATGGCTTGGGACCAGTGGACTTCCATCTTTCAAACAGAACTTGCATTTTATTTATCTCTGAAGCAGATTTGGTTGCAGGGGATGAATTCAAACGAAGATTGGTTAGGTTTAGAAATGTAAGTGCTATATAAAAAGTTTTCAATTGATATTTGTTTATTCCATGCTTCTGAAAACATTCTTGTGTGCTTTTTTAAATTCCACTGGAGCTGACCTTTTGGGATAATTTTCACCTGAAAACTGAAAAATTCTGCAGCTGTGTGACAATGCTGTATTAAACCTCAGTCCTGTTGCTGCAACTTACATTCTTCCTCTGATTTGCTATTAGGCAGCTCATACTTGAAAGAACTTCTCTCTGTTCCATTGCCTTACCTTGTCATTAAAAGATTTTTTCTAATATCTTTTTCCTTTCAATACAGGCCAGCAGTTTTAGAGGAATTGTAATTGTAGAGAAAACCCAAATCAGTGATCAGTACTACTTAGGAGTACAAAAACTTGTTGTACTTGAACTTGGAATGGTGTTGCTTCCTGTGGCAAATCAAGGAGAAGCTTCGCAGCTTATTATTCAACTAGTAAGTTTCTGTGTTACAATAAAATATGGGATGTACAGAAAAGCAGATAGATCTCAACGATCACCTCATTTCAGAGAGAATACATAGGATCTGAAAGGAACACAGCATCATTTGAATGTAAGGAATCAATCTTCTGCAACAGTGATACAACAGTATAGTTTAGTGGAAAGAAAGCTTATTTGGGAACAAAGAAAAAAGGCTGAAGAATATGATCCTAGATTTTTAAAATGTAATCTTGTTCTGAGGTACCACTAGGTAGCATTAGGCAAATGCGACTGTCAAAATCAACTTGAGATTTTGCTTTCTAGGGAAACTGGTTTTGAAGGGTTTTTTTACCCTTTCTCTTCTTTTTACCCTTTCTCTCATTGCATCAAAAAGGTGACAAAAATAATTGTTTTAATTTGTTGTTGCTATTAAGAAATAGTTTGTTTTCTAGTAAGATTTTGTCAAACTGCATCCAATGAGGGAGCACACCTAAGGAGGGAGCTTGTTTTTAAAACTTCCTAGTGCTGGCACTGAACTGTTTTGAGGTGGAGCAGTTTAACCCTGGCTGGGTGTCGCTGACGGCTGACTTTGTCCGCAGGTGCGGGAGCAGAGCAGGGATCGCGGCTCCAACCCCTTCCTTCGCCGGCAGCGCGCTCCGCTGGCAGAGCCCGCGGTGCTCCACACGGTGCAGCAGATTCCCGCAGTCGGGAAAACAAAAGCTCTGCTTTTACTGCAGCAGTTTGGAAGCATCCATCGGCTCTGTAATGCACCCATCAATGAGCTTGAACAAGTAGTTGGACAAACAGTAGCACAACAGATTTATACTTTTTTACACTCCTGAGGTGCGTGTGCAGTGGGATTTTGCTAAACAAAACTTACATTTTTTCTTTGGTTTCAATAATCACATATTATGCTAATTTCTGTAATCATGGCTAGCAGCAGCTGGACTCTGATGCTTTTTTTACATCTGCTCTGTTCATATAGATTAAGCTGTACAAATTACCTTGGAAAGAAGTCTGTAAAGTATTTTGCATTTATCTGGAACAAAAACCACCAAAGAAGATGTGTTAAAAAATGGAAGAGCAGTATGTATGCTTACTTTGGTCTTCCAGAAAAAACACCATATGACTATGTGCATAGTAACTTCTCACTGACGGGAAATATGTTACATTTTTAAAAAGTTAGCATATATTGCTTTATAGCTTACATGTTTGATTTATAACTTTTTGGAGTTCCTTTGGAGAGTCCTACTGGAGTACAGGTTTGATTTTACACTAACGTATTTCTCTGGTCACACCTCCATTTCACAGAGTATTAACAAATTTATTCCCACGTGTCTGATATCCAAAATACTGGTTAATTCATGTTGTCCTTTTGAATATACGTAGGCATACTAATAATAAATTTAAAAATATTTTTATAATTATAACTTTTAATATGTTAATTATACTATCAATTATACTACATCCTATATAGTATAACTACATATAACTATATATAGCTATATCAATTACACTATTATAATTGATATAACTATTATAATATACTCTACAAAGAAGATAATAGGGGAAGCTTTAAATAAAATTCATAATTCATACTACTTTTCCAGTATTAATATTTTGAAAATTTGTTTGTAAAGAGGATTGGTTTTCTTGACATCTTGCATTTTATTTTAAGTTATATTCTTATCCTATTTTCTAAGGGTAAAATTGCCTTTTTCCTTGAGGAGGTGTGTTAAAAGCACCCTTCATACCACTTGGGAGTTTGGATCCCAGCAGGAAGGCAGCTGAGTAGAATTTTCCACTCCCTTTTGTGGGAACCTTGGCACCTCTGAAAGTCATCTCTTATACTGGTTAGCATGGACAGCAGGTGGACCTGTTAGTTATATTGATTCTGTACTTAGGATGAAAATTTGTCTGTAACTCAGACATAATTATTTCATTTAGTGAATAATAAAGATCAGAATTTCCAAAAGTACAGAAAAATATACTACTTTCTTTTTGTTTTTTTCCTTTTTTTTTCAGGCAACTAGGGAGTACTTTAAGCTTCTTTATTACATGGTTTTGCTCAGATTTTGTTTCTTTTGAGGTTTGTTCACTTTGCTATGAAGACTGGCATTCACATCTAAAGGCATGGGGCTGTTTTGCTGCAAGACAACATCACCTTTTCCCTATGACAAATGGCTCAGTGCATTAAATACAGTTCAGTTAAGTAATAACAATGAATATTAACAGTTACAAGCTGAACTATTAGTCTATTGCTAACTCTTCTTTTTAGGGCTTTACAGCAACTTTATACCTTGTGGGTAGACACTTGTTATAAAAATTCCTGTGGACTGAGCAAGAACATAAGGCACACACTAATTTCACTGCAAGTTAACTTAGCTGCTGGCTACCACTCAATGTAGAATGAGTATTTAGTTAGCTGACAGAAAACTGAGAGTATTTGTATGGCACCTGAGAGGTCCAAATTTTTACTTGAATTGAGGGGTGTGTTTTAAATATAAAAAGCCAAGCTTTCCTCAGGGACAAGGGAGTGTGATGATGGGAAGGGAAAGACAGTCATTCAGGAGCTAATAAGAGGGAAAATATTTCCAGGAAAACTATCACAGTGTTTTAAGAGAAGTGAAGAGCTGCAAGGGTGCTTGGTGTGACTTTGTTGAAGGTTTTGTTAGTTGGATACTAATTTCAGCACACAGGGGAAGTAAATCTCATCTGTATGGAATATGTATGGCAGGGTGCGCCGATCAGTGTCTGGCTGCTGCTGCTCGTGTGTGTAAAGGAAGCACTACTACCAATACACGTAAAAAATAACTACTAAGGAGAGGCAAGTCACAGGTAATTTACAGCTTATTTTTAATGTAACATTTATAACATTTGTAACATTTCTAGGGAAACTAGAAATATGTCTATACTCCTGGTACGGAACTTTGTTTTAAAGTCTTAGTTGATATTGCACAATACAGGAACTTTTCTTAAAAGTTTCTCAGATCTCTGTAAGCAGCATTAGAGAAACACACAAAAGGTATGGCAAAAACCTGTAAATTATGCTTTATCATCCAAACTGCAGCAAAATCAAAAAAAACTACTAAATGGCAGCATCTGATTTTTATCCTTAAATAATGGGTTATCAAGATATTTACACCTACTACATAAGAAATTAAAAATAAATGACAACTTTAAAGTTTACAATAAGATGCAGATTTTCATGCAAATTTTAAGTCTCTATCTACTCTGTAGATGACGTTAACTAACACTACAGTGTTAGCAATTTTCAATTAATTTAAGGAAATAGAAGAATCTCAAAGAAATGCTCAACAGTTATTTTTTTTGTCCCCCTCCTTACTATAGATATAGCTTGATCATGAATTTTTCCAAGGGCAGAAGGAGTTTTGGTTTTGTTTGATAGTAAATAAATATCCTGCTGCTTAGCCACTTAGCACAAGCACTTATTTTTCATATTTTAAAGCATCACTGCAATTTATGTGCCCTTGAATCAATATATTATAATGTATCCATTTTGAGATTTGTTTCACAGCTATCCATTTTATCAAAACTAGTGAGACAGAAGTCTTAAAGTAAGTAGGTTAAATAACATTGCCAATAAAGCCTGTTTTTAACAATTGAATCAGAAGGCATATAAAATGTTACTTAAATCAGAAAAAGAACAGAGTAAAAGCCTTTTGGAGTTCAAAAGACCTTTTAAATTTTAAGCCTTATAATTCTCCTCCAGAATTATCTATTCATTAGGCTATACCTAGTACTCTGAGGAAGCATCTCTGCATAAAAACACAACTCTATGACACCACCCCTTGGCACGAGTCTAATTTCTCTGAATAGTATTATTCCTTCTCACCTGTGGTTTGTTAAGATAATTCTTTAAAGTCGTGTTAAGTGATTTATTATTGACTCTAAACTTTAAGAGCAAAATCATTCCTTAATGAGTCCCCTATTATTTTGCATTCAGCATCAAGTTTGTAATAAATAACTCCCATCTAGCATAGTTATGACTATTTTTATGAAAAATCAGTCATAACTTTGTTTTGAAATTCCAAAGGAGTCCAGTCCTCATGCATGCAATTCTGTATCTTCTTATTGCATGCCTCCCAAACCACTTCATTCTAACCTTCAAATTCTTAAGTTTTACAGTTTCTGCCAGCTTCTGACCATAAGTGGCTCAATGTACAGCAAATGAAGTCAGCAGTATTTGTCTGAGGTTATACATATGCATATGAAGATAAAATTGATCAATATTTTTATCTAGATTTTAAACAAAAGTCACAGACAGATTCTTCTGAAAGATTCAGTACAATGAACTTTCTGTATTCAGAAGTGTGAAGGGAGAAAGCTTCTTCTTAATCTGAGAACTTCCAGCCACAGCTGAAGGAAGGCAGAGTGTACTTGCAGCTTTCTGCCTGTTTTTAGTTCCCCAACTTAGAAAAGGGAGTTTTAGTGGGGCTTTCTTGGTCTGATCTATTTTATCCTCGTCCATGGCTAAACAGATTAAGGAGTATGTCTTCTGCATTCCCATCGAGTAAGTTGCACTCTTGCTATGCTGTAGGAAAAAGAGAAGCATTGTAAGAATCAGTCATCCAAAATGGGTCAGAATTCTGACAATAACTAAAGGTTACTGTGGAAATAGCTTCCCAGAGCAGACTGCAGCAAGCTTTCTGTGCTAATGACATTACTAACTGAGCACAAGGCCCTTCAGAGTGCTATGATCCTGGTGTCTTGCAGTGTAGACTCAAGGGTATACTCTGCAAAGCATAAAGGGACCTATGAATCTTTTCTTGGGTTGTTAAAACATTTACTGGCTTCTAGCATAACTATTTAATATACACACTAAGCTCCCTACAAAGCTCAAGTGTGTGGTTCTTGCACAGAGGTGAAGGGGAAACCTTTTGCTGTCTTTGGACAGGTTCTGTGTTGATCACAATTACAAGAGTTCCTTTGTGACACTGTCTTGGGATACCTGAAAGGCACAGCCTTCTCTGTCTTCTCTTAGCTTTGCCCTGAAGCAATTTCATTATATTCTAATATTTTCTTTACTGTTGCAACTTGGACTGACAGACGTGTACTTCCTATTTTCAGTAAGGAAAACCAGTTTTAACAAAACAAGAAAACCTAACAGCAGCAGGGGCACCTTAATAGCTTCTCAGGCAACACTGCTTGAGTGTCTAAGCTTGCCAGGGAATGTTAAAAGCATGAAGCAGTGCCATTAGCTGAGCTACAGGTTCCTTCACACAACTAGTAAGTTATTTAGAACTTAATATTTTTTAATCTTGTGGTGACTTTCCCCTAGTCTAAAGCTTCTATAGTAGCTTAGTAACTGACTAGACAGTTAAAAGTCCACCAAAATAAAAAAAATATGTACAATAATCCATGATCTAATACAAAAGTCACAGATCATTTAGAGTAACAGTGCACAGAAAATAAACATGCGGTCTTGGATGTTCTAGTTCATTCCATTATTATTTGATTGTGGTTTTTCCAGTGCTGAACAGGGTAATGTCTTCATCCTCTGGGCCAAGTTAGAGGAAATAAACTAGGTCTTGAAATCTTTCATGCAAGTAATCTAAGTAGCTCCACTACAAAAAAGCCCACCACCCAACCATTCTTATGCAGACAGGCTACTGTAGCATGTTAGGTCACAATGGGTTAAACAGATGGTTCAAAACTGAACACACACCTGAAGGCTTTATGTATTCACAGACTGAGTGGGATATCTGACTACATGAAAGTAAACATTAGTCAGGAACTGAAGGCAGGCAAGTGAAAAAAACTCTGGCATATAAAATCTTCAAAACACATTTGCCTCATTACATACCAAAGATGCTCCTGTATCCTGGCAACTGATAACCTCAAGCTCCACTGGCTGCTTTCCCACACTTTTCAGTTTTTCCAGCACCTCATTCACACCAAGCCACTTGCAATCCATGCCACCAACTGAAACAATGTAGTCACCTTCTTTTAGGCCTGATGACTATAAAAAAAATTGGCAAAGGTTATTATCTGGAATTATACAGACATGTAAAATGTTTTTGTCACCATACAGTGTCTGCCCCAGAGGCATTTCACTCTTAGATGCTACAAACCCATTCTCTAGCCACACAGGTGCAACTTTCTCAAGTATGCAGATTACCTTGAGTTACCATTGGTGTGATTCTGCTATACTCAAATATTGGCTGTTCTTTTTACTTTTCTCCTTAAGTAGATGAACCCTGAGTTTTGCTACACTACTGTCCCCCAGAAGGCATTTTCTGCAGTGTTTTAATTTTTTTTCTTCATTATTTTTATTTGTACTTCTGCGGTTACTTCTGCCTTTTCTAGAAGTAAACTGTTTATCATTGCATGCTGCTTTATCACTATGGATTTTCCCTGAGAGAAAAACATGACAAGCCAATAAAACATTCTTGCCTCTCTTTCCTTAGGCAGACACTATACCTTGCATTCCCTTCCTGATCCTTACTCTTGTTGCTACTTTTTAAAGCATTTATCCCATCTAACTTCCTGAATAAGACAGGAAGTGACAGTTCATTTTTTTCATTTGTGATTTTTTTAACTATTAAGAATGGACAGAGAAAGAAATCAACTCTAGTTGCATGTGATGTTGGGGATATAGGTACTTTAACAATCTGCAGCATATATACCACTTAAAATGAGTTCAGATTATATGAGTTGACTACACTAATGTACAGAACTCAAGAAATACTCCATACACGAGTACAAACAAGCTAAAGGTACATTTTAATGCCAGAGTCTGCAGAGAAATTGTTACTATCACACCAATATACTTACTGCTGCAGAACAAACTGGATCAAGACAGTAAACCTGTACTGGTGAACCTCCTTTTAAACTGAATCCAAGCTCTCCTGCTTCAGGGTGAAGGCAGATGGTACGGGGAGCTGTCCATCTCTGCTTTGCTGAGAACACTGTCAGTGGGCCCTGGAGAAACACAACAGCGGCATTATGGCTTACTGTTACTTGTAAGTGGGCATTTCTGGTTTGGTAAGTTATGATGCTTTAAGCTTTAAGTTACTGTATATTTCACTTCCAGATAATTCTCTGGAAATGGGAAGTCTATTTCTCAACTGTTCAGCTGATATTTCAAACAGAGTGGGATAAAGGCAACTGCCAAGTTGTTTCAGGATCTCTGTTAAAGGTGTGCAGAATCTTTTGGCTGCCTAGGCTGTAAGGTCCTTTATTACTCCATTTCAGAGGAGATAAACTGATTCATGAAACGTTGTATATTCTGATAACCATAACTCCCAGTGCCTTCAGCTCACTGATACATATCTGAAAGACTGGCTGTTCCACATGCAAGTCACATATTCTGCATGCCTGTCTCCACCTACTAGGTATTTCTCTCCCCCCTGTAAGTTGAGAGCAATTATCTGTTGAGACTTCATGGGACTTTTATTCTTTGCTTCTCTCAAGCTGACTTATACGTCTGAAAACTAGAAGTGATTTCTCCCACAGCTTCTGGAAAAAAATCAATTACTACAGGATCTTTTTTTCATACTAAAATACTTGTGTCCCGTCCCTCATGTTAGCGTGAATTTATAGTTGCTATCAAAATGCCAAAGGTTGGTCAGCATTAGTATGTTACATACCAGCTTGTGAAAGAAGTCTTTAACTTTCACCTTGGAAAACTGAGGAGCAATTGTTTCTATTTTATGTTCTGTTTTAGCTAAAACAAAAAGAAAACAAAATTAATTTTAAGTATGAGTTAAGATACATCAACATTTATTTTTCTTGCATTCCAAGCTAGATAGGAATTTGTCCTAAATTCTTACTGGGCTGTAGAAAAATGAATTTTTGTGGGAATTTGTTATATATCAGTATCAATATGGAAAACTTAAAAAAAAAAGCCATCTGAACAAAATTATGCTATTCCCATCTTTAATTTATTCTTCTTTGAGAAGTTTTTAAAACCAGCACTCATAGTTTCCTACTGCATCCAAAGAGCAAAAAGTTGTATTAGCTGGGCTATGGTAGAAAAAAAAATAGCAGTCAAATTGAGGTAACAACCCAGTCTAGTACAAGAGCTGGGTTCAAGAAATGGTTACTACAATTTTCCCCCATATAATTTTAACTTTTCAAGTCTCTCTATTTTTTCTAGTTCACAAGATAGTCACCAAAAAAAAAGCTAGATTCTAACTAACCACCATTGTTATCTACCCCAAAAAACAGTGTTGCTAGAGACAGGAATACTGTAAAACAGTTCTAACAAAATATATTGGTCAAAATGTATTCATCTGTGATTGAGGGAACATGTGAGAAATCTGAACACTACAAAAGTATAGTATACACTTCTACATTATTTATGTTATGTACGGAAGCATATTATATATGTATTCATATACATAAATTAAAGGCCTAACCCCATGAAAATATAGTTGCATATGGTTAGATATCCTTTATTTCTGGCTGTGTCCACTTACAGACTATATCTGGAGCCTGAATTAGACTTAGAAAGTCATCTTCTGTCTCCTGCTGAGCATATTTGAGAAGTGAACGCTTATGTGCAGCTGTCAGAACCTCCTGAAGAATCTCGATGTTCCGAAGCTTTTTGCACAGCCCACAGACTCTCAGAGCTTCTTCATGGTAAACAATGGCTCTGCGTAGATGTGCTTTCCCTGAAAGCATTAAAAACCATTGGTTGTTATCCACAGACAATAAATACAAGGTAAATTTCAAGCTGTAGCTAGTAGCTGTGTGAAACTAGCAGTTACCTAATTGTTTTCTCTGAACTTTGTCCTTTAAAACAGCACGAACCACCAGCCCTTCAGGCACATAGTCATACAGCTGGGACAAGGCTTTCTCCTGCTGATCTTCATCATCACTGGGCTGCACTGTAATAATGGATAAAAAACATCAGCCATCTCTTGGTCCCCTGTTCTTTTAGCTGTATTACTGAGTAGTTGTTACTACATTCTCTCCCAATGCAGTAAAACACTTATATATGTGTTTATGTGTATATAAATATATAAATAAGAATTTCAAGTTTTTTGTTTTATCATCTAAAATATGCAAGTAATATTTACATGTCAAAACATATTGATAAAATCTGAACTATTTAGTAGCATTTAATAGATATGTAGCTTTTCTTTTGTTTCTGCAAAAGTTAGTTCACTGAATTTTCACATTTTTCTCAAAAGACAAAAAGAGCATGGCCTCATATTTGAGTGGGGAAAATGACCACAATTTAACATATATTGAAGCACCAAAGTTGTGAGCTTCAAGACTTATTCACAGACCAAATTATAACTGTTGATGTGTTTATTATTTTTATTTATACGAACATGAAAAGAAGTATGATTCTTACATTCATGGTCACACAGAAGGGTGGCAGTGAAGTAATGTGCCAGAGCTTTGTAGTGGTCTGACTTGATTTGTGCCAGCTTAGACCAGGAATAAGGAATATTCTCTTTCACTGGTTCCTGATTCATTGCTGTGTTAACCAGCATGTAAACCTCTCCCACCTAAAATAAAGCAAGTAATTGAAGTATGAGAACTTAGTACGAGGTATTGGGAACTCAAGTAAAGGGTATCGTATTTGGGTTAAAGATCATTTCATGTGCAATCACACCAAGGAAGGGAAAAATATGGTTAGGATGGGTTGGAATTACGTTTGGAAAAAAATTTGAGATGTCCTCTCTGATTTTTCCCTCACAAGAAAGGTAAATCAATTTTGTACAAGAACAGATGGACTAAATCAGTCAATTTATAGGGCTTCATAGTTAAATAAAAACACCATATAATAAACAGGTCTTAATTTTCAAATATATCTCATTAATTCAGCTGAAAAAAACAGTGAAGCATATTCAAACAGTACGTTTATGCTACACTTTGAAACTGTAGAGTCATACATCGCTTGAAGTTTGTGTGGTCTAGTTAAAACTGGGATATTATCCTTTATACAGAGGAAATAAGATAGTTTTACAAGCAGTGAATGCTGCTTTAATGGATCAAACTACTCCAACTGACAGAACTAAAAAATCTTTCCCCTGCAGTTGATCAATCCTACAGATATGTCACGGTGGCTTTACAAGGCTGGTATGAAAGGCTTTGCCTGTTTTTCTAGTATGGAACCACTTATGCATCTGCTACTCTGAAATATCTGAGAAAGCACAGGACTATCTTCATGGCATACTTAATTTTTGGTGCATTCCTCAATCAAGGATTAACACTACCTTCTGGGGCAAGCCTATCTCACCATTTCCTGGCAAGTCCCCAGACAGCTCTGCAGGTACCAATCTGACTGTTTATCAAGGTGTTTCCCTCATTTACAATTTAGCTATTCTTTTGGATTAAGCTTTTTAGGTTTGAATACCCTTCGGCATCTGGGAATCAGGACAGGTTGTGTTCAATACTTAACAGGGAACCACACAAACAACCCTTGGCTTTTTATTGTAGTTCTGTGGATGAAACCTGTACTGTTGGAAAGACCAACATAAACAGCTCGTAAAACACATTCAGCAAGTTCACTGCCTATTTCTGTTAATCTCTATGAATTATGAATTAAATAAATTGTAACAACTCTAAAATAGTATTTAAATTCAGTCTGTTCATGTTTTAATTTTCTGAAAGGTTGTGCTTTTCACTGTAGTTTGTGAGCTTCCCTGGGTTATTTTTTGTTTCCAGTAACGGTTGTTGCATTTAAATTTAACAAATTGAGTTAATATTACTAAAAGCTGTAGGTGGTAACACAGCACTGTAAACAGTTATTTTAAAGACTAGATTTAAAGTCCCATATTTTACCTTGGTGACTTCCTGTGTCATTTTTACTAGTGTGAAAAACTCATTGCGTATTCCAGAAAGACCAAGCTGCTCAAAAACACACTCTCGAGCTTGTGCAAGCATCATTTTTACTAGAACATTCAGCATGGCTGGGCTCATATCATAACTTGGTGTGTGAGTAAAGGTCTCCTTTAAGTAGCTTAGAACTCCTGCAATTACAAAATAGTTTTATCAGCATTACGAAGATAAACAGGTGAACTTCATTTTAGTATTTAGTACCATAATTATTACGATTTAAAGGATATTTTCTAGTATTGCACTACAGCAATCTGAAGGAATTCTTGGTGCATAAGAATTTAGACTGACCTACAGGTTTTGCTTTGCATTGCCATCAACCATCCTCCAGTACAGTTGTCAAAATTACTCTTCAAAGGAGCAACAGAAACTGCAAGTTTTGAGGGCACTGCCTTCAGATTTGCTAGTAAAAGTTATTGTGACTGAACATAAGATTCTGCTAAACTGACTGTGATTTATATGTGGGAGTGTCAGGCTATGGCTTATACAGGGGACAAAAAGGAGAAAAATCTGCACAACTACAAGGAGATGACAGTAGTAGAACCTCTGGATAGAAAGACAAGACACAANAATAGGGTAAAAATAAGATTCCTCTGTAGACATTTGGCTCCACCAAAATATTAGTAATTTCTATCATATACCAAATTTAAAAGAAACACTTACTGGAGTGCAGTACTAAGTAACAGTTTCATGGATGGAAGCATAACCTTCAGCAGGCATGTCATCCAACTGGTTTAGTGAGTTCAGTCAGCTTGCTAGTGCTGACAGTCCTGCAGAAGTGTAANTGACCATGTTGTGCAGTATTTTCCTATTAAATGGTGTCTGTGATTTTTGATTTTTGACGTTACACTCATATCTGAATTTTTAATATGCCATTAAACAAATTTGAAACATGGCCATCCCTACCTTTTTGCACTAAAAAATATTCCCAAATACTGATGGAGTGCCCTACTGAAAGGAACTGAAAGTATAGGGTGTTTTGTTCTCAACATATTTCTGCTTATTGAGGAGAAATTCTGTGCAGCATCTTCCATTCAGCACTGGGAAACAGTAAATACAGACTCTATCTCACACCTCTGCCAGCATAATGAAGAGTTACAGCACCATGCACAGGTACAATGAAATGCTTCCAGAGCATGTTGCTTTGGGGCCCTGCAAAGGTAACTGTGGCAGCAAATAACAACTTTCCAGTTTTGCATTAATTCTGTTTTGCAAAAAAGTGAAAAGCAGTGATTTTTTATTTGCAAAATGGAAGAAGCAGCAGTAAAATGGAGAAATTTCACAACTATTGAAATACCCTTTAGACAAAATACAAAGGCTGAAAAAGAATTTATTTCTTTTAAATAAGCATGAAGAAATACTATGCATTTTTTTTGACAGCTGTGTATTCAAACAAGGAGATTTATGAAAATTCAAATTGCATAGCTTTTAGCTGATAAAGCTACCTATAAAGTGAAAATCAAGAGTCACAGATGTCAATGCAGAAATAACTCTTACAGTACATATTAATTACAAAGGATGTGTCTTTAAATATTAAGTGTAGCACAGATGATACTTACAAAACAAATTAGAAAATCTATTTAAAAGCCCCAAATGAAAACAAAAGCCTTTATAACATATCAGTTCAAGGGATAGGATTCCCTTTATTAGAATGTCTATTTCTCCTTGCTTGGGACACAGATTGATTATTTGGAATCTCTATGCCTTTGGAATCTATGGAAAACAGGCAGTCAACTTCCAGTGAATTGCAACTTTCACCAGAGGAAAAAGCAAGATCAATTTTTAAGACCCTTATGTGGAAAACTAGGCTTACAGGGTTTTTATGAAACCAATTGTTTCTTTACAGATTTGACACCAATGGGCTATCACTGAGGTAAAAGCAGTTATGCTTGAAACAAGGAATGAAGCAGTTAATTCCAGTGCTACAACTCTGACCTTTGAGCTGCAGTTCAATAATCATTAACCACAGTATTCACTGTCTTATCTGCATATTCAGACTACAGTTCCAGGTTTTGAATTAAAGCTTCATCTGAGTTCTTCACTAGGTTTCATGAATGTCCCTATTCCTCCTTTTTTGTGTCATCAGGCCAGTAGAAAATGCAGAAATATGTACGACATCAGAATGAGATTGGGGACATTTGCATAAAGACCTTTGCAGTATTTTAAAATGGGTACCTGCAGCTTTCTGAAAAGCATCAACAGCATTTTCAAGTCCAGATTGGGTCTGACGATTGCATCTTGTTCCAATCTGTGTGTAGAGAGCTCCAATGTTGAATAAAACACTGGCTTTTTCAAGCAACAGATTTTGCTGACACACTGGGACACCTGTGAAGGAATCATACCTTGGGAAACAAATATTAGAAGAAGTGTTAAGATTAGCAGAGTCCATTGAAAAAAACAAGTACTTTCATTCTGTTTTTCTCAATGAGTAGTGGAATTCTTAACTGTGAATTCTTAACTGTTCTGCTACAGTGAAAATGAAGGTGAACAGACACACCACTGTTCTGCACGGACAATCCACATAAATAACACAAGCCAGAGAACAGCTTTATTTGAGACACTTTTCAGCAGGTTTTACAGCAGTGCCTCCATAAGGTCGTTACGTTTAATTCAGAAGGGCCCATAAAACATCAGAAGTGAAGAGCATACCCGGGAGGGATCCATATGTGCTCCTACACTCTCCTACTTAGATGTTGACAAAGATCAACCACTGGCACAGTCTGATCCTCTATTGCTTGCGTTTAAAGCTTCTATTTGCAGTTCTGGCTAGAAATTTAACAGTTCCTCTTGACTACATGGTAGTCATCTTTTTTCATCATAAAAAAATTTTGAATTCAGAGTAGAATTTTGCTCACAGAGGTAGTAAATACTCTCTTATAAAAAAAGTTATGTTGCTCCTTTCCCTCTTCTGGCCCAGGTAGTCTTCTTAACAAATTGAAGGAGTGGAATTAAGGTCTGACCCCATTCCTCGTCCTCATTTTGTACACCTAGGTTCAGAATTCGGAAACATCTGTAGCTGTCCAAAATTAAGATTAATTTCTCTCTTTCTCCCTTGTGCTAACCTGTAGCCCAAATCATAATGTAGTCCATGGTTTCACTCTAAGCATGTAAAGAGTGTATTGTATAAGCTTTACTAAAAAAAAAAAAAAAAAAAAAAAAAAAAAAAAAAAAGCAACACACACTGCAGGGACTCGAGGAGACACAGACTGACACATCATATTTAAAGACACTTAATGATTAACCAATGCTGTGGGGGGGAAAAAAAGGAGTAAAAAGAAAAATGAACTACACACTTACCATGTAAATAAAACTCCAATGTGCCTGGTGGGTGGGAAAAATCTGTTTTCTACATAACCAAGTTGCAGGAAATAGCTTATCAACATCTCAATGCCAGCTTCATCTCGGCTAGGAGTGCGGCAGGCCTTGAAATACAATAGATTAAAATTAAGTGCATTCTGTTGAGTTAGAGGATGAATACTGAAACCCTGAAGATAAAGCTCTGCTTCCTTTGGACTTCTGCATATCATAGAAATGTGTGGAATCTGAGAACAGTAAGCTTAAAGCCATATGGATTCATGCCAGAAGTTTTTCAGCTACACACAAGTAGTACATAACTTATAAAAGCAAACGGAATCTGTCTGGCAAGTCTCAAATTAATTAAATAAAGACTGTAGGAATTTTCTGAATGCTACAGAGAAGGCTAATGTTTCTAACATAGTACAGGAAAAAAACAATACTTAGAAATACAAACCATTCTGCTACAATATTATGCCAGATTAATCCACTTCAACATTTCTCCTGCTAAATTTAAAATACTTTAAAATAAAAAATAGTAGGCAACAAGTCTTGGATTAACAAAATTTACAAAGTTACATCAATAGCTCAATCATTTTGCATAACTTGATCTGTTTCTTCACTTTTCTTAACTCAGATTGTAAAGCTCTTGGACAATGGATATTCATGCACCATGTCTCAGAAATGAAGTCAATAAGAATATGGTAAGCTCTAAGTAAAAATGATTCCATACAAATGTTATTTATAACTGTATATTAAAAGACCTCACAGTATACCATATCTGAACTTACTTGTCTCAGATCCATGAGATCTGCTATTTCGTCTTCATAATCTGAACTGTCTTGACTATAATGTTCCAGAATAAAGTCCTAAAAAAATAAAAAAAAAATTGAATATCTAAAATTAGCCTAAACTAATTTTACTGCAGTTACAAACAGTACAAAATTGATTTAGCTGTGATTGAACTTTTAGTCAATAGTACAGTAAAACATAAACAGTAGAATTATGATCTGATAAAACAGTAAAATTATGATAAAAACAGTAGAACTATGGTCTGATATCTTTGACAAATTTCACTGTGATGTAAAGAAACCAAACATCTGCTACATTAGCTCCAACTGGTTTTAAAACAACAACACTTAGTGGTTTTGAAAGGGACAAATGAACCCTGTTATCAAAAATTACAAGGGGATCAAGTGACCATGAAAACTTGTTGACAGAAAGAGACTGCCGACTTCTTGTGAGCTGTAATTCCACTTAAAATAACAAAGCTGCAATGACATGAAGTGGTACCATGATCTGACCATGGAATTTAACCCACAGAAGTAAAAATAGAGACAAATGCTACAGCATTACCAAGACAGTTTACCGTGAGATAAAAATCTACATTGCACAATACACACAAGTTCAGAAAATACAGAAGATGGCTCGAGTAGCCAGCAAAGTATATTAGACAACAAACAAGCAACAACACTGCTTCCCAACTGAGTTATCCTGGTTAGTGTAAATTGGTGTATCACTACATTATGCTGAGTAAAACCTTCATTACTACTTCCTTTCACACTTACATCAGTAATCAGTTTCTCTTATTAGCAACAAAACCATGGAAGAATTTTTATTCTTTGGTTTAACACTGTCTTCAAAGAGGAATTTCTTTTAATATTTTTGGACTTCTTGTCGTAGTTAAGTAGTAGCAATGACCCAAATTACTGATCGTTAATTTTTAACATGTCATGATCTTAATTTTAGGGCAAACAAAAAATAATTTGTACCTAAATTACTTCTGTTTCTGTAATCAAATCTGAAATTGAAGTTATTTCTGTTAACAATTTGTTCTGAAAAGTGCATGTAAAATTTACCTTGAGGGGGAGTGTAAAGTCTACATCTTTGGTTTCCTTTAGGCCAAGAGGTACCAAGGGAATACTGAAAGTCTCTCTGTGGAAGAAAAGCAAAAATATTCAGAAATTTTTTTTCAGATTCTGTTATAATTACGTTTGTTTTATTTGATGACAGAAGTTCATACACTGATGGCATAAAGAGAAAAGTGTATTATACAGTTTCTTCCTGCACAAGAAAATCTGCCTAATGGCCTGCACTTCTCAAGAAGAGAGTGAAAAAAGCTACTTGCCTGCACTTTTTATTTTTTTCATTAAGGCCTGTTTTTCCTTCAGGCAAAGAAAAGGAGATTTAGGCTTACTTGTCAAAGGCTGCCTTACTGCAATTTGGCTCCACAGCTACTTGGAGGTCTGCCACAGTAAGAGCCATGGTAAGTATCAGTAGTTATAATCACTATTTTACCTGCTACCAATGGTTCAATATGTAGTAGTTATATGTGCAACACAGGGAGAAGCAGGGCCAAAGTATACCAGCTTTCACAGTGAAAGGTCTAGGAATAGGAAGTCCAAGAACTACTCAGTTTCTAGACAATGCTAGGTGTTAACCTCTAGACAAGCCAACCACTAGAATATCAAAGGGCAATAAGGATGAGAACTAACTTAAAAAAATAGCAGAATTGCTTCCAGATACATGGTTTGTTGTTTAACAGATCAATATCTAGCAATTGTAAATTTCATCTAGTATTTTCATTTTTCCCTGAAAACAACTTTTTGACTGTCTAATCATTGTTTAGAGCAATCCATTACCAAAACTACAAAATCCCACATTCATTTATGGTCTTGTCAGCACAACCAGCTTTCTTACTGGTCAAAATTCCATCTTGAGAGGGGGGCAGTAGGAATGCAGCTTCCTAAGCAGAGGAAGAGTCCTTCATGATCCAGGAAGTGGCTATGCTAGCTTGAAAGGGACTTAAAGGATACAGAGCCAAACACCATTTCAAGTGGTGCAAAGGATCTGATTTCTGATGAGGCTTTTAGAAGAAAATAACATTTTTACTACAGATTACATCAAGGCTTTTTCCTCAAAAGGAAGTGAGACACATGGAAAAGAAATCCTAACTTGCTGATTTAATCCATTCCAGTACCATCCACAGTCCCTGTAGATATCAGCACTGGTCATTCTAAGAAAGTTAATTTCATTTTCTTTCCACAGCTAAGGTGTCACACCCATGGAGCAAATGTCATGAGGGTATTGGACAGTTAGGGAAGTGATTCTGGATTTCCAGCACTGAGCAGAAATAGCATCATGCTTCTTACTCCAGCTGAGATGTGTGCCAACACTGGCAGGGCCAACCCTTCAGATTGTTTTAACACAATACAGGCTAATCCACTAAACCATGGGTGTGACCTTATGTTGATCATGGTATGCACAATAGTCAGAGAGCAGCTATTAATAGCCACTTGCTGTTAAAGGCTGGATAGCAGTTACAGGGAAATTAATTATTTTAGCTGATGAAACATAAAAAGCATTTAGAGCTTAGAATGAAAAGCATAAGGCAAAACACCATTCAAAATAGACTGGGAAAGTAGGAGAGAATAACAAGCATACTGCTGTCCAGCCTCAAGGCTTCTGCCTGCCTTGAGCCCTGACCTACTGCTCATCCTTCAATGAGAATCCAAGTATTTTTAATATTCTTTAGCTGGAAGAAGAAATAGTACTTGAGGAACCCTGCAGTCATTTCCACAGCCATAACTGCTATCTGTGCTCACATGCATCTATGAAGATCAGTAAAATCTTGAACAAGAAACCCAAATCTCAAAATGAAAGACTAACCAAAAACCCCAAAATATTTTCGCAACAAATAGCTGTCAAAGTTTGCCACGGGGGTGGAGGGTTTGAGAAAACTACAACATAGATATTTTTGCATCCAGTCAGCATTCAGTTGGAAGTTACCTCTCTGGAAATGTGCTTCATCCTTTTACATTACGAATTCCTTGTAATCCCCCTGGAAGTTTAACACCTAACAGAACAGTGCTAAGAGGGACCCAAAATTATACTCCCATCACATGAAGCATTTCAATTTGTACCTTGAGCTGCTGTTAATCAAATAGTAAATATTTAGTTTTAGGAGCAGCAAGACATATAATTGATATAGAAATCATTTCAGTATGCAGGCAAGGAATACTCCTTAACTTGAAATTTAGTTTTATCCTTGATGAATCCATTGCAATTTGAAAATTAATGTGCTCTTCAAAGTGGAGAAAAATATCCTGGAAAAAATTCCAGCTTCATCTACTAAAAATTCCTCTGCTTTAGCCAAGGAATTTGAGTTTTTCTGACACTGAAGGGCACACATTCAAGATTACCTAGTCTGCTCTAAACATCAAATCAGCATTGTGTTTTTGTTCTCCAGCTAAAGAAGGAGTCTTGTATGCACCATGTTTGAGAAGAGATATTACTGTATCACTATGTTTGTTCACCCCAGAATGCATGGAGCCAATTAGCCATTCCAGTACTGGAAATTCTGCTAAGTGCCAGCTATTTGCAGCACACCCCCAGAAGCTTTAAATTCTCGTGATACTCTTCTCTTCAAAGGAACTTCATATCCAAGGATTAGTGGCACGTACATTTCCCAAGAGAAGGACAAATATGCAGACTAACCCTTAGTCAACAAATCTACCATCAACTATGTTCTCTTCCTATCAAGCTCTCTGTTCTTTCACATGGTTAGTACCCAACATTCACACTCACCTAAAAACAATTTTGTTTTCAAGGGTAAACAGAAGATCTGTTAATAATTAAGTAACTTAGCTTTATACTTACTCTGCATTTTGATACACTTCTACTGAGATATTAAGTCCTTCCAATTCTTCCTTTAAGATCTGCAGGTCTGAGTTTACAAAGCTGAGTTCCAGTAGCACCTGCTCTCTTACTTTGTTGTTGGTGGTTGCTCTGCAGAGAAATATCAATTTCTTATTGCTGAGGAAGAAGTTTTCTACAAGCTTGGTTGACCCCCTCCAACCTTCAATGCAAGCATTCTCAGCATTTTTAAGATTTCTTATTATCTCCTTAGGAGGTGGTACAAGACCTCATGTTTCAGAATTTATTAGGTTTTTCTATCAATAGATTGCCTGGGATAGTTTCCAGATAATAGCATGCAGCCACAGAAGATTTCCTATATGCCAAATTTTCCACGTATGATTAACGGCCAAGCTTATTTTCAGATACATTAATCAACAAAACTAAAGCATCTTAAACAGAATCACTATCCTATTTTCAGATTATATGATTTTTCTTTTTTTTTTTTTGGTCAAAGAAGATAGGTGGGTGGAGGTGGGAGGAGTCAGGAGACATTCTTCAGAAGAGACTTCACCTTATAAATTGAATGAAGATCTGTTGAGACTTCTGATCTCAAGAATAAAAGAAAATAACTTTCCCCCAAAAGTTATTACAGCAAGAAATATCTTTCAACCAGATCTTTTTCATACAAGACATATTTCCCTGTAATTTGATTTTGTTGGATGTAAATATGATTTTGTTTGCTTGTTTTCTTTGCCATTTATGTATTTAAGTGGCAACACTTTGAACTGCAAGCGAAGTGGATGTTAGTACTTAACACCACCTGAGCATTTTTGTGGGATTACTTATTTGTGTATTTATATCACAATTTCTGACCTGATTCTCCACACTGACAATTTTGTTAGAATATTACTCTTTTCAAGATACTTAAATCATCTGTATCTATAAATCCACAGGCATGAGTTTAAAGTAAAAGGTATCTGTGCTTAAGATACTGTACCCTTATATTAGAGTCTGAATCTTAAGACAATAAATAATTTGCAACATTTTGCATTTACCTTTATTTTAAGAGAAAATTTGCCTTCATAAATATTTATGAACAACTATCTTATAAATCTATGCTCCACTTGCAGCAGTTCTCCAGTTCTATGAAGCACCTTGATGAAGACTAAAATTCTAAGTTTTTTTTTCATATTATAAATGAATTATCTGTGATTTTTCAAAGCTGTACTTTATTGAATACCTTGAATGGCTTAAATTAAGCAATGTTAACATCTGTTGCCTTCATCAGCTAAACTGAATATATACATATGGTGGGGTGGATCTTCCTTGATAAAGGCAGCACCACACAGATAAATGGGCAAGTTTTGATGCTATAAGCACTTTAATTATGATATATTAAGGCTCCATGTTTAGTGTAATTTACCATCCTCCACAGTAGGGATTCCAGTATCTTTTTCAGAAACCCCAAAGTTCCATCCAGATTGACTTAGTCTATTGTGATGAACATCCATGTCAATTTAATTTGATTACCTTTCATGTTTTTTTTACACTGTAGACATACATTTTAGTAACAACCAGAGAAAGACAGCTACAGGGGCAATGTGATATTGTCGAGATTCACTTAACTCTACACTGAATTTAATTTTAACTCAGTTTCCAAAGCAAAAGACAATAAAAAGGAGAGGGTGACTTTTAGAAATTCTGAGAACAAAAAGTCTTTGCACTATACGGGTCATGTGCATCAAGCCTAGCACTTAATTTCAGCGACAAGTAAAGAAACCTGCGTTTCCAGTTTTTTCTCAAATCTTACTCCAGGAAGCTTCTTGTGAATAGCAATTGGTTTGTTTCTTTTAAAACCTGATGAAATTAAAATAGAATCTGCAAACATAAAGCTTGTTTATGTTTTTCCTTAGGAGACTGTAGATACAACAAGACGTGAATTGTCTAGTGGTCAGGTTACTTTTAAAATTGCTTCTTTCAAAGAACTAGCAAGTTTTAATAGTTCAATGGGTGTAAATTATTTTTAAGATTTTAGAAATCTAAAATTAAGTCTGTTCCTCTACTCTTAAGTAGATTTAGTTCCCACTCCTGTAAATAGCAACTTCAGTATTTCAGCAGCTAATACCAGCATCAGAAACAGAACTTCAGCATACCTAGGTTAAACATTCCAGTTTTAACATTAGATATTACTTATCTCTTTAGTCCTTCCAAAACACTCCTGAATTGACAAGCAGAAACATGAAATGAATGAAGCATTTAATTTCAAAAGCAGGTATAATAATTTTGCTAACCATACAAAAAGTAGTAAAATTCTAGGTCTCACTTCTTAAGTCAATTACCGGAAAACAAAGAAAACTGAAGTCAATCACAGAGGCTAGAATTACCCAAGTTTTCAACCTGTCAGATCTCTTGCAAGAGTGGAGATAGAAGCAGATAACGAGCAACAGGAAACCTATTGATTAATGACAAGTTTAAGAAAACTTAATTTATCTAAGCATTTTCACTTCTTTAAGTATATTTACTAGATATTGTTTTTGAAGAGTCATTGTTGCTCCAGCTGCAGAGAAAGAGACACTACAGGAAACTACTGCAGGTGAGAATTGGCATGATTTTCAGTTCTTCTGTGTAAGATAGGAAATCTACAGTCTGTTTGCCAAAGTTAATCACAGGATGTAAAGCCTTAAGACAGGATCAACATAAAGCTATTCCTATGAAAACATATCCTAAAAAAAGTAATAGATGAAGGTACCTGAAACTGTAGGAGAATTTAGTGGCAACTGGTGGTAACCCAGCTCAAATTACATGTGCGCTACCCTGCTACTCTACATCATTATTACATGGAGTAAAGAAGGCAACAGACAGTCCTTTCTACTATGCAGCACAGAACTAAAGGATCTTGGAAAAAGCCAACAGCATAGTGGCAATACCTTTATTTGATTTGAGGAATAAAAGGGACTCATTGCAATATTCAGCAAGGTTCATTTCCCATTATCACTACCAACAAAGCAGAACAAAGAGAGCAACCTAAAAGTCTAACATTCAGCTCATTTGCTATGACATAGCAGTACTGAAAGTGCACTTGAAAGCAAGCAGTGACTCTGTAGAGCTATAGCTTGAAAAAAATTCAGGGAGATTCACAAATCATTCTACAATAAGAGATGCAGCATGTTTGGGGAAAAAAAAAGGAGAAAACACAATAGCCAAGAGACTTCTAAAAAATTAAAAGAAAATAAAGAATTGTTGCTTGGGCAAGAAAACTAAAAAAAAACCCATGACATATACCTCAGAAGATTTTCAGCACCAGCTCTCATTCTCACTGCTTTTAAAATCTGCTGGTTTAGAACAGCTCTTTGATTTTGCAGTTTGCTTCGTCCAGTCTCGGCAAGACGATTACACCCCTAGAATTAAGAAAACAAGTTTTTTGTTCCTGTTGGAAGAAACTTAAGAGGGACTAACGCTGAATTTAAATGAACTTTAATGGCATAGGTTCTGTATGAATACAAATTAGCTACCTTGACATCTATTATGATCTGATATCAATGACAGTATTTCTTGTCTCAAACTTGGGCATTAAAACTAAAAGAAACAATGACCCCAACACATTTTAACATCAAAATCCAGACTTGTTTTAAATCTTAAGTACACATGCAAGCAGTCTCTTCTCCCCTAAAAATATTTTCAAGATATTTTGCTAATGCAACCAAATTTGACAGAATGTTACTAAGTTTCTAGGACTTACAGTATCTGGCAAGACAACAACTTCCATCAAAGCTTCTGCTTAACCCTTGCAAAATATCAGAGTTGCATACTGAGATATATGCAGCCTTGAGATACAACTCTGTCCAAAACAGACTGTGGTGCTCAAAGTTTGGGGCTCAAAAACCTGCCCCCAGTTTTACCATCTCTGATTTTTCCTTCTGGTGGCTCACACTTTCAGTACAATTCCTACCTCTTTCCCCAGGGTCCTCTCTTCACATCTCAAATTTACCAAAATAGAGCTTAACACAGTAAAACGTATATACCTTCAGACTCTTGTCAAATTAGGCTCTTAAAAAGTAAAGTGTGAAACCCAGAATTCACAGGAATGCTCTCATATATCTGCATACCTTACACAAGTACTAGACTAAAACTGCTGAAACCTGTGTTTGAGCAGGACTGAGCCATTGTATTCTGAGCACTGAGAAGCTAAAACTGCTTCAGATGAATAGGACTGCATGTTTGTTCTTTTATTGTTTAAGGGAAACACAGTTTTAACACCTTCTTAGAATATGTTAGAAATTACCCTTCCACAATTTATTTTTGGTCCCTGCCACCCCTTTTTTAAAAAGTATCAAATACCTTTGAATCTCAATACTCAGACCCCACCAGCACATTCCTGCAGCCTTAACTAATAATTCTGAAGCAAATAAAATCACTGTTTTAAGGCTTACCTTTAAATAAAGAATGTCCTTTTGAATGGCCCCACTGGGTATCTTTACAAAGCTTATCAGTCCTACTGTATTGTCTGCTACATAAGAAGGAGGCTCAGACCTCTCTAAGTCTTCTTTCAACTACTCAAGCCACTAAATTATGCACCATTTGGACCTTTCCCTCTTAGGTTTGACTAGAAAAAAACTGATTTTGTTATAAGAACATTTAGAAGTCTATTAACAAGCTCTAATTATGAGTGGTCAAACAATGACACACCAGCAAAACAAAAGTGAATATTTAAATAGAACATGAAATTCTGATAATATATTTGCAGTTCAGTTCTTGTTTTTGTTGTCAAGTGAAAGCAAATTGACTTGAGAACAGAGAAATTATCTGATCAAACCAGATTACACTAGTTCAACTGAGAATGCAAGGCACAATAATGTTAATTTTAAGTATCTCATTTGAAAATTTTGTAATACATAGATAAATTGACAGGA
Organism: Bombycilla garrulus; assembly: GCA_013400315.1. Classification (NCBI taxonomy): domain Eukaryota; kingdom Metazoa; phylum Chordata; class Aves; order Passeriformes; family Bombycillidae; genus Bombycilla; species Bombycilla garrulus. The sequence goes on from VXBU01001478.1 coordinate 41,378, forward strand.
AACTTATGCAGACATCTTCAGAAGCACCATTTGCCACGTAACTTCAAAAAACACACCACATTGAATTACTGCATTGAAATACCACTCACAGCAAAGCCCACAGCTCTCTTCATTGACAAAGCTCTCACACCAAGCTGGACACAGTGTGTTGATTTGGCACTACCCAGTTTTTTAGCAGCAGAGGAGGGCCACAGAAACTGCTTCTGTGACAAGCTGCTAGAATCTTCCACCATGTCTGACAGAGCCAATCTCTGATGGCTCTGAAGATGGACATGCTGCTGGCCCAGTTAGAGAGGATGCTAATGCCTCTGTGATGTCACATTTAAGACGAAAATCAGAAAAGCACTCAGGTGTTTTTTCCCAGGGGTGCAGGGGGGGCAAGGTGCCACAGCTGCTGCCGTCTCAGCAGGACCCACAGTGGGCCTCATCTGCCTGGGCGCCCCTGGCCAGCCATGCTGTGGGTGGAAGGGCAGGAGCAGTGGTGGCAGATTCTCCCTCCTGGTGCCCCACTTGAGGAGAAGCGTTAAACAATGCCAGCACCATGGCTGCTGCCACTGCCCGCACAGTGCCGGCTGGGCCGCCTGGCTGCCAGCAGAAACCTGGTGAGCAATTCTCATGTGGAACCTAGACAAAAATCAACCTCTCGGTGCTATGGGGTCCTGCAAGAATTTTTGAATTAGTGGAATTTGTTGGCAATGGTACCTACAAGCAGCAGTTTTTCTTCTAGTCAGAGAAAGGAGGAAGTGAGGGCATGTGAGGGAAAACAACATGGCAACACCAAGGTCAGTGGGGAAAAAAGAGGGGGAAGAGGTCCTCCAAGCGCCAGAGCCAAGATTCCTCTGCAAGCTGTGGTGAGGACCATGGTGAAATGAACTGTCCCCTTCTAAATGCATGAAGTCCACAGTGGATGCAGACATCCACTGGCAGCCCATGGGAAAAGTGCTCACGCCAGAGGAGGCAGATGCCAGAGAAAGCTGTGATCTAGTGGGAGACCTGAATACAGAGAGAGGGCCTTGCTTCCAGAGAAAGAAAGCCCTTGCTTCCAAACTACAGCAGCCTGTATTTAGAGAACTGCACCCCATGGACGAGTGATCCACATCCCAACAGTTCTGGGAAGGCTGTTTGCCCATGAACACCATGGCATAGCAGAGGAAAGACTCCTCTCTGTGCGCAAACAGAAGATCTCAGGTGAGGAACTGAACAAAACTCCCATGCCCCGTCTCCCTGCACTGTTGGTGTGAAGAAGGAAGGGGCTGCAGGGAAAAAAGGTGTTTTAAAGGCTTATTTTACTCCTCATTATCCTCCTCTGACTCTGTTAATAATAAATATACCTTACACCTTTAAACTTCAACCTGTTTTGCCCTTAAGAGTATTTTTTCCCAGTCCTCATCTCAACTCATGAACTCTTCAATTATTTCTTTTTTATTTTTCTCTCCTCTGCCCAGCTGAGAGCAAGAGAGAGTAAGCAACCAACTTTGTGGGTGCCTGGCATTTGGCCAGTGTCAAACCACAACACACATAAAAGATTAACTTTTTACTGGAGGGAATACACACATGCAGCAAAATCATTCATGCATCTCAGATTAGGAGGAGTCCTTTAACTACCAAATACTTTATGCTCATTTACATATAATTATACACAAAGACATAAGCAAGACACACTTTAGTGTATAACATGGTCTCGTAGCCACAAGCTGCTTTCTACTCTTAGTCTGGTTCTCTTTCTGGGATGCAGCTTTCTTCCCCACTTTGCTTTTCCTTCATGTTGTATAGCCTTTTCTACTATGGCTATTCAAAGCCTTATCTCCTTCCATTCTATCCATGCCATTTTTCATTTGAACCTCACCAATTATTTCCTCTTGCTCTTGCATTCATTTTGAGTACTTAATTCTCATCTCAGACTTGTTATCTCCATATTTATGCACAGGTATTTCCTTCCAACTTCTTTCTTGACCACTTAGTTCAAGCATCCTTCTAAAATGTATCCTTTTGATCAAGCTCCCACTGAACAATGAGTACAAAATTGCAGTGATCTGAAACTCTCTGCAAAAACAAAAAACGTAAGAGATGTTCCCCTGCATTTCAGATCCCCAGGCAATCTTCTCTGTAGGAAGGAAAACCAGCCCTGGACCCTAACAGGACAAGGCACTGAAAGACCAAGGTATCTGCAGAATCTCCAATGTGCCTACACATGTGACAATTTTGATAATTTTTTTAGCTTCTTATGGGTAGAGGAGTCTTTTTTTCAGAATATGCTCCTTGCTGCAAGGATATGGCTCCCCTTAACTCCACAGGGCCTCTAAAGAACTAATATTTTACGTTTTGGAAAATGTTGCTTTTTACATCTCCTGCACAGCGGATGAGGACACTCAGATTGTGTTCATTTGCAGGCCTAAACTCCTCATTGTAATCAAGCTGCCATAAAACTGATGGGTAGGAATCTGCATGGAAGACAGGGAAAATAACCAATATCTGAAAAAAAACCCTCAAGAAATACACAGCCTGGGAAAGATACCCCCTTGAGTAAAGTACAAATTTTGTGTACTAAAAAGTTATTTAGCAAACAGGTCCAAGCAAGTGCTTAGCTTTGTCTTCCTCCATGTAGAAGATCCTTTCCCAAATAGCATTTCTACATGGTTCACATCAGAAGTCCAGTCAAGATGAACACAAAAATCATTATTTTTTTGCCAAACAATGAGTAATGGCAGTAAGTATTTGAAATTAACATAAATATGATTTACAAAGTAGTGGTATGAACTTTTAAGATGAGCCACACTGTCTGAAGGTGACACAGAGTTGAAACTGGGTGTGCCTTCTTACTGAAAAGAAAACAGTCCTTTTCAACCAGTGCAGCCTGTGCTGCTTGTCAAGCCAACAGTGTACACAAGTGGCCATATCCTCCAGGTATTTAAACAGGTATGTTTAAATAACAAGTATGTATGGAACTTACTCACACAACTTCTTTGGTTCTAATAGCAATCATAGCAAACAGCATACTTCACACCAGTATTTCTAGAACTGATCCCAAATCCTGTTAAATTGTCATTTCCTTACCTTCTTGCAGTACTATAATTCACATTTCTTTTTGCATGTTACCACTAGTTCAGTTTTGCAAATTTAGCTATATACTGCAGATCTTTCATAAGCACAAGTTTTATCTGAGCGTTTTGTTGTTTTTGTTTTAATAAAGAGGTGTGGAAGATCTGGTCTTCCAGAGCCTGGTCTACTTGTGCCATGAACAAAGTATTTCAAAATTCTAAGTGCCTGGCCCAAAGATTAATATAAAGTTAAAGAACTAATTCTTGTATTAAGACTCCAAATATGTATTTCCTACATTAACTCTATCTCGTCACAGCACTCACTAAGCAAAATTAACATTCATATTTCAGAGACATCTGTCTCTTGACTACCCAAGTTTCAGATGATTCTTGGTTTCACATGAAGGCCTACTTTCTGTTTTAGGCTTTATGAATTTGTATATGATGAGTGGATTTTGGATGACAAGGGTTATGAATCATTGTTATGTTGTTTCTGTCCTGCCAGACAAGTAGAAAGAGAACAAATAGCCAAATAAATATTCCTGTGGCAATGCTAATGTTGATGGTTGCCTGGCTACTAATGACTCAAAAGGAATCCTATGAGCTAAACCCCAGTGGAAGGACAGGTGTGGCAGGTTGGTAAACTGATACATTAACAACAGGTATGGGGAAGCCCTGCAGAAAAAAAGCCCCAAAAGAGGGGAAGGACACAGAGTTAATTGGGGAAGTGCTGATTCATGAACTAGTTACCATGCCTATCATCATCCTCAGTCTGGTGCTTCACTTACAGAGCTGCTTGCTTCTGCTTTCTGCCTTCTTCCCTGACACAGGGGACTAATATACAGTCCTTCTTTCTGAATCAGCTTGGTCTATATGATAAGTATCTAGCCTCAGAGATGGAAGCAAAGCTTTAAGAACGGGAAAAAAATATACATCTTTGTTCAACTGATCAGAATCTAACAATTTATTAAGCTAGCTGTCCTACTGTTCTGCCCCTGAGTGGCACAGTGGACTGCTATCCAGAACAACCAAACTGAAGCCAGGATGCCTCATGCTGAGCCAGCCAATACCTAGAGAGCTGCAAAAATGTTAACCTTGGAAAATTAAGTAGAGCTTTTTCTTAACATTAATTGCAACTTACTGACTGGTGAGAGAAATTTGAAAAGTTATGGCCAGTGTAAGGTGTTACAAAGCAGTAAGGCAAGGAGGGAAAAATAGAGTAGAAAGAACTTGCAGGTATCTCTTCCTTGGTCGGCTCCTACCCGCCAAAAAAAAAAAAACAAAAAAAACAACAAAACCCATCAAATAGGTCATGACACCAGCACTGCAGCACTGGATCCCATGGCTGGATGAGTACCGTGTTATAAATATCGTGAGTTCTGTATGTTGATGTATCTCAGGGATATTTACTTTGCAAAAGCTTACTGATTAAGTGGCATGGTGGAAGCCTTTTTAAGAAAAAAAAAAAAAAAAAAGGGGGAACAGCTTGAAAAAGAAAGCTATTTCTCTTGTAAGAATTCAAAGGGGACTAAAAATAACCAAGAACACATTTGAGAGGCCAAGCAAGCCACAGAACCATGGCAGGTGTAAAAAATAACCATGGATGGTTGGGAGAAGCATCTCATGCAAGCAAAGCAGCACATGACAACAAAACTGCTTTAATTACTATTGGTCTGTTGAAAAATACTTCCTGTCTAAATGCTTTGCTCTACTTTAAAAACAAATTGTTCTTTGCTCTTATCATTACTTTTGTCATTATTTTCATAGAGAAGAATGACTGGGGGCAGGACTTGGATGAATGCGTGGGATACGCATTGTTGATTCACAGACTGCTGTCAGTAACAGTGAAAGAATGTGGAACTCCATACAGAATAGGTCAAGATATAAAGCTCATGGTCCAACAGCACTCATACCATCTAGCAGAACAGGTACAGTGTGCCCTGGCAATGTACACAAAACTAAGCCAAGATAAACAGAACAGTAGCAGAACCTGTTCCTGGTACATTATCTTCTTAGAAATTAAAAAGTTACAGGCAGAAACTCCATCAAGAAGATGGAAAGTAAGGTGCTTCTTCCATTTTGCCATACCCTCTTCAGGACACAAACAAGGATATTTTTTGTTGTGGTCTGTTTAGCTTTTAAAAGTAAAATTCTTCTCATAAGTTTGGCTGCAGCTCATCAAACAGCTAAAGAGGATTGTTTTGGAGGAGTGATATAAAAGGAAGTGAATAGGGGCAACAGTGATAGAGTTACATATACCCTGTGTGGCTACACAGGTAATTTCCTTAAAATTAGATTATTAAAAAAGAAAAAGAAACAACAAAAGACACACCGGCATTGAGACAGCTCAAAGCATCTTACAGATTTAAGGAAAATTCTAATTTTGCATATATAAATGACAGGTCTTTGCCACAGGGAAAAAGGAGATAATGGAAAAAGACATGGTAAGGAAAAGGGGAAAAAGTCCATCCAGACCAGCTCTGACATCACTGGAAGGGAATGGGGAGGGTAAATCTGGGAAAGGATGCAAGTGGACTTCAGTTGCTGGCACCCATCCCTTCTCAGACTCACATGGCAGAGTCACTTTTTAGTGTGATGACAGAAGTCAAAGCAGGAAACATGACTGTGAATCTGTTTAATTTCTGGCCAGTCATAGTTTTACAGCCCCCCCCCCCCACAAAAAAAACAA
>VXBU01001478.1:47113-72550 GCA_013400315.1 Bombycilla garrulus
CCCCCCCCCCCATAAAAAAAAAAAAAAGGCACTTAAAAATTAAGTAAATAAGTTGTTCTACATACTGTATCTTGGGGATTCTGAGGGCTGCTTTCTGCTATGTTCTATTTAAAACTTCAAGCAGCATAATACACAAAAGAGCTAGAGCAACTTTGAGCACACTTCCCATACTAATGCATTCATCAAAAGAAATTATCAAGAGTCTAAAACAATTGGATATTGTATTAATTGCCCAATTTTTCTCAATTATCAAATTTCATTGTGCACAATATTCTTAGAAAGTATGGGAGGCAACCTCACTGTGTAAGTAGTGCTTGGAAGCCATGTTTGGGCAGGGCTGATGCAAAGCAAGTGTATTCACCTTGCTACACAGCTTACAGAACAAAAAATGTCAATTAAGTGTCTTCTGACCTAAAAACACAAGGGCAATCCTTGGAAATTGACGTGATTCTGCATCAACAAAAGTGGTCAACCAACCCTGAAATCTTTCCATGAAAACAAATAGTGTGATTTAGAAAGTTAGGAGAAAACAAAACCAAGGTAACTTAGAGGGGAAGGGGGGAAGACCCATGGACACCCATGACACCACTCTGTCACTAATTTCAGCCACATAAAATCACCAAGTATACCATTCACAGGGACATGTAGATACCACATTTAGAGTATCTCCTTGGGTTCACAGCTTATACCTGTTAAAGATTTCAGGAGTGGGATTGTTTTGGTGTATTTTTTGGTGTTTTGTTTTTCCTCCCCCTTCACCTAGAACTTTTAAGTCAGAATTAAAGCTCTGACTTTTGAAGGTATACTGATTTCCTTCTTACTTTTAGTGACCAAAGGCTTTGAGCATCTAGCCTAATCTGAGATTTGTAACTTTATGAAAGACACTTATGAGCTGCCTGAACCTTTCTAGGATCTGAGGGAACAGAGGGAAGAATGTTTCATTGCAGCATGTAGCTCAGTGAGATTTTATCAGACTCACACTTTTTCATTATGTTTTAAAGCAGTAAGTAATAGGAAAGATGCTCATTATTAGATATTAAATTGATCTTACAGCATTTTCATATATGAGAAAAACCTCATTCCTATCCAGTATGTCTTACACTGATCTAATACTGTTTCAGTGACCTTAACTATAACATACAACAACTTAATTTAAAATAAACTCAGTCATTTACACTACTGAGTGTAGACCTGAGGCACAACTTGGCTACTAAACTTCAGTTAACCCTTATCAGTCAAAACAAATAGGTAAAAGAGTTGATTCATTTAAGTTCATGAAAAGTCAGCTTTTTTACTAACATGCCTCAAGGCAGCCTATGAGCTTCTCACAGTGTAGAAAACACAGCTATGAAAACTAAGTAATTACAACCTGGCCACACTGTATGATTGGGAAAGACTGCTAAAGACTAAAAGTCCTGCTAAAGACTACTAAGAAAAAAGTGATTTACTCACCAAATATTATAGCAGGATTACTCAAATGAGGAAGACAGACAAGATTTTGTCCAAATTTTGTTTCAGTCTGTCTATTTATTTACAAGGTGGTAGTGATTCTGTGCAGCATGGCTGGCAAAGGTAAAGTTTGGCTCTTTTCAGCTAGAAACAGCTCTTCTGCTAAAGGGCAATGCTGTTGTTTAAGCTTCTGCAGGCTTATGAATTTGATAAATAATGCGGCAAAAAAAAAATCAATCAGCCTGTAAAGAGGGCAACAAAACAAAGCATATGTGCCTCCCTACGACATAATCCAGGTGGTTGCTCAACTGGGTCATGGGGCTAGTTTTGTGCAAAGGCGAGGAGCAACAACCTGATGTATCCAGGTTTTTTTACCCCCTCCACAGACTAGACAGTTCATGGTCTTGGATCCGGAATCTACACCAAAACCCTCCTGTACCTACACCCCGACTTGAAACCTATGGATGGAAGTTACAGATATTGAGAACTTATAAACAGCAAGGTAAGGCCAAATCAAAGCTTTCTGAAAACGGCACTTACTGCCCTTTACTTCCAGTGAAGTTCACAGAACCCCCCAGGGCTGGATTACAGGCAATACTTAACTATAATTACTGTTGTGCAGAAAGAACTCAGGTGTAGGTTATGGCATAAGCCGCCCAGTCAGTCTGAAAAGTAATTAGGGCAGATGTTCATTAGGAACTTCCTAACGAATCTGTTAGCTTCCTTACCTTACTCCAGTAAACTTACAGAGACATACAGAGAAGAGACCAGCAAGTAGCAAACGGGGAAGAGAACAGAGAGGGGGAAAATAACTAAAGACATCAAAAAGAAGGTCGATAAGTGCAATTTGACTCATTTTGGGAAGTACGAGGGCTCTTGTCCTTCAGGGCGACGCCCAGCTCGGAAGAAGAGGAGCGCCGCCAGGGTCCCCGCGCAGCTCCGCCAGCTCCAGGTGTGTGCCCTCGCCGGAGCCCGCCCGGGCAGCCCCTGCAGCCGCGCTCAGCCAGGGCCAGTGCCCATCTCGCCTCCTGCCCCAGCGCCCCACAAGGCTGCTCCTCGCCCCCGTAGGCTGCCATAGGACGGAGCCCTCGGCGCTCCGCCGGGAGAAAGCAGACCGTAAGCGACGGAGAGGGGACCCCCAGCCCTGAACCGCCCTCGGGAGGCGCTGCCCCGGGCACACAGCCCACTGTGCACGCAGCCCACCCGCCCCGGGCTGCCCACCAATCCTCCCACCTTCCGAAAGTAGCCGTCCCCCGCCTGGCAGCCGCGGGGTGGCAGGGCGTCCGTCATCTTCCAGTCGTCCTTTCGCCACTGCTACGACGCGAGCTCTTCTCCGTGAAGCCTCGACCTTGCGGAAATGCCGCCGCTGCCCCGCGGCATCGCCCGGCCCCACCTCCGGTGGTGGCGGGGAGGAGCTGCCCCGCCCCACGGCGCTGCTCCTCCGCCGCCCGGCGGTCCTGCCGAGGTCCTTGCAGCGACCCCCGGCCTCTTCCCGTAGATGCCCTGGCGGGGTGGCTGGGGTGCCCATTGTGCGGAGACGAGCGGCGGCTGCGGCTGGCTGAGAGCGGAGCCCGGTGCCCGCTGGGCGATGGCGGCTCGCCTCGCTCCTCCTCGGCCCTCCGGCTGTTCTCCGCTGGAGCGTGCCGGGTTCTGGCTGCCCGCCCCGACGGCACTGCTCGCCTCCTGGCGGTTGCCCGCGGCCTCCTGCGCCGCCGAGCCTGGAGACAGCCCCTGGAGGTGGCCGCCCGGAGTGGCCCTTCCCGGCACCGTGGGACCGCCACCGGCTTTCACCGGGGACTGCCTTGCGGAGACGAGGTTCCCCGCAGATGGGTGCCCCTCCGAGCGGGCTCGTTCCTCCGAGAGGGGTGCTCCCAACCCCGCAGCTAGGAGGATCAGGTGGCGGTGCCCAGGCCACTTCGCGCTGCACCGACCGCCGTGGGGGTGCCTACCGAGCTGCCGGCACGGTCCGCAGCACTGGTCTCTCCCTGGGCCCTCTGGAGAGCCTCGGCCGCCCGCCCCCCTGTATGTGTAAAGCCTGGGAGGGGTACCGGAGCCCAGGGACCTGCAGCTGCTCCAGCACGGGCCCCTAAAGAGGCCAGCGGTATTTCAGTGAAAGGTAGGGCTGGCCCTGCTCCAGGAAACTGCTGTGGGACAACCTCAACACTACGGAGGTGTGCAGTTCGTGCTGCGGAGACCACCTGTGTGAAACGCTCCTTTGTGTAACCGGTTTCACAAATGTTTTCGGACACTTGTGTGAGGAATTTGCCAATATTGGTTCCTATTCCCAGACAAGCGCAACCTACAGAGCTTGCTGCACACTTAGCATTGGAAGATGCAATACTTTTACCGATACTACCAAATTTACCTTCCTCCCCACCTCTCCCAGCCTTGTTTCTTTTTATAGCTTTCTTTGGATTTTGGTGTAGTTGTGTCAGGCAAAAAAAAAAAAAAATGAAGAGAGAACATTTTTTAACAAAGGACAAAATATCCTTGGGATTATATCCTTAATGGAAACAATTATTTGAAAATACTGGGGTCTCCAGAGGGTTCTAAAGGGCAGGCTGGTTAAACTGTGTGTCTACTGCATGTTTTTAAGGAATAATACTAGAGTTAGTAACTCAGAAATCGAGATTCTAAGATTTCCTGTCTTGAAAGCAGCTGTGATTTTGCTGTGATTTTGCTCACTCTCACCTCACTATTTGTCCCCAATAATTCTAAAGATATTGCATTAATGTATCAAAATATGTGTTAAATACAAACAGTTCAAAGTAGGAAACTTGCTCTGATTTCTGATTTGAGTGTGTAAAAAGGTTTTAAATTTCATGGTATTAGAAAAGGTACTTATCTGACAAAAAAAAGATTTTAAAATTTAAGTCTTGCAAATCACTATGAAACTCCAATGCAATACATAGAAACTTTAAGATAAATGAGTAATTTGCCAGCGCAGGCTGTGCTGATACAATCTGCCAATTAAAACAACATTAATGTAACCCTCTTTCGAGTTTGGCTTTATTGAAAACTGATCTCAGTGAAAGGCTACAGCTGTTATTCCAAATAAAGTCCTAAGAGCCTGTAGTCAGGTCAAAAGCTCAGTTACAACAATGATGATGATCATGGTTATGTGTAAAACACAAATTTGCAGAAATTTCTGCATGATACCACACCAAAGACACTTTCTAACATATGCTGGTGACAAAATGCAGCCTTTCTTCATTGCCGGTGGATTCTTTGAATAAAGCAAAGTCAGCACATCTAGTAAGTTTCTACAGTAAAACTAGGAGTCCAAGATAGCATGCTTCCTCCTCATTTTTAGTGTCTGTGCTATATCATCCAGCACTCACACAACTGCCAGATTAGACAGTGCCTTCCCCTCACTCGAATGAAGGATACATCATTATTGCACTAGGACTGATAGAGTGTTTCTTAACTAAGTCACTGTAGGTTTTGTGTGCACATAGTGGACATGCTTTTTTTTTTGCAAAAGGAAAAAAAAAATTGTATGGTCTCAGTAATGCTCAGCTGTATAATGACTAAGTAGGAGTGCTCTCTGACCCTGGAATGTAAATTGCAGCTTAGAACATCCCAAAACCTGATTTACACTCAAAAAAAAACCCCGATGTCCCTGCTCTTCTCATCTTCTTGTCTCCAGCAGCTTTTTGGTTGCTGTTAAAATTCCTAAAAAGGGTTGAGTTCGTACCACAGACTTTCTCACGAACACTGCCTGAATCAGAAGGTTTGGTTGTTGCATTGTAAAGATGGAGAAGTATAGGCTAGAAATACATATTAATGCATTCAGAAAATGGGTTGTATAGATACAGATGTTTGCTTGACATTTATTTTTAATACTAGAAGAGAGTGAATTCTGTGATCTGGTGCACTGGACACACACCAGAGAAAGCTTCAAATGCTTAAGAATTTGCATCTAAGGAATATTAATATGTTCTTCATGTGCTGAGGCCTGAGCTGCAGGCCTAAGCCAGGGTTAACTTACAATCCTGGGCACTGTGTGACTAACACAATCAGTGTCACTTAGCTAAAAACAGATGACCAAGATGCTTATGCCAGCTGTTTAATACCAAACAGGCTGCTTTAGAAACTTTCCCATAATCTTGTGTAGTTATCTGCAAGAAATGAATTATTTTAAGAAACTTTCCAACTGACATTAATAGAGGTTTGTTTGTATTATATTTTAGGGAAAACCCACCCAGCCGAGGCCTGAGCTCTGACCCAATGTGCCATCAGATCCAGGTGTTTCTGTACTAAAAATATAAACAAGTCACTTTTATCGGCTGATTTGGGCCGATAAAAACTGGACTCCCTTTCAGGGCAAATTCGGAAACCTATGAGTGGATGCACCCTGTAGGAAGAGTTCTACAGATTCCTCTCTACGAAATGGGGCTCACCAGCAATTGCAATTGTGGACTGGATGATGGTAAAGTTTTTAGGCACTTGGTGATGTATCTTTCTCAATCACTATTCTCTTTCTTGTATAGTAATGATTAGGTGCATTACTTTCTTATTTTTGCTTCTTGTTAAAGCCGAGTTCTAAGCTTATTGCTTTATTAAATGTACAATTTTACTTTTGTGTTGCCTCCACTGGTGTCTGTGCATAGTGTCTGCTTAAGTTGCCCTGTTAATTGGCAAAACAGATCTACATGAAGTGTTGAATCTGAAAGCAATGATTCTTATCTCTGCATCATCTCTCTTAGTTTTGCACAACTAGGTGCTAACTGGCTTTGTTTTCACAGATAAAGCACCCACGTGATCTAGACGATGACCGTGCTGGAAACAGCCACATAATGGCAGACCTTGGGTTGTCCCATGTTTTGTCCCACAACAGTAAAAGTAAGAGGGACAAGAATTGGGACCAGAATCTGAACACCCTTACCGCAGACACATAGTATTTTATATATATATATATGTATACATATACATTTCTCATACGTTTCTATCACTCCAGTCATTCTGTTAATCCTCTCCTTCTTCTCCTCCTCCATCATACGAAAAAATATGTGAATATAAGAAATACCATCAATAGTCTCCTCTTTGGCTATGAAATAGTCCCAGTTTCGGATTTTACTTTCCTTCTGGGGTGCTGGTTGATGTATCATTCCATACCCAAGACAGGAAAGTGGCTGCTCTCTGGAGAGACAACGTTTCTCATCTCTAACTTTACAGACCTTTTGGCGATATGGTTTTAGCAGATGCCTACAACACATCTTTTGTCCCATAGAGAAACAGAGGCTTACCAGCAAAAGCACGTTAGAATTATACTGTATGAAGGGAGAAGTATGCCTCTGCTGTTTCTCAAGGCAGATTTTTGAATTCTTACCCTGACACATGGTTACCTATTTCCATTCCTATTATTGGTGCCTTTGAATATTAAACTTAGAGTCTGATCAGAAAGACAGAAAGATTTTGTCAGTAATCCTTAAAGCCTGTAGCTTTATGTCAATAAATTCCATTGCAGTGATTTAGTTAAGTTAGTATCATCCTTTATTTCTGAAGATTGCAGTTCTTAATGAGCAAATGTCTGCCTACTGTAAGCGAGTACTAGGTGAGGAGTGAGGAAACACGATCATAGGTCTATTTTTTTCCCACTTTCTTTCCAAATAGGATTTGCGGGGAGGAAAAAAAAAATACAAATGGCAAAAATAGGACATGAGACATAGTAGCAGCAGTGATGTGAATCTCCTTTGAGACTGTTACAAAGTTACAAGATGGAGTAGAAGATCTTACCAAGAAATCTACTGAGCAACAATAAATGATATGAAAATGGTACACAAACTCAGCATCAGGGTTTTGGATAAGCACGCTGTGATTTGTTGTAGGTGCAATGCTCCACTGCTGCTTCTTCACCTCAGAGGTATTAACTGTAGCAGTATCTTCACTGAAAAAAATCCCATTTACTATTAAATAACTAATATGCTTTGCGTATTCTACTGTGAAATCACATTGGAAACATGACATTGCAGTTTATGTGGAAACTAAGACCAAACATGGCCAAAATCATCACCACTTTTCCCAGCTAATGCCTTGCCTTTAACTGAGATCGACAGATAAAAGTCTGGGTATTTAAGAACAATATGTGTTAGCTCTTTTTATTTTCCAGTCCTTTGAAAAATGAAAAGTAGCACTTTGGAGAAGCTGAAGCAATGAATGCCTCGAGGGCTGACCTTCAGGTGACTGTTCTGTCAACTGATACAACAGCCCTTAGTCGGCAGGACGAATATTCAAGGAAACATTCCCATTGAATGCAAGATAAAGCAGAGACGAGTTTGTTTCTTGTTGTTGTTTGTAAAAATATGGGATTTTTATACTTCCCGTGCTTATATTTTTTTTTCTTTAATGTGATTTAAAAAAAAAAGTTAAATGAATCAAGTTTTTGCCCCTTTTTTAATATATCGATTATATGAATTTTCGTCTGAAGTTCCAGTGACTCGAATGACTTAAAACTAATCAACAAATCTATTAGAAGGGGTTTTACTGCAAAAAAAAAGAACCATAACAAGACACCTCTATGCCTGATCTTCTTGATGAACCAATACAGAACCAGATGTTGAAAATTATTTATTGGAAAACAAACGCCTGAAGTCCACCTATGGCTTTAAGGGTCAATTTCAGCCTTACATCCACTGGGAAATATGTGAACTTCCATTCAAAAATGCAGATTTTTTTTTCACCAGACAAATTTCTGTAAAAAAATATTTGAAACGTAAGCTATTCAGTTCTACTAACATTTTAGTTTCACTGCAATTAAAAAAAAAGACATTGGAAATTATTGTCTTATATAACAGCTACAAATAGCAATTGTCACCTGGTTTAATAATTGTAAACAATAAAGTTTACCATGGAGAAGGAGATACCACTGGGATGCAAAAGTATTCTTATCTGAGAAAAGCCTATCAGGGGAAAAAAAACTTCAGTATTTGATTATCCCAACTCTTTGAATTGATAAGGCAAAACACTCAGAAGGTTTTTTTGTTAGCATTGTGCAAAAAACGGTTATTTAAGACGGTGGTTAAGTCAAAGTCACATAGTCACTATTCAGGAATAATTATTTCCTTAACAAAGAGAAACAGCAAATATGCTAACAACTCATTTTGCCACTACTATGTTCTAGCTAAGTGCTTAGTAATGATGAGAAAAGATAAAGTAGACAGTGTCTGTGGCTTCTATTATGTTGCTTCTAAGTGAATTAGAGACCTAAATGATACGGAGTACTCCCTATTTGCATGAAACTGTATACATATTGAAACCTGAAATCCCATGAAACTCTGGCAGTTTCACTTTGAAAGAAACCAGTTCCATGTAAACAAATAAAGAGAAATACTGGGATAAAGAAAACACATAAGTCTTGCCTGTTAAGGGCAGGAATTTCTTAAGACTGTGTTTTATTTTAAAGGATTGCAAATAAACTGGTGATGCTTTAAAAAGTTGTGGACTGATAGAATCATCAGCGCAATTCAAAGTGTTTGGGTTTTGTTTTTTTTTTTTTTTTTTTTTGGAGGGGGGAAATGTAATGCTGGAAATCAAAATCCAAATTTTGAACACTTGGGTCCTAATGGTGAATACTGGTCTTTGTAGAAAATACATTCAGTAAACGTTTCTCTCTCGAAACAGGACTTCCCAGGGAGGTACAAAGATACCCAAAAGCATTTAGGGATGAAGCTATTTGAGGGAACGCTTGAAGGCAGAGAGTTCTGCCCTGATTTCTGTGCAGATTCTTCTCGAACAACGCCTAAGACAACGCGGTTAGGCAAATTTTGCCATGTATTTGCAGTAAGTGTTTAATGAAATGTGAACTCCGTTGATTTTGATTCAGGGTGGAGTCTGCTTTACACCTTGTTTTTGATAAAATCTGTTTGTCAGAGGCGTTGTTGCCCTTCTCCTAGACGTAAGTCTGAGGGAGCGTCATCTGGTGCACTCGATGATTCCAGGGAGTTATCGCACGGCTACTGATGACCAGGAATTTGACATTATGTGGCATGGTTAGTTTTTAATGACACCAGTCATCGTTTTGGACCGTGGATGTGGAGCTGCACAGGGCAACTCCGCAGAGCTCCCGGACCGCTGAGGCCGGGGCTTTTTCAGGCGCACACGGTGCGCCGGAGGGAGCCGTGCGCCCGGGACAGACTGCGGCCCCGCCATGCCCTCCCCGCAGGACGGGGGATCGAGGGGGACCCGCAGGACCGCGCTGTGCCCGGCGGGCAAGCCCAATGCCGCGCTGAGGCCAAGAGGCACTGAAGGGCTCCGGGGCGCTCGGCGATGGTGCCTCGCATAGAGCGGTCCCGGAGGCGGCAGGTGCCGGGTGCCGGGCGGGACCGGCGGCTCCGCCTCCCTCTCGTGACGCCGCCACGTCCCGCGCGGCCACCGTCGTGTAAGATGGCGGCAGCGGAGAGCAGCGACAGCGAGGAGGATTTGGTGAGCTATGGAAGCGCGCTGCAGCCCCTGCAGGAGGGTAAGGGACCCCCGGCAGATCTGTCTGCTCCTCCTCCTTTTGTCAATGCGTTGTGGCGAGGGCTGGAGAGCGGCCCGGCGTGAGGCGCTGGGGCCGGGGTGTCCCGAGGGGCCTGCGCGGTCCGCTCCGGTTCGCGTCTGAACGCCCTCCAGTCCTTACTGTGGGGAGCCGTGGCTGTGGGCCCAGCGGAGACCTGCTTCCCCTTCCTTCTGCTGCCGCGGGGCGTGTGGCCTTTCTCGGCAGCCGTGCTGTCCTGGAGAGGATCCGGCCCAACACAGTACGAGCCGCCTGGGAGCGGAGTGGGGAAAGGGCTCGGCACTGCACCGGCTTGGGGCGGGTGCTCTGGGTGGAGCCGGGTAGTAGTCGTTGCTTCTGTCCTTCCCCTCCCCTCCTTCCGCCCCCCCAAAAAATACCGTTCAAGTATAACAGTTCAAGTGTACGCGGTTATGCTAATCTGACTGCAAGATGCTTGTATTGATGAGATGGACTGGGCATCGTTGTAACTCCAAAGTCTGTGCCACTTTATTCAAGAAATATTGTTAAAAATGAGTAAATGTGTCAAAGTCTATGGCTTTTCTGTTTTGTTTCAGTTTAGACACTTGTGATGTGTAATTTTTCAAGCAATTACTGAAGTGAAGAAGTCCTGCTAGAGATCTTGCATACTTAAGAGTTAACTTAAAAGTTTCCTTTCACAAGAAGAAAATCCTGTGTTCTCAAAAGTCAGTAGAATTAAGGATTTTGATGAGAACACTTCATGCTTTTCCTTTACCAATGTGCATCAGTTGTGTATATGAATAGTTACAATGGAGTGGAAATAAATGTAAACTGATGATGATTTCCATGTCAGGGTGGTTAGTGTTTGATCCTGTTCCTACTTGCAAGGAAGAAATAGCTTCTGGAGGAAGTGGGAGGCCGCTTCTTCATGTAAAGTTGTGTCTAATTGTGTTACTTTCTGATTTATTTGGTTGTAGGTGAACGAATTAAAAAGCCAGTTCCTCTTCAAGAACAGACTGTCAAAGATGCAAAGGGACGATACCAGCGTTTCCATGGTGCATTTACTGGTGGCTTTTCTGCTGGCTACTTCAACACTGTTGGCACAAAGGAAGGTTAGATATTTTGCTGTCTTCTGGGAATGTTTAAATTGAGAATCATGTGTTAGTGAAAACAAATTAACTGTCATTAAGCATATTTATTCTTGCTATTCCTTATACTGTAAATAATTGAAATAATATTGCTGAAATTTTCTTCTCTTTTAGAGAGACTATAATTTTTTAGACTATAATTTTACAAATATTCTTTTGATGTATCCTTGAGATGTAAGATTGAAATGTTTGAATTGGTTTGAACAGTGTGTTGCCTTAAGTGCCTTACTTAAATATTTACATTTTTTAAAGGATGGACACCTTCAGCTTTTGTATCATCACGGCAGAAGAGAGCAGGTAGAACCATTCTTGGACCAGAAGACTTTATGGATGAAGAGGTGAATTTAGAAAGGAATTAAAAACTTGTGTAAATAGTTACCATGACAGCAAAAATTGAAGTAACCCTGAAATTACTTCTTGTATATAGCGTTATCCTACTAGGTTATATAGACTATTTCAAAGGTCACTTAAGAAGCTCCTGTAATGTCACTATTAAAAAATAAAACCAGAACTCAACCTTTTCACTTTATCAGAAAATGCAAATATTTTTGAAACTGTTTAAAATATTTCCACTAAAGTTATTGCAAAAAGAACTGTATAAGTGACTTGAGAAAAGTAGCAAATATGAGGGTCATATGCCATTTTCTTTACTATTACAGTAGGTAAGAACTTGAAGGATGTTTAATTTAAGGACGTTTTTATTTTGTGTATGTTTCCAGGATCTTAGTGAATTTGGGATAGCACCAAAAGATATTACAACTACAGATGATTTTGCATCTAAAGCTAAAGACAGAATAAAGGAGAAAGCAAGACAAATTGCAGGAGTAGTTGCTCCCATTCCAGGAACTACTGCATTTGATGATTTAATAGGACCATCTAAGTAAGTAAATTCACATCAAAGTTTGCCAAACCATTCCTTTCACTTAGAAGTGTTGTATTGCTTAGAAAAGTAATGTTTGACCACCATAATTGTGAGACTGGAAGATCCTGCAGAGTTACATTTAGTAAATGGCCTCCACCTGGATTTTTATTTCAAATGTGCAGACTTGTACCAAGTAAACATTTATAAACTGGAAGGTAGTGTGTATGCAAATATTAACACATTCAGATTTGATTTTAAAGTCGGATATTACACCAGAAGTTCAAATATTATAGATGTACATTATTTATCAACAAATAAAGGTGAGGTTTGAAGTAATTTTGGATTTTGTTTCCTTTTGTTTTCTTTTTAGAATAACAATTGGAGTTGAGCTGTTACGAAAAATGGGCTGGAAAGAAGGACAAGGAATTGGACCACGAGTCAAAAGAAAGCCATGCAGACAGAAACCTGGTAAGTTCCGGGAAGTTCCTGAGCTAATCAACTTTCTTGTTGCTAGAAAGTTAACATTCATAGACTGATCAGAAAGTTGATTTTAAACACTCTTTTTATTAATGGTATATGGTGTTGTGATGTCTCTTACAGATCCTACAGTGAAAATATATGGTTGTGCACTACCACCTGGACTGTCTGAGGGTTCTGAGGTATTAAACAGGCAAAAATGGTCTGTTGATTTATGTAAGAAAATGTGATAACAGATTAAAAAACCAAAACAACGTACTTAATGTGCTTGAACAGTATTTTAAAGTGCAGTTTCAAATCTGCTTAAAAGTGTTTATCAAATACTTTCTGTGCTTAATGTGAAGAAAGGTTTTAATACCTAAATTTCTTCTTTTGCTATGTAAGCAGGTATAGTTCATACACAATTCAGGAAATGCAAATTTGCCTAGGCTTATGTTAACTGAATGTTGTGAAAGTTCAACATACAGAACTTTTAGTCATATTTGCTCTTATTAACTTTTATTTTGTACAAGGATGAAGAGGATGAATACCAGCCAGAGAATGTGACGTTTGCACCGAAAGATGTAATGCCTGTAGACTTGACTCCAAAAGAGAATGTCCATGGACTTGGCTACAAGGGTTTGGACCCCTCACAAGCTTTATTTGGTGTATCTGGAGGACAGCACCTGAATCTTTTCACAGGTGATTCTGAAGAAACAAGCAATTTAGTTGGTGATCTGAGACACATTAAAGGAAGAAAACTAGGTATTACAGGTCAGGTAAGGACATTTTTTAATGCATTCTATGATTAGTACAGTAAAATCCACACAAATTTTGTCTTTTCTTAAGTGAAAAGCTCATAGTCATTGTAGTATTATTGCAGGAAATGTTAAGTGTGGTTTGAGAGTAGATTTTTTTAAAAACTTATTTTGAAGATGTGGAAAAATCCTTAGAACTCTCAAATACCTTCACTTACTGAAACTGTAAAAGACAACTGTAAAAACTACTTGACACTGAGTAGCTGGATGGAAAAATGTCCTGTGTTACTTTGATTGGATAAAGTTAATTAATATTCAGTATGCTTTTAGTTTATGTTTTTTGTCTATTGTACTTTCAGTCATGCTGTATCTACCAGCTACAGAGGTTTTGTGTGGCTCCAGAGTATTTGTAATTCTTATATAGAACCACTGTCAGTTTCTATTTTGTGGGAATTCTACTTGTTTAGTTTCCCTGTTAACTGATTTATTTTCTTCCTTTTGAGCACGTAATGTGCTCTTAGTCAGATTGCACATATCCTTGTCTTGTATGCAGCAAACTTGCTGTCCCTCCCTGCCAAGAGAGTGGAATCTGTTTGCTTTTGTGCTCACTGAGTTGTGGGGTTTTTTTCCACCTCAGTTTTTTGGTGAAACTATACATTTTTCCCAGTGTATATATATTTGTACTGTAGATTTTATAAAGATGAATAGATACCCATGTAGATGTGTTATGATATGTGACTTACATGTTTACACTTTCGAGTTCTCATTTAAATTTTTTATTTTAGGCTTTTGGTGTAGGAGCTTTAGAGGAAGAAGATGATGATATTTATGCAACTGACACACTGTCAAAATATGATACAGTTCTAAAGGATGAGGAGCCTGGAGATGGCTTGTATGGCTGGACAGCACCAAAACAGTATAAATCCAAAAAAGGTAAGAACTGTGATTCTCTTTAAAGAGCAAGTGTAACATGGGGGAGAAAAAATAAGAAATGTAGTCTCTATTTGCCATATATTTTAATTTTCAGCTTTGATACCTGAATATTCAACTACTCCTCCTTCTATATTAAACTGTTCAATTACATAAATAATTTCCAAAGTCCTCCACCAATCCCAGTGTAGATTAAACCCTCAAAATGTATTTTCAAAAGGAGTGTATGTGTTGCTTTGTGAGATCCAGTGTTCAGTTTCACTGAAGAAAGCAAGTTATTGTGAATCATAGTTACAAAATAGGACCCAGCACTTTAAAAGAGAACTTTTTTTTCGATAAACTTATGTATTTTCAGATAATTTTTGTAAACTGTATCTTGGTACCTTTATTGCACTGTGTAAATGCATGAAATGCTGCAGTACCTTCTCTGATTAGTTATACACATTAATGGCATTGCTGATGTTAGCTGTGCACAGTATTTGACACAGTATTTGCATTGTTGCTTCACTATAAGCCGTGTTCAACCTGCAGCAATCAGTCTGGTAGCAGTTTGAATTGTATAATACTAATCCAGAATCAGAACTCTTAATTTTAAATGAAAAGTGGTGAAGATAAATAACAGTTATCATTCATAATAGACACTGACATATAGAAAATATTCAGGGAAAAGAATTGCCTAACATGCATGTTTTAAATATTGACCAACTCTGTGTTCATTTTGTAGGGCCTGAAAGAGAATTTAAATATGTAGGAAAAGTCCTGGCTGGTTTTTCCGTGGCATCAAAATCATCAGCTCCAATCAAGGTAAGCAGATAGCCATATTTTATGTATTAAGAATTACATCACTCATCATGTGAACTGTGTGGACTTCACTGCTTCTTGGTGTTTTTCTGTCCTTAAAAAAGAAATGTTTTGGTCAGCAGTAAAAATTGCTGAATGAACAAAATTATAGCACTGGAGGCTGTTCAGTAGAAACCTAAAATTTATCAGGCTCCTGAAGCTGTTTAAACTTTGCTGGCTTTGAACAAATGGCTTTCACACTATTCACTGCTACTTGCCATAAGGTTGGAGGAATGATTTAATTTAACTCAAAAAAATTACCTATTTTGGTTCTAGATCTTTCATTTGTAGTATTCAGTTTCTGTAAAAATCAGGCCTCATGCTTTGTTCACTTTGCTATTTTGGTGACAATTTAATTTCTTAGTCCTGTCTTCAGGTTTACATAATTCCTGCCATATATATTTGTATAGATTGGAATGACAAACAATTGTATGACAGGGTCCTCTTTCTAAGGAAGAATATTTGTGTGGTATATGAAATTGCATCATATAAGGAGCACAGAGATAACCTTTTAAGTAACAGCTTGAATGAAGAACATGGGGAAAAGCACTTCGAAAGATGTTAAAATATAGTAAGCACAGAAGTACTCAGTAGTCCAATTAATTGATTAAATAATTTGACTTCAGTTAAAAAAATAGTAAGCAATATTAAGAGGTATTTTTCTCAAAAAAAGCAGTGCATCCTAAGACTCTTGTTAATTTTTCTGTCACTTAATGTGCACATTTTAATATTTTTTTCACAGTTGTAAAGATATTGTTAATATATTTGTTCCCAGAGTTTGTTCCCAATGCTACCTACTGAGTGGGTCTAAAGGAATTAGTAGCTGTGTTTCTACTGCTGAGATGAAAATTGAGGAATTCTTAGATCAAGCTTACTTTTTCTGAAACACATAAGTGTTGCGCACAAAGTTGTCTCTCAGTGTGTTTTTTTGTTTTGTTGCCCCTTTTCCCCTCAGATTTATCCACCACCTAGCCTGCCCCGTAATTACAGACCAGTCCATTACTTCCGACCTGTGCTAACAGCTGGGAATGAAAACTGCCATTTACAGAAGGCATTGGAGGAGTCAGCTGGGAAACTTGAGCTTGATGCCACACACAAAAGCAGGCATGCTCTGAATGCAGCTCAGAGGCGGGAACAGCTAGGAGAGACTGAGTTGAAAGGTATTAAAATACATAACCATATCTCTACTTGTGTTTCAAGCATGTTTGTATGTTTATTCATAGAACAATAAGAATTTGGTCTGGCCTTGAGTGCTTATTTTCTAAAATAAATATATCAAATCTAGTTACTATAGCTAATTACCATTTCATTGTTCAGTTTTATCTTAGCAGTTGAATTGTTGACATAACTGTGTTTTCATTTACTTAAATATTTTAAAGACAAAAAGTATGTGTTGGACTGTGTTTTGTTGGGGAGGGTTGTGGCCTTTTATGAATATAGTTGGCTGTGATGATTTTCCTGTAAAACAATGTTTCCCTGAAATACATGCAAATACACAAAAAAGATAATTTGTAACTGTGGCTCACATTTGTATCTACGATAGTAAACTTTATCAAGTTGTATATAAATAGCATAAAAGATGTAATAGTGGCCAAATTTTTATTTGCCACGAATGCCATTTTATTAATTTCTGCTTAAGAGCATTTTATCTGAATGCATACACATATGCTAGGGATCTTTCCTCTACTAAAGTGGAAGAAATAGTTTTAGTAATTTTTCATTTCTGTTTATCTTTTACTGCTTTTTTTTTCTGCTTTAGGTCCGGCTCCTTCTATTTTGGAATATCTGTCTGAGAAAGACAGAGAAAGACTCAAAGAAGTGAAACAAGCATCTGAACAACAAATGAAAGCAAAAATAGTGTCTCAGCAGCCACCAAACAGCAGATTGCAGTCAGCCTCCCCAAAAGATGCTGCTCAGAAATGGCGAATGCTGCTGGAGGGGCAGTTAGAAAATGCTGGTTCTAGTGACTTCAAACCATTTGCAAAAAATCCAGAGAAACAAAAAAGATATGAAAATTTTGTGAAAAGTCTTAAACAAGGAGAAAAAGGTAAAATATCTATAGATTTTTTTTTTCTTCCCCTCCTTCCCCTTTTTTTGTCCCAATGCATTTTATATTCCCAATGAGATCTCTTCCTAAATTCCACATCATTTCTCCTTCTTTTCAGGACCAATGTTAACAGAAATCTTTGCAGATACTTAGTCATGTTGATTTCAGGAAACCTGCTCAGTTATTCAGTCAGCAAGTCTTGATTTTAGGCATTACATTCTATACTTCTGTGATGTAGAAGAAGTTAAGTTCTACTTTATTTCCTGGATTTCCCTTATTTCATTTGCCAAATGCATTTCAGGTTTGGTGGAAAAAGTCTTTTAATTTAATTTCTCTTTGAGGAGTTAAACTGACAGGTCATATAAGGGCAGAAGGATGATTGGGTAACAGTAGAATAAAAAAAAACCGCATACCCTCTGCACCAGGGGAAGATAGGAACTGTAAAGTGAATGAAGTATTTAACACTTATCAAAGCTTGTATTGTACGTCTTTTGGACACTCAAACTGCTATCACTGATGTTTTTAGCAGAAAAACTTATGACTGTAAAAACTCAGCATACATGCAGAGCTCTTACTCAAAACCAAAAAAAAAAAAATCCAACCTCCATCATCTCTTTTTGTGCTGTTCCAGTCTCCTTCAATTTTCTTCAGGATTTTGCTATAAAGTGATACTATGGTGTATCTTAGACTAAACCAGGTACTTGGATGCCTTGTGGTGAGTTCTCCAGGACTGCAGTTTTTCTGTAAGACATAAAAAGCTGAAATTGATCTAGGGAGTTCATCATCAGCCCATGACTTTAAATTGCCTTGAAATAAACTTAAAAAAAAAAAAAAAAAGGGTTGGGTTTTTTCAAATTTTGAAGTACATAGGGGCTATTGGAGAAGAAGAAAATGGGCCCCAGGGAAATTTGACAGAGGAAAGCATTTAGTGATCAGGCAGAAAAACTGAGTTTGTTGTTTTACTTGTGGTTTGGGTTTGGATTTTTTTTTTTTTTGAGTCCTTTTCATTATATAAAATAAATATTTTGTGGTCAGTAGCTTCTTCTGGTTACCACATTGGGATAGACTACTTGAGCTTTGAATCCATACTTCCTCTGTTCAGAACTGGGATTTTCCCTGGGTAAAACAGAGTATTCTCAATTATGACTGTATTATGACTGTAAAGGCCTCCCTACTCATAATGAAGAAAATGTAGAGTGTATAAATAACTGGAATGGTTAAAGGTCTGTTTTACTGTAAGTGTATTTGCATGGCTGGTGTTATTTTCTCTTCCTTCTGGGAGAAAAAGTGAACCTATTGCTGTAAACCTGTATGCAAACTCTGTATTTATCAGTGGGCTCTTTATAGACCAGAAAGCAAGTTACCAAAGCCTAGCCAGGCTTAAACTCTTTCGTTCCATGTTGTAGTTATTTGATAAAGCTTTGGCTTATACTTTTTGTTTTAAACACCTGTTGAATCCATTAAGTATTTTGAATGTTCTTTAAAGGGCAATGAGTAAGGAATCAATTTTACAAGTAAAATTATTTAAAATAGCAGTTTTGCATTTGGCAAATGCTGTCATTCTTGCTGTCTTGAAAAACTACCTCTATTAATCAGTGATTTACACAATTGAGATTATTACTACCCTTAAGCTAAATATTCATTAAATACTTGCAAGAAGGTTTGCTTATTACCTTATTATTTGTTTGCAAAGTGGTAAGCTGTCATCTCTGCTAAACATTTCTCCCCTGATCTCACAGCAGATGCACTGGAGCGCTTTTTGGACCCGAATATGACAGAATGGGAGCGAGGAAGAGAACAGGAGGAGTTCTTCCGTGCAGCAGCGTTCTACAGAGCCTCAAATTCAACACTCTCATCCAGATTCACCCGGGCCAAATATGAAGATGATGTTGACAAAGTTGAAGTTCCTCGAGACCAAGAGGTATATGCTACCTGCAGTCTTTTAACACATTGGAGCTGCAGTTGTTGCTTTAGCCCTGATTTCCTTTTTCTTTTAAACTGTTATGAAGATATGTTACTATTTTGTTGCTCTTTTGTTTAGCAGCTTTTGAAAACACTCGGTGCATACAGAGTAGTGATTTGATAAACAGCATTTAAATATTGATGGATTTGTCCTGTTCATAAATCTTACAGTTAAATCTTAACAGTTCAGTAAGTTGTTACTTATTCATCTGTAAATAAATACTGCTGTCACTTATATGTTACTTACAAATGTTTGACTTTTTCAGAATGATATTGATGATAAGGAAACAGCTGTGAAGATGAAGATGTTTGGCAAACTCACAAGAGACAACTTTGAATGGCATCCTGATAAGCTGCTGTGTAAAAGATTTAATGTTCGTGATCCATATCCTGAGTAAGATAATTGATACTTATATTTTTACAACTTTATTTATAAATTCCAAGTTTTTCATTTGTCTGTGGAAAATCTGGCTTGATGTTTTCTTGTGTCATAAGCTGACACAAAACTGCCCAAAGTTTTTATTTGCGTCACAAAGTATGATGACCTGATAAAATAGCCTGCATTTGAAGGACTGCTGTAGGTGCTTCAGCTTGTTGTAGCTAATTTGAGGAGTCTTCTGTGTTGAAAACAATAATCAGCAAACAATTTTATTTCCTTCTAGTTCTTCTATAGTGGGTTTACCAAAAGTGAAACGAGACAAGTATTCCGTTTTTAATTTCTTAACTGTGTCTGAGCCCACCACATCTGCAACTCAAGCAACAAATGAAAAGATACAAGAGAGTAACAATCTCAACAGTAAGTTTGTTGTTACTTTATTAATTTAGCTATATATGAGATAACAGTACAGAAAAGGCATCTTTTTCATTGAGAAACTAGCCACATGATTTTTTTTTCATTAAAGAAACCCAAACAAAGGAATTGAAAATAAAAATTCAGTGACATAAAAACTGAAGTTAGTGATATAAAGCTAATTTCTTCTACCTAAAAGACATTTAGAGGTCAAGTATTCACTAGAAAGAATTAAAAAACGTCAAAATGAAGAAGCAGAATAATTTAAAATTAAGTAGGCCATGAAATGCAGAACAATTTGGCGTGCAGGTGATTTGAATTTTTTGGATGTTTTAGAACCAAAGAAATCTTCAAGGTGGGATGTGTCAGATAAAGAGAAGGAGAAGAAAGATTCTATCAGTGAATTCATTAGTCTTGCTAGATCAAAAGCTGATGCTCAGCAGCAGCCACCCATGCCAGCAAAAGAAGAATGTGGAACTGGGATGACTGAAACTCTTCCCACTGTGGTGAGTTTACAACAGGGTTTGAACTTAAAGGGAATAGCTGTAAACCTTGACGGTCCAGAAATAAGATGGGTTTAAATATGAATTGTCCTAATACAGATCAGTTTGCACAAGAGCCAGCTCAGGATGAGCAAAGGCCTGAGATGGCACTTTGAAGAATTTTGAGGTTATATCTCTGGGATGCAAGATTTTTGTGGCTTACCTCTTATTATACTTGAATTAGAGCTTAACAGAAGAAAAAAATGTAGTTCAGTAGTCTGGGAACTAAATTCAGTAACTTTACCACCTCTCTGCTCACAGGCATAGAATATATTTATTTTTCCTTTCCATAGAAGAGAGGGCATATTTTGGAGAGAGAGGTGATGTTTCCCTTTGCTTAAATTTAGTATTATGTAATTGAAGTTCGAATTAATGAATTAGAATCTACAGTATCTGGGGATCTATTTTCACAAACTGCACTATTTGTTAGAGGACACTGACTTAGTTCCTCAGCATTTCAGAGCTTTGCTATTTGAGACTAAGATTATTTATTTCACAGCTATTGTGCCCTCCAAATGTTTTGTAAATACCTGTCAGTGTGCTTGAAGTTATCCTTATCACAGAGGGATTGTTAGTTTCTTCAGTGCTTAAATATAGTTTATTTACCAGGTGGCTGATGAAGATAAGAGTCAGGAGGAAGAAAGCGGACGACCGCCCATGGATTTATTTAAGGCCATCTTTGTGAGCTCCTCAGATGAAAAATCATCTTCCTCTGAAGAAGAGAGTGATGAAGAACAGCAACCAACTACTTCAGAAAGAGAGTCAGGAACCACCAAGCAAGCTGACGTACCAGACGGTTCTTCCTCTAATTTACAAGGTAGTACTTAATGGATGTTTATTTTTATGCAACATAAAATAAATAGCTTGTAAAAGTTTTATTTTTGAATCACATATTCTTGGACTGTTAGGACAATGCTATGCTCCTGTGCAGATCATCTGAGATTGGCAGACCTGGTCATGTAGAAAATGCAAATAATAGAGCCTTGCATGTTACAGTGTTATTAGCATTGCCAGGTACAAGATTTTATCTTTTGTACACAAGATTTTACAAGCAAATTGCTCTATGGAATATGCCTGTTATACAGTGAGGGGGAACAGAACATCTAGTGTAAGAACATACTTAAAATGAAAATACTTTATTCACTTAGTGTCACAGTTGGTTCTATTGACATTTAACTTTTAGGGTTTATTACCCTTACACATCTCATGGAGTTTTTTTATTCATTCTGAGTAACAGAAAAATAGTACTGTTACAAAAGGGAAGCAAACAAATGCGCTGCTAGTAATTTAATTAATAATTTTATAGTTTCAAAGGTAAATTTTGGTTTTAAAGAAAAAAAACCTACAGTATGTTGACATGTTTTAGAATGTCAGCAACCCATTTGGCCAAGAAAATAGAGGATGTTGATCAGTTTGCTTTCTTAAAGGTTTTTAGGAAGCCTCCTTGAACTTTTTTCAACACTTCTTGGAAAAAGTATTTTCTTATCTTCCTTTCAAATCTAGCAAGTTTTGATTTTGCCTTTTTCATAGAGATTGTGACTGCTACAAGTGATTCTGGCATTTCTTCGTTGCCTACTTCAAAGCAGGAACTGGATACAACAGAGGAATTTGGACCAAAATTGCCACCAGCTTTTTCTTCTGGTAGGTTCTGTAATCATCTAGAGTGTAAATCCTGCACATTGAAATTGTATATAAAATACATGATATCCCTCCTTTAAAAAAGCATTTGTGAATAAACCATGTATCTCTTAAATGTGTGTTATGTAAACAGGCATCAGCAAATGTTTTGTTGCCATGCTGTGCCCCCAACAGGAACCTCTTTGGCTGTGTACCAGTTTTGTTTGAAATCTACAGAGGTCACGATAAAATATGGCTGTGAAAATATAGGATAGACTTGCAGTTTCATTTTTTAACAGATTACAAAGGCATTTAATTACAGTAGGGATTTTGCAGGTAGGGGTTTTAGACATTTAATTTTCTTTTTCAAGTTAGGGGGTTTGTTTGTTTAACTGTCATATTAGGTTAAAAGTAATATGGAATGTAATAACTAAATTATCCTATTTTTATTGTGGTGTTTGTTTTTTGGTTTTTTGGGGTTTTTTATGCATTTGCTTTGTACTTTAGGCACTACTTGGCAACAACAAACAGTGGTGTCAGCAACTTTTCCTGGGCCTAGTAGTAAAGAAAAACACAGGAAAATCAGAGAGAGGCACAAGACTAAGAAAGAACGTAAACGCAAAAAGGAAAAGGTATTCAATGTTAATACTGATTTTTGATTTATTGATTCTTTGATCTGCCTTTCAAAATGTTGTATTATTTATGCTTGGTTGTAGGAAAAATATATTCTGGGAGTAGAATTTAAGCAACAGAATTTCTCTGATGTTTTGGAACCAGAAAATTATCCTGCTATGATGCTGCTTTTTCCATATACACATATGTGACTATAGTACAATATTGTGGGTAGTTTCATGTTCTGTGTAGAAGATGTCAGACACATTCTGGGAATTACATTCATGGCTTATATAAAAATAACTGTAAGGGGAATTTTAGGGAGAGTTGAGTGCTTGGATTAAATGAATTTTGGTTTATAATTTTTTTTTAAACTTAGTCTGAGTAGTGGCAAAGAATCATTGATAAGTTTTCTGTTTTAGTTACGCTTTGAGTCCATACTAAAATTACCTTTTTTTTTTGGTTGACATGCAGAAAAATCCAAGCCTTTCACAAGACTATAAAGGATTATTTCTGTTCTTTTTACAGAAAAAGAAGCATAAGAAGCAGAAAAACAAAAGAAAACACAAGAATAAAAAATCAGATAAAGACAGCAGCTCAGACACTACAGATAGCAGTGACAGCCTTAGTGATATGGATACTACAGGCTTGTCACCTAAAGAACTTCTGAGAAGGTAAGCAGAAAGGTTACTTAAACACTTGCAAATTTTACAATGAATAACTAAAACATCAATTTATGAGTTGTCATTCTAGTGAACCTATTTGCAGCAAATGTGAATAAGCCAGTTTCTTTCTGAAGATAAAATATTGCTCACTTTGGTGAGGAAAGAGTACAGATACTAGACATTTTAATCCTAGAGGGTAATTAATTTTAGCATAGAAGCCTCTTAAAGTAAAGACCACTAAACACACAGGCCTAGTAGAGCTCATGGACATTTTAATTAAAGATGACTGATATTTTTGGAAGGTATTTTGAATTGGAATTAAAATTTGAACTAGTGCAGGTTGAAAATTATATTTTCATTTATCTACTTCTCTTTACTTGGGAACATGGGAAGAAACATTGTCTGCTAAGGTTGCATTCAGATATATCTGCTGAAGCTAGGCTGTGCTTCAGCAAGGGACAGGAAAGCAAGCAGAACAATACTTGAGTCATGCACATGTCTTCTAAATTTAGACTATTTACATTTTTATAAACTGGAGACTTGAAGATAGTGCTAACATAAATGTGAAAATCAGAAAAGCACATTTCACAATATTTTGCACACACGCTTGAAGTAAAGTAGGAACAAACATAATTGTCTCTAGTGCGGATCATAGCTTCAAAAATGCACTGGCTTCTGTTTAGTGTTACCAGCTGACAGAGACATCTCAAGGTATTTGTTGAATACCACATCCATCTGGTGTAATGGCAAAGTGATTGCAGTCGAGGTGTGGAGTGGAATGGGCAGGTACCAACTAACATTTGAAAGGACTCTGCCTTCCTTTTGGAACTGTGTGTCAGTTATGAATTGATGTTTTCATGTTAAAGAAACTAACTACTACTTGGATTTCTCAATAGCTAAAATATGTTTTTATACATTTTGCAAAAAAAAATATATTTTTTTTTACAAGCAGTTGTTTTGGAATCTTTACATTTGCATATCTCTAATTACTGAGAAAATGTTTTTTATCTCATTTAGCTCAGATCTCTCTTTCTCTGAAACTTAAACTGCTCAAGTAATGAAATATTCCTAATGTGGTTTGTGACTGTTTAGTGTGACCTTTTTTCTTTTTTTCCTCCCTTTTTAGATTAAAACAACTTCAGTATTGAAGAGTTCTCTTGCATTCTTCAGTATTGTGGGACTTGATCTCAAATTGTTGATCTCCTCCATGATGGTAGATCAGTGGTGTATAATGTGAAGCACTATAGATATAGTATTCATATTGAATTGTTGGAAAGTAAATGTGCATATGTTTATTTTATGATGTTTTGTGAATTCAAAATATATGGATTATACAACATTGAAAAGACGTCTTTCTGGGCATAATAATCTGAAATACTGCAGGCTCTGTTTTAATTAATTAAACAAAGCATTTTAATAAACTTTACTGTCACAGATAAGTTCTATATAGTGATAATTTTTTATGCCTAGGACCTCTAAAACACTGGAGAACTCATCTATAACAATAAAGTTTAGGAAGTTAAAACTAAAGCAATGTAAAATTTTTATTTTTATTGAATCTAATGCAGAATTTCACACAGCTTTTTTTGAGTACCTAGCTGTTATTTTTGCCTTTCCAAATTCTATAACATTTACTACAACAGCTCCAAAACAAAAACCTTTGATAGAATCACAGAATATGCTGAGTTGGAAGGGACCCATCAGGATCATCACGTCCAAGTCCAGGCCCTGCACAGTTCATTTCACATAAATTATTACAGCTAATGAGCTAAAAGATTATCTATTATTCTAAGCTCAATTTTTGTAGTTACAAAGAAAACTGTTCATGCTACTTTTAGCCCACAATTGTCATATTGTAGAATAGTTTAAATATGAACCATGCAATAATAGTGAGCTGTGTGCAGGTGGCAGGGAGCAGCTCTGGGGCCAGCCTGGAGCCCTGGAGGAGCTGTGGGGCTGGGAAAGGCAAGCAGCCTGGGGTGAGCCCTGTGCCCATGAGGAGCTGGGGACTGCTGGCAGCCCAGGCATGAAAAGCTCTCTATCACTTCCTGTGTAGTTTATGCTTATGGCAGCTGGTGTTTGTTAGTTCTGTTCACACAAACACGTTTCACAGTCATGAACAAACTCCCAAGTGAGTGAAGAAAAGACTTTTCAAAATATCTTTGCCAAAATTTGTAACAATCTTGGCGAAAAAGTGGCCTAAGAGCTCGATGTGCTGCATTTTGATGGGCCAGAATCAAGGAAACAAGTGTTTGAAAGACTTGAGAGACTTCATGAGATTTAATGATTTTTTTTTTTTTTTTT
>VXBU01001478.1:72565-91768 GCA_013400315.1 Bombycilla garrulus
TGAGAGGAAGAGTTTGAAAACAAACCTTCAGAAAAATAAAAACACAGTGCCCATCCATCAGCTTTTTTTTTTCCTCAACCAGGATGTGAACTTTGCTCAGTCAAGTGGAACTTAGGATAGATCCTCCTATGTTCCTGCTTTCATACTCCCCGTCGTGTATTAAACTGTCAGGTTATGTGAACCTGTGAGTGCTGTGCAAGCAAATGATTATATCTGTGCTAGCAGACTGCAGACATTGAGAGCTGGCATACATTAAGCACTCATGACTTAATCTAAGAATTGGTAATTGTGCATATGTGTCATATGAATTCAGATTAAATACTTTAATAAAGTATCTAAAATTTTGATTTCCTGCTGTGCAGTGGTAGGTTTCTACCATAACCAGAAGCTTTTCCAGGCGTACTGAAAAGGCCCAAGGAGCCCGAGCACATGAGAAGTCCAGACAAGGTTCAGCCTAGCAGCATTATATTAGCCAAGAGCTGTGGATGGCTAGCTCAAAGAAACCAGGAAATGTGGAAGAAAAAAGTCACATATTTTAATGATGAGTAAATAAATATGTGGCAACTGTAAGCATATACTGGAGATTGGAGGTATAAAAATAAGTCTCAGTGGGTTAGTCATTACATGTACAGTTTAGTAACTGTCAGATTGACAGTTCCAAACTTTCCTGCTTTGTCTGAACTCGGAACTGGAAGTTTTATTTGTCTGTCTTCAGTGAAATGCTATTCAGCTCTCTTACATATAAGTAAACTGAAATCAAGTCCAGAAAATAAGAAGATAATCCAATAATTTTTTTAAAGTATAGCAGATCCTTGAATGTTCTTTTTGCTGAAAAGGCTATAATGTGCCACTTGCCCCAAGTGTCTTATATCTGTTTTAAGAAATTTTTCCTCTGTAATTTTTACCTAAGGAAGTTTTCTTTAACATTTGTTGAGCAAGTTATTTTTCAGAGTCTGTATTTTTTCAGAAAGTATTTGCCTGAATATCGGGAACTTTCTGACAGCAATGTATAGGCAAGATTATGTGAAATAGACTAAGCCTAATTTCCTCCCCTTCAGGAACAGCTGAAGCAATTAGAATTTAGAAGACTATGGTGGATTTGGATCATGGGGACTAGGCAAGCCCTGACAATTTTCACTCTGCCATTCTTTCTTTCTTTCCCTTTGAAAGAGTAGATACCAAATGACTGGCTGTACTGAGAAAGCATTTGAAGTTCTACACAACAAACAGTATCTCTGAACTCATAGTCCACATATCTTTTGGAAAAAAAAAAGATTAATAGTGCATGCAGCAGACAAAGACTGGGTAAGTCTAGAAGGGCAGTTTTGACTGCAAGACTTTTCTGACTCGACAGAACAAGAACACACAGTAGCTTAGATATTTTTTTCTTTGATCTTAAAGACATTCCTAATCATTCTGGTGTCAATTAGTGCATTGACACACACTGAGAAAATAAGTGGAAAATTTACTTTCAAGTTTTGTCTGTTATCAAGAGCTGCCAAGTTTGCAGGATACCTCCTTCCAGTGAAAGTCCTTGTGAGGGAGCAGCTCTGAATCTGACACTTGGTGTCAAAAAGGGCAGTTAGAGTCAAGATTGAAGACAAATGAAAGAACACACCATGAAGGGAGTTTATGTTGCCTACTTTCTGACTGATTCTAAAATCTCTTTGTACTTACACAAACAAAAATCTGATTGAAGTAATTGGATTAATCATGGAAATGGAGGATGGTTTACTTAGGTGAAGATATGACTGATCCTGTGATACTATGAAATGTGAGTTACTCTGCACTTCAGCAGTCCTCATGGGGTTTTGTGGTAGAATCTTACAGTCAGGTAGGCACCGTAATCCATTTGTAAATTCTGATTCATATTTTTATTCATTTTACTAAAGAACTTCATAGAAACATAGAATTGTTTGGGTTGGAAGGAGCCTTAAAGATCATCCAGTTTTAACACTCCTGCCATGAGCAGGAACACCTTCCATTATCCCAGGTTGCTCCAAGTACTGTCCAGCCTGGCCTTGGACACTTCCAGGGATCCAGGAGCAGTCACAGCTGCTCTGGGCGACCTGGGGGCCAGGGCCCTCAGGGCCAGGGCCTCCCCACCCTCACAGCAGAGAACTTCCTCCTAATATCCATTCTAAACCTACTGTCTTTTACTTTGCAGCCATTCTCCCTTCTCCTTTCACTTCACTTGTAAATAGTCTGTCTCTATCGTTCTTGCAAGCTTCCCTCAGGTACTGGTAAGGCACAATTAGGTTACCCCAAAGCCTCTCTAGGCTGAACAATCCCAATTATCTCAGTCACTTAAAACTCTGTGTGTAGCAGCGTAAGTAGATGGAAGGCGATGGAGAAGTACAATGCCCTCAGGTTTCCCCATGTGAAGCTTAATTTGGATATTTGAAAAAAATTCTTCATAGAAAGACTTGTCAAGCATTGTAACAGCTAGCCAGGACAGTGGTGGTGTCATCATCCCCAGAGGGATCTAAAGGGAGGGATTGCAAATGTGGCACCAAGGGAGGCAGTTTAGTGCTGGACCTGGCAGCAGTAGGTCATTGAACTCATCACCTTAGAGGTCTTTTCCAACCAAAATGATTGTATGATTCAGTATGGGTCATCATCTCAGCACTTCAGCAGTTTGTTGATTGCTGCTGAATCAAAACAAAATAACGTTTAAGTGGTTTTGCCTTAAGTTTTAGCTTTTATATCCTGTATTGCATTAGTGTATAACTCTCAACTTGATATAAAATGTTAAGCTCTCTTCACATTTTGGTCACACAAAACAATCCTTCCAGGCTGAGAATCAAGGCTATCATCTGCCTCAGGCCCCGAAAAGTGTAAACAAAAGTGAATTGTTGGGGAAATAAACCTGAGGAATATGACTTCATTACCTGAGGCTACAATTGGACAATTAATCTCTGATATGGCAATAGACCAAACTTTTATCTGTCTAAGAAACTCATGACCACAGTCCACCTTGGGTATAGTCTCTGCAAGGCTTTTGCACTGCCCAAGGTGTATCTATTGAAGGTGAAAGGAATGAGGGACTTGTCTTTAGAAACAAACTGTAGGTCTGCTGGTAAATAGAGCTAGATACTGAGAGATAAAAGAAACAATGGGAAGAATTCCACTGATTGATAAATGGCATGAGAGAGATTTGTCTTTAGAAACAAACTGTAGGTCTGCTGAAAAATACAATTGGATACTGAGAGATGAAAGAAACAATAGGAAGAACAATAAATTCCATTTAGGAATTTCACTGATTGACACAAGGAAAAGACAAAGGTGGGGGTTTATACATTAGAAGGGAGTCTTAGGTGTTTTGGGAAGTCTGTACCTCTCAAGTACCTCAGGCAGTGTGGAGAGAGGGAAAAGTGACCAGGAACTAGGAAAGAAAGGACGTGTGTCCTCTTAAAATTTGAGAGACTCTAGGGAAAATGCCCCATGGCCTCTCCCTTTATTTGAATAGAATTACAGGACTCCTGTCTCATTTTTAGACATAAACCTCTGGTGTTTGTGGATTAATTTTCCTGAAAAAGGCCTTTAATAAATACCTACTTTATTCTTTAACTCTGTCTAGTCTCTGTTGTAGGTAGCTCCTCCAAGACATCTGCAGGATTTTCTATTTTGAGACAGATCTCCAGTTATTTATAGGTGAATCCTTCAAAACATGAAGAACAGCAAAGGGAACCCCATAAACTTTGAAAATGTAACAACCAAGTGACAAAGGCTGGCATCAGAGGCAAGGCAGAAGGGAGATGAGTCTGGGAATAAATCACAGAGCTTTGTATTTGAAGGCAAGAGCTTATATTTGTGACTGAGCATGACGAGGAATGAAAAAGCAGAGGAAAGGACATAAAACAGACACTGAAGGGGAATTTGTGTGCTGGAGGTTTGGAATTTTCCTCCTTTTTTCTTTCTCTTAGGGAATTCCGTCCCATTTGTTGCTAAGAGACGATAATGACCGGTAATTATGACACAAAAGAAGTGGCTAAAGTGTAGGGACGGATGTGGCTGCACTCTTGCCGCTCAAGATTTTCTCCTGGAAGGGCAGGGATCCCGTGCGATTTTGGCAGGGCTGAGGGGCTGCGCTTGGCTCCTCACCCTCGGGGCTGCAGGGAACGCTGGAGCTGCTGCTACGGCGGAACAATTTGCTGCCATCCTGGAGTCCTATTACTGTTTTCTCCTGCCGCGAGCGAGTGTTTTGCTCCTACGAGCGGCCGGTGGACTGGGACCTTATTAACACCCGACCTCACTGGAAAGGATCCTCACCATCCGCTCGGGTGCCTCAGGGCAAACCCAGGACCCCGAGCCCTCTCCATTCCCGAAGGGAGTGTCTCCCGCCCGTGTGCGGCCGCTGCTACGGAGAAGCCCGGTTGCACTGCCCAGCCCCTCTGCTTTCTGCCGCTGCCTCGGGCTTTTTCGCTACACTCTAACTCAGCACCCCGTGTCCACACGAGCCCCGTGGCTCCTACTGCGGCTGCAGAGTTTTCTGCTACATTAAGTTCGTCACCCTGGGCCTACCCACCTCTGCCATTGCAGCCGCCATCACCGCGTGGTCTCTGAGCTCGAGCCACAGCGCCCCCTGCAGCCGCGGGGCAATCATCGCACCCGCCCGGCCGGGAGCCGCCAGCGCCCCTGCCGGCCGTGCCCGGAACTGCACCCCGGGGGAAAGTGCCGGAAGAGCGGGGACAGAGCTTGTTCGGTTCCGTGTTGAATGGCGGGGACAGAGTTCATGGGGTTCTGGTTCGGGTCCGTGTTGAACGGCGGGGACAGAGTTCATGGGTTCCTGGTTCGGGTCCGTGTTGAAGAGCGGGGACAGAGCTTATCGGTTTCTGGTTCGGTTTGGTGTTGAAGAGCGGGGACAGAGTTCATTTGGTTTCTGGTTCGGTTTGGTGCTGAGGAGCGAGGACAGAGTTCATTCGGTTTCTGGTTCTGTTCCGTGTTGAAGAGTGGGCACAGAGTTTATTTGGTTTCTGGTTCGGTTTGGTGTTGAAGAGCGGGGACAGAGTTTATTCGGTTTCCAGTTCTTTTGGTGCTGAAGTGCAGGGATAGAATTTATTCAGTTTCTGGTCCGGTTTGGTGATGAAGAGGAGGGACAGAGTTTATCTGGTTTCTGGTTCAGTTTGGTGCTGTGCTGCTGTTGTTCATTTGTCTAGTTATACATATACATACTAGTAAAGAACTGTTACTCCTTTTCCCATATCTTTGCTTGAAAGCCCTTTAATTTGAAGGGCTTTCCTTAAGGGGAAGGGAGTAGTATTTTCCATTCCAAGGGAGGTTCCTGCCTTCTTTGGCAGATACCTGACTTTTAAACCAAGACACTGTGAATGAGTGTTGCACATGGATACAAGTGCGGGAAGCTGCACTTACGAAGAAAATGATGTTGCAACAACAGATACAGAAATGGCAGGCCTTGAGAGCCTGAATTTTAATTATGTGAGTGAAAATGGAAAGCAATACAATTTATGAAGAAAGACTTGCTAGGATTTAGGTATGGACATGGATGTAAGAGTCTAAGGAGAACTCTTTTCAAGAAATTTCTGGTAAAAACTAGTGAGTGGAAAGAGATAAATAGAAGTCTATGTGTAATAGGGGAAGAACTCTATTTTAGTTGGTATTAAAAAGAAAAAAATAGGGTGTCCCTGTCTGGGGTGTTCCCTAGGCTGAGATCACCCACAGACAGGACAATCCAGATGGTGGTTCGAGTTTGTGTTCATTTTTCCTTTTTCCCTTTTCTTTCCAGCTAGAGCACCCAGACGCAGAAGTCGTTCTCTGAGGTTTTTAAGTTTGTTTATTCTTTCTTATCGAATGAATTTTCTTTCTGTGCTACAGAGGTCTGTCTTACAAGCTGGTCAGGAGCACACTCTCTGCCCAGAGGGCAGGCCTTATCTTTAAAGCTCAATTTACGTAATATAATATTTACTGTTAATTTCCAATGTGCGACCCTTACATTACATTGTCCAGTTCTCTGACAAACCAATCCAGAAATGCCACCCTGGCTCAAAGACGGATGACATGAAAAGAAGAAGAAAAGACATACCATGTGTAAAATCCTCCATTTTAGCTCTTAAGCTTCTTATCATAACTATGTTATAAACTCACATTTCTACCTTTTAACAATCTAATTTATACTCTATTTAACTTTTGTGTTGTAATTCTTCCTGCAATGATGATCATCCTTTCCAGGGAAGCCAGGGGAACACCCTGGACTCCAATAATAGGGCACTACAGTCCTATCAATCTCACTTCAGTGCTTGGTAACGTCATGGAAAAAAATTACTGGGAGGTATCGAAAAATACCTGGAGGACGACATAGTCATCAGTCACAGCCAGCATGCCTCAATGAGCGGAAAGTCCTGCTTGTCAAACCTGATCTCCTGCAGCCGGGTAACCCTTCTGGTTGATCTAGGAAAGCGTGTAGATGTAATAATTTTGGATTTCAGTAAAGTTTTTGATACTGTCTCTCCCAGGATTCTTCTGGACGAAATGTCCAGGCCACAGCTGGATAAACACAATGTGGGATGGGTGAGCAGCTGGCTCACAGGTGGGGCACAAAGGGTGACAGTCACTGGGGTGACATCAGACTGGGGGCCTGTCACCAGTGGGGCTCTGCAGAGCTCCATCCTCAGCCCTGTGCTTTCAATTGATGATTTGGAGCCAGGACTCGAGGGAACACTAAGGAAGTTTGCTGATGACACTAGACTAGGAGAAGCTGTTGACACCTTTGAGGGCAGAGAGGCCCTGCAGAGAAACCCAGACAAACAAGAGAGATGGGCAATCCCCAGCAATTGTGTGAAGTTTAACACAGGCAGGTGCTGGATTCTGCACCTGGGACAGGGCAGCCCTGGCTGTGTGGGTGGGCTGGGCAATGAGAGGCTGGAGAGCAGCTGCAGGAATGGACCTGGGGGTCCTGGTCAGTGGCCAGCTGGATCTGAGTCAGCAGTGCCCTGGCAGCCAGCAGGGACATCCCGGTCCTGGGGCATCAGCCAGGCCAGGAAGGGGATTGTTCTGCTCTGCTCTGGGCTGGGGCATTCTCACCTCCCATGCTGGGGCAGTTTTGGGCAGCACAGAATAGAAAGGACATTAAGCCATTGGAGAGTGCCTGTGAGGATGAGGATGGTGAAGGGTCTGGAGGAGAAGCCTCAGTGAGGAGCAGCTGAGGGCACTTGGTGTGTTCAGCCTGGAGAAAAGGACATTGAGGAGAGACCTCATTGAGCCCTTCAGCATCCTCCCAAGGGACAGCACAGGGGCAAGCACGGATCTCTGCTTCTGTGACCAGGGACAGGACCCGAGGAAACAGCATAAAGCTGAATCAGGAGAGGTTTAGGTTGGGTATTAGAAGAAAAGTTCTCCCAGAAGGTTGTCAGGCACTCAGGCTCTCCAGGGTAGAGGTCACAGCTCCAAGCCTGTTCCAGTTTTTTGTTGTTTTTTACAACTCCCTTTCTCCATGTTCCTATTTTTCTCCGTCATTGCACTTTCATTTATGCTACCTGTACTCTGCTAGCAGATTGTTTACTGCCAGCTTCTTTCATCCACATGAACAACCAGAAATCTCACCTTGTTCTCACCTAAAATTTACTGTAGAGGATCTCTTAAAGCTTTTTCTCTTTTGCATATTACGGCTGCTGAATCAAATAGTAATATTTTTTGCTGTTTTACATGCATGTTTGAATTGTTTGATAGATTATGGCCTCTTTCAGGGCAAAGGACTTGTCTAAATTTGCTTCTGAGTTATACAGGGCTGGAAGTCTCATTGCCATGTGTTCTGAAAGATATATATACACATATATCACTTATAAAAGAACAACATTGAATTAGCAAAGTTCAGGGATGTTTTGTCAGTGAGATTTATACCTTCAGTAAAGTTCTCTTTCTTTATTGTGTAGCCTTTCCATTAAGCCTGTCTTGTCAATTAAAGAAGAAGGGCATCCTGTTCCATTGTCAATCTGTGGGCGTAATGATTAAAATAACTAAAGCATATATTAACATTTGTTTAAGTAGGTAATGTAGTGCCTCCAGTGGTACTATTTCTGGCATATTTTTTTGATCATTAAATAGTACGAATCCTACACTGTGTATTACAATTTTGTTTATTTTTAAAATTGCTCAGCAGAAAGTATAATACTATTGTGTACAGCTCTGTGAAACAATTTTCCATTCAAAAATGCTGTGAGATCATAAATTTCATGGGTCTTGTGCTTTATGTATTTCTGTTTAGGAGCAGAGATTGTGTTGGTTGCAGGAATTATACACATGGAGAAAATTTAAAAAAATATAATATATTTAGTAATATTTTTAGTTGTTAGAATGTTAATGAATCAAGTTTCTCTGATGAAATATATATGTAAATGACAGTTTATGCACTTCATAAAAACAAAAAGCTGAAATGTTTGTCACACCTAGTGACTTTCAATATAAATATTACTTTAGATATCTGTGAATATTTTACTAAAACTGCATGAGGGGAAAAATTTTGTCAGCCCATTTAATGGAAACCTTCCACTTTTAGTAAACTTTATTGTCTTTGATGTCTAATGTAACTTTGTGTTTGTGCAGAACAGTATTTGTGGTAGAGGGTTACCCAGCAACCTCACCACTAAAAATACAAAAAAACCTACTGATGCAAATAGTTCACACTCATTAAAATATTAAGGATGGTTTTATATTTATTCTAATGTTAGAAATAATTGAATATATTATAATGATGAAATTAATTTAAATTGAATGCTTGCACTAAAAGTTACATACATGACATTTTTGTTCTTAGTTTCTATTTGAAATATAAATAATCCCTTTTTCAACTAAGCTGTGCAATAAATTTTGCTGTAGCCCTTAAGACTCTTTTTTTTTTGAATTAGTGGGTATGAGAAGGTTAAATAATTGTCAGAATTAAATGTTGAAAAATACCTGTACATATCCTTTTAAATGTGTCTTGCAGATCTCTAATTATTGATTTGTTATTGATAAATAAGGAAACAAACATTCTTTATTAGCACAATAAAATATAATTAGGGTAAATAGACTTGATTTTAATCCTAGTTTTGATGCTGCTAATTGCTTGATCTCAGGTAAGTCTGAACATGAAATTTCTTGCTTTTTTTCAAATACAAATGGGTAAGATAATAATAGTCCATCTCAGAAGATCTGTTTCAGATTGATTAAATTAACATTTTAAGATTTGAAAAGGGTGTCCTTGTCTAATTCTTAATATAATGAATATAAATAAAATTTTGATTTAAAGACATCAATCAGCTTTTACCAAAACAAAGTA
Source organism: Bombycilla garrulus (assembly GCA_013400315.1). NCBI lineage: Eukaryota > Metazoa > Chordata > Aves > Passeriformes > Bombycillidae > Bombycilla > Bombycilla garrulus. Next base: position 81,840 of record VXBU01001478.1, read on the forward strand.
CTAAGTATTTCTTTCTTAATCTGCTTATAGGTTATAGGAAATCTGCCATAAAACTCTTTCAAACCCAAAAGAATTTTTATTTTCTCTTTACTGGACAGTGGAACAGGAAAACATTGTAATTTCATGTAACAGAAAGTGGGGTATCTGGTTCAGACAGAGAAAATGCTATGGATGTTTTTGATGCAATACATCCAGCAGTAACAGCACATACGCAAGGTAAGACAAGACTTATGACTTTTGCATCTTGTTAATGCAGCTCTTGGTTTTTTTTTTTTTCTAATTTCTTATTAATAAAAAAGGAGAAAATTAATTCATTCCATTCAATTTGAAGATCCTTACTTGAGAAAGGCAAAGAGACTCATCTCTAAGACATTAAACCTAGTGTTCTTCAACATACACTTATAGACAGGAGATAATGTTAGACCAACAGTGATTGTTTTTTGAACAATAATTTTCCTTTGAAGGTAATTTTCCTACTGAGACCTCAGTTCTAGGTCAGTGAGTTTGACATTCCTTAAGAATTGGCTTCAGTATATGTAAGCAGCCATACAAATGTGAAGTTAGCTCCAGTGAATCAGAGCCTGATGGTAATTGACGTAGATTTAAAAACAAAAACTGCTGCAAATGGATTGTAATAGTTAGAATTCTGTTAGGTGACACTATCAGGAGATCTTTTTCCTCCTATGCTTTTGAAGAAAATCATTCCCAGTGCCAGAAGCCTTGCTCAGCAGGATCTCCTGAGCCTTCACCCAGTAAGCTCACTTTGAAGTCAGCAACACAGGAAAACCATTATGCCAATTTAGAGCACTGTTACCATTTTAAGAAGGAAGGATGCAACAACAGAGATGTCATATCAACTGTTAAAAATATTGATGACGTTAAATAAACTCAACCAATTTAGCTTTGCATCACAGAGAGTCTGCTACTGGACACTAATAAAATTGTCTTTGGAATTAGGAATTACTTTGGATGGGAAATGCAATCAGAAACACCACAGCGTTTCTTTTAAATTGCCATCACTACAGCATTGTTTCCTGTAAGAGATGCTTATCATCTTTTCCCCCTCTGTAGATTTCAGGAAGTGCTAGAGTTCTGGAACATCCAGATTTCTTTTCTGACTGCTTCAAGAATTGGACTTTAATCTAGAATTTTTAAATCTTTCCCCTTTGAATATCTGAGTTGAAATGTATGCATAGAGACAGATGGATGTTGTTTATTTAATAAAAAATGGGTGGGGTTTTTTTTGTTTTTTGTTTTTTTTTTTTGTAATGTATTAAAGTGCAGGTGGGTTGTAGCTGCTGAACAATTCCTTATTAAAGTGCTTTTAACAGAGAAACCATTTGGTCATTTGTTCCTTAATAACTTGGGTTCAGTCCTGCAAAATGACCTTCGAATAAGACTAAGCCTGTGCTGGCTGTGAGATTGTAAGCAGCTCCAGAGAGTTCACAGAACTGTCTGTATGATTAAAATTCAGAATATGCTTCTGATGCTTTGCTGGATGGAGACAGGGATCTCAAAGTTGCAGGACGGTCTTTGAGAGATTTGTAATGGTTACAAAAGCTCACTCTTCCTGTGTTCTTCATCCGTGTGTCAGGGGGCAGCAATGCTGTATGAGATTGCTGCATTGCTGCTCTTAGTCATTACTCGTGCACAGCAGCCTGGGACAAGAGCTTAAAAATATGGGATATAAAGACAGGAGAATTTTAATGTCATGAACCTGTTTCCTTGAACCAAATGTTTGAGGCTTCTGTTAGTTCCTCTCTTCTTAGCCAAGATAGATATCTCAATACTAGTGGGTGATGTATCTCAACACCTATCTGTAGGACATCTCAGATACACCATGAGTGACCACTCTAATAATATAGGTAATTAATTCATCATTTGGAGGAAAACGTTTAATTATGAAACATGTCCCTCTAAATAAATAAATTGAAGTTGATGGTTTGGGTTCTGTCTTAATGAGGCAACTTGAACACTTGCTTAACTGATATATCCATCAAAAAGTATAATAATAAGAACGTAAGGGAGTAAAAGCATGCACCATGTCAGAAGATTAACTTAGCACTCACAGATATTCTTCTAGCATTAATTGGTTAAAAAAAAACTTTTTTCAGTAAATACTGTACTGATCTGTACTGTGATCTAATAATTAGGAAAATGTGTATGTATTTGTTAGTACCCACAGCAAAGATCACACATGGCAGTAATACACCCCTGAAAAATGTCATGGATATTCTCAGCTGCTTTGATGGAGCACGTTAACTACCTACTCTCTTTCAGACTGAAGGCATTGTCACTTATCCTGTCACTACATGCTGCTGTAAGTAGTCTTTCTCTGTCTTTATATAGGCTCTTTTCAGGTACTGGAAAGCCACAGGTCAGGGAATTCTTTCCCGATTCCTTTGGGTTAGGGGCTGGCCCACTGCTAGCCACTGCTCAGAGCAGTGTTTGCCTGTGTGGTACGGGCTGTGGGCTGGGGCCCAGAGAGGGAGCAGCACCGCTTCTGTCTGCCATTCTTACCGCTGAGAACTACCCAAACCACATTTTCTGCTTATTTAGCTTGTATGAACATGCCCGTTTGGTTCAACACTGCCTGTGTGTGTGTGCACAGATCACGAAGCACATGGCAGGTTGTGCATGTGTATATCGTGGTTTAATTTTTCATCATTGTAGATGATCGCAGAGTCTGAGACCCGATCTTCCCTTTGTATCCTGTGCCATGACCCGCGGCCAGTTGAGGCGCTGCAGCCCGGCCGCAGGCAGTTTCGCCTCTAAATGTCTGAAAGGCCGACGTTTATGCATTTTCCTCTGCTTTCTATCTGTGTGCGTTGTGCCGAACCCAAGGCGGGCGCTGTGCGGTTCGCGGTCCCGCACGGGCGGAGCCGCGACCGGCAGGGCCTGTCGGGTCATGAGGGCTCCGGTGTGGAGACCGGGCCGCACTCCAAGATCGATTACTGTCGCTGTGAGGAGTAGAAGAGCGCATGGCGCCGTGGCTTAGTTGGTTAAAGCGCCTGTCTAGTAAACAGGAGATCCTGGGTTCGAATCCCAGCGGTGCCTGCGCAAGCGGGGAGTGGCTTTTTATCGGCGGCACTCTTTTACCGCCGCGGGCCGGGCTGGGCCAGGCTTCGTGCGGAGTGGGGAGAGAGCGGGGGCTGTGCGGTGGGAGGCTGTGTGGGTGCGGGTACGTACTCACAAAAACATCTGCAGCTGCAAATTCTGGCTGTGTCCTCTTTGCTTTGGGGAAGCTCTTTTCCAGGAGTATGTAATCACACAGAGTCAGGAAAATGCCTCTCACAATTTTTTCCTCTTATTGCCACATCTTCAATAGCCCGTACAGTAAACAAAGCTATTATTGCCTGTTTTCCTTCCTCTTATAGCTGGCGTGCCTGCTGACTCAGTGTTTGTTGCTGAGGTTTTTTGCTGTCCATCAGCACTGAGACCTTTCCCCTCTTACCTGCTGCTGTCACATTAAGTCTGGCTTTCCCAAGTGAAAGTTGCAATAAGCACTGTGTGCCACCACATCATTAGTGACACGGCAGAGGAACAAAGGGTTTTCCAAGAAATCTTGAAAAATCAAAAGCCGAACCTTGCTCTGTCAGGCTTGGGAATCAGTTTTAGTGAAAATATTCCAAATTTGTGTTACTCTAAAGAAAGGCAGAATCTATCCCTAAACCTAAAGATAAAAAGCTTAAAATCCCTTAATACGAGTCCCAGCCTAGCAACCATATCCTCAGGTGCTTTTTTTGCACTCACACGGCAGTGATGGGAGTGAATGGATTCACAGCCAGATTTGGGGGTCAGGTTTTCAGGACTCAGATCAACACCCAAATCGCAGTTGTCAGTAGCCTTAAATGTAATGTATAAGGCTTAATGTCTAGGATGAACATTTTGGTTATACCATTTACCTGCAGGAATCTTGCAGGCTAGATGGTATTTGATATGTCATAAATATAAGTAAACCATAACTGCAAACTGTGATATATTTTAAAAAAATTAGAAGTAGCTTGGGACTAACCTCCCATAGATTGATATTATCTTAAAGAAACAAGAACTAGACAACTGAAAATTGCAAATTAAGGAAGATTTGGGAAAAGAAGCTGCAGTGAATGCAGCCAATTAAACAGACATGTTCTTGCTCTGTGCTTACTCTTGCACATGACAGAGAGAGATTACTTAGGCATCCTTTACTTTGAATATTTGTACCTGATGTTTCTCTGCTAGTTTCCAGCTAGGTTCTATTCTTTGTCTTGTAGATGAGAACCAGCAAAGAGTTCTAGGCATTTGTATAAAAATTGTTAATGATCTTTTGTAATGCATCAGCAGGAATGGCATGATGAGCCAGCCGAGATGGCACTGGAAGGGGCTTGTCACTTTCTGCTTTAACAAGGGCTCTCTAAAATAAGCCTGAAAACTCAAACTTGACTCCTTTGATGGAGACCTCAATAAAATAGAGAAATTAGAGAGCAATCTGCAACCATGTGAAGTTTAACACAGGCAGGTGCTGGATTCTGCACCTGGGACAGGGCAGCCCTGGCTGTGTGGGTGGGCTGGGCAATGAGAGGCTGGAGAGCAGCTGCAGGAATGGACCTGGGGGTCCTGGTCAGTGGCCAGCTGGATCTGAGTCAGCAGTGCCCTGGCAGCCAGCAGGGACATCCCAGTCCTGGGGCATCAGCCAGGCCAGGAAGGGGATTGTTCTGCTCTGCTCTGGGCTGGGGCATTCTCACCTCCCATGCTGGGGCAGTTTTGGGCAGCACAGAATAGAAAGGACATTAAGCCATTGGAGAGTGCCTGTGAGGATGAGGATGGTGAAGGGTCTGGAGGAGAAGCCTCAGTGAGGAGCAGCTGAGGGCACTTGGTGTGTTCAGCCTGGAGAAAAGGACATTGAGGAGAGACCTCATTGAGCCCTTCAGCATCCTCCCAAGGGGCAGCACAGGGGCAAGCACGGATCTCTGCTTCTGTGACCAGGGACAGGACCCGAGGAAACAGCATAAAGCTGAATCAGGAGAGATTTAGCATACCTATGAGGAAAAAATTTTTCCTTCAGTGGATGGTCAGCCTCCCCAGGAAAGTGATCACAGCTCCAAACCTGTCATAGCTTACAAAGTGTTTCAACAATTCTCTCAGGCACAGGGCGGGATTGTTGGGGTGTCTGTGCAGGACCAAAAGTTGGAGTCAATGATCCTGATGGATCCCTTCCAGCTCAGCAGATTCTATGATTCCATGATTCTATGAAAATATTTGAAGAAGAAGGGCAAAAATCAGAATCTAAACTGGTTCATGAGCACAGACCTGATTTGTCTGGATTTTGCAAGACTCTGTTTTTATACATTAGTCAGAAATACGTAGCCCCAGATTCTGTAAAATCTCACCTTCTGAAATTCCCAAATTTCAAGGATGATCTATATACTTAGATGAGAATTAATCCCATAAGAAAATATTTAAGTAAGTTGTGTGAACCGAGGCATATTTTTTTGCCTAGATTGAAGGATATATTAAAACATCGTACAGTTGCTTGTTTTGGTTCAACTTGGACATTTTAAATACGTATTTATGAAATCCCCTCATCTGAGCACTGAGCTTTTTCAGACTGTCCAGAGTGTGTGGTTGAAGAGCCTGCTGGGCTGAGCAATTTGCTGTATTTCTTATTTAGCAATCCACACTAATAAGAAATGTGACACTCACTTCACTGTGTCTGTTCTGCTGTAAGAACATCTCAGTGTGCAGTTATTTCCAAAATGTGTTACCAGTCTTCTCCTTGGAGGGGAAAAGGATCCTTTCAAACTGCAGTATGTCAACCTAAAAAGGTGTAAGTCCATCTGCTTTCTTCATTCATTTTTTCCAGTGTTTTGCACTACCTTTGTGCAAATTGCAAGGAGGAGGGATAAGCACTCTCTAACGAATGGCAAAATTCCACTGTCTCCAAAAACGTTGGTTTTTCTGAGTATCCTGAAATGCAGATTTCAATTTGCAAATGGAAACAATGTCTGTGCTTATTGAACTTGGTCTTGATTTTGGCTGAGCACTTCATCACTCAAGTGTTTTCCTTGCCAAAGTAGGCAACTGGACTATTCTAGCTTGTGTGGGCAACGACAAAATGCACAAGATAAAAATTCATGAAGTCAGGAGGTTCTCAATTGTTCACACGTAATCTGTGACCAAAGCCTCATGTGAATCATACAGTGCAGTCTCAAGCTCAGCAAAAAGATTTTCAGCTTAGGAAAGCAGACTTTTTATAATCAAGTATGTTACCTTTATGTATTTAGTGGCTATTTCTCTGATGTCTGCCTTTGACTTGCTCTTCATGGTTTAAATGCAAGACACTAAAAATACATGCCAAAAGAACTTGACTCCAGCCTGAACCAAGTGTACCAGTGCTCTGGCCAGAATCTGTTTATTGGTTTTCATGTGACATTCTCATATTTTATGAGTTGAAAGTGAAGTCTTGTCTTGAATTAGTCTAATAAATGTTTTCCATCTGGAATAGAAAGGACCGTAATTTCAATCTTTTTATGAAAGCCTTACGAATCAACTTGGGAAGAATAAATAAAAGATCTTTTTATGTATAGAATTGGAGGAGAATTTTGTGTTCTTGATTTATCCTAATGCTAGCAAATTTATTGATATGAGAAAGGGAGAAGCAAGGAATCTGCCTGCCTATATGTTTCCTCTTGTCTAACAGCAGCTGCATCACTGGAAAATGCGCTCTAATGAGAATATTTATTTTTTCAATAGGAGACTAAACTGCTTTATAGAGTTCTGGATTGAGCCAAATGACTTTTAAAGCCCAGAAATTAAATTCTGAAATGTGTTGACTTAAATTCTAGCTTTGTTTTCAGCTGCTGGTGCTGCTGCAGGTTTTCCCTTTTTGTGTCTATCTGACATATTATTTGAACACTTAACAAATAAGTTGTACAAAAGGTGGTAGAAAAAGGTGATATATTGCTATACTTTCTTTGCCTTAATCACAACCTGTGCAATACCTCTAAGGATCTCTAGGGAATAAATTTAATTTGTCCTGATAGGTATATTTTTAATAAGCTTTTACCCCTAGACAGCTGCCAGAGTGTGATCTGTATCTGTTATTGATTAATAGCTGAATTAGGAGCACAAAACTAACCGGTTCTTAAGAATTAGCTCCTGGGATTCTATCAAGCTGCTGTGGAAGAATAGCATGTGAAATAATATATTAGCAGCTTAGCATTTATATAAAAATATGAAGTGGTGAAATAGAAAGCCAGTATCTGGCAATTTAAAGAATTCTTAAAGTGCCAGAATTGCTGCAGAAGATCTTTAACTCTTGTGCTGTTACGATTAATGATTTTCTTAGGCATTTCCTAGCCAGCTTGCTCTGTGAACTTGTATCCAGAACTTACCACAATAATAGTTAAGTATTACTTAACATAAGAAAATATCTTGACGCAGATTGGATCAGACTGACAAAATATCTGGCCCAGAGTCCTCGCTAATAACCATGGCCAGCAGCATAACAGGAGACGGTGTTCTGCACTATCTAGGGTACAACATGAGCACAGGGAAAACAGGCAGCAATATTTTGCTAGGATACCCTACCAGCCTCCAGCAATTTCCAGCTCAAGGTCTCGAACATTCAAATACAGACCTGATCAAATTTAATTTTTCATTCCTCCGTGCCTGTGAATAGGAAAAAGTGAAGTGACTCCTGCAGGCAGACTTCCTTATTGGAGCTATCTTTTATCAATGTGGCAGTTGTCTAAAGAAGGGAAGTATTAGAGGCTGCCAAATGTTTAGTGGCTGTTTTTTGCAACACTGACTATAGGCTTGGGGAGAGATATCTCCAGATTGCCTGGGAGCTGGCATTGCTGCCTGCACATTATTCACAAAGATTTGTGTGAAAACATTTGATAAAAACATCAAGTGAAGCCACATTGCCTGTTAACCTCAGTTTGTAGGACTGCTTTTTTGTCTTTCCTGACACGTTCTGCTGTGATGTGTCATTCCTCAATAGGCATGTTCAACTACATGGTGTCATGGCTGTTTAATGTGATGAATGTATCGTGGAAGGATTTGTCACAGTGTCAGCTCAGAATTTTGGGGGAGAGGGAGGGGAGAACTGTTTGGGATACTGCAGTCTGCATATTGGAAGACAAAGACATTTCCCAGTTATTCCTTTGCTGCTTGTAGAAAATATTGATATGGATGGTTTTATTTGTAAGTAATTTGCAGAACTTATACCTGTTGCTTGTAGGCTTTTTTTAAGGTTTTCATTGCCTGTTCTTACAAAGTAAGCAATGACATCAGAGTGTCTTATTGAGAAGACAGTGACTTGCTTCCATCATCCAGCAGAGAAGTCCCTGATGCATTTTGCTATTGATGTTTACAGCCTAGATTCTTTACAGAAAACTGGCCTGTGAACTGGGAGATAGATATGGTAGATATCCCATAGTGTCACTTAAAAGACAAAAAATGCAACAGAACCCAGGAGGAGAGAGAGAGCAAGAGGACACCGAGCAATTTAGATTCTTTAGGACCTGTGCTGCTCCATTCTCCAGGCAGCCCAGCTCATAAGTACACTAGATTAAAAAAAGAGATTTTGAAAGCTTGACTGCATTTTGGTTCATAATGAAAGATTTGTTCAAGCAGGGAGTGTAGCTGGCTAGTAAATTGCAAGTTGTGTGCCTTCCTGCAGCAAAATAGAATTTTTTTAATCCAAAAAGCTGAAATCCATAGCCACAAAACATGAGGTTCTGAGGGACTGATAGGAGAAGTGAGGCAGTTTTGGAGGTGTTTTTTGATCTCTTTGAAAAATGCTTTTTCATTAGCTGTGCTTGGCTCATGTGCAGAATTTTGTCTTTGTGTAGGTATTTTCACTTCTTATATTTTAAATGTGTATTACCCTCTCTTGGCAGTTTGTGTTTGTATTTTTTAAAATGGTGAAGCCATTACACTTCAGTTTGTTTTCAGTTTACCCTTCTACTTTTGTTCCAATAGGGAAGTAGTCATTAGGGATTCACATAACAAACAGTCCCCCTGTAGATCCAAATGAAGTCCAGTATACATAACTCATGTGGCATAAGTTTCTGTAAGTGCACCACTGTCATATGCCAACTCACTGGCAGTGAAGGCACGGACACAAAGAGAAGAAGAAGTAGATAATTTGATTGCCCATCTCTGGGGAGATGAAGAAAGTTTCTCTTTTCCTATGGGCCTGCATCTCAGCTGTGAAAAGACTGTCCAAGTATGTCCAGCAATTTAAAGAAGTGTCCCACACCGTGCCAGTACAGACCAGTCTCTGGTACTGGGAGCAAGTCCCTGGTATTGGGAGCAAGTGCTCCCCTGCTCGAGAGAGAGAGGTGTCTCAGTTTGGGAGAAAGCGCCCTGGAATGAGCATTTCCTCTAAAGAGCAGGGCTCCAATTATCCCTTTTTGCCAATGAGAGGAATGAATACCCATGGATGAAAGTGAAAAAAAAAAATAAAACTGTTTATTAACACAGCAAGCACACTCACAAAACACAGGAAAAAATTTGAACCTTACACCCCAGGCCCACCTTGCTGCGTGGCTGAGAGGCAAAGATGGCGGCTGCCCCCTTTGTCTCAGGGGACAGGAGGAACAGGAGCTCACAGAGCCACTCAGGCAGAACAGATGGGAACTCTTCTGGCCTTAGTCTATTCCTCACAGCAGGCAAAACTGAGTGGGCTTTCTTGAGCTGATTCAGCTTCTCCTAGATGGGTTCAGTGCAGTCCTCCACTGGCTCCTGTCCTAGGTTACAATGTAAGAATATTCCAAAAGGTCTGTATTCTATCTCCATCTTCATTAACTGTTAAAATCAGGAGGGGCAGTGTTTTCATTACCTCCTCCCCTGGACTATCTCCTGTTAATGGGCCATTAACACCTTGCCCCATGAGTCATAGATAACTCCCTCCAGGAGCCATTTGTGTTTAATGGGCCATT
>VXBU01001478.1:92172-106275 GCA_013400315.1 Bombycilla garrulus
AAAAAAAACCCAAAACCAACCAAACAAAACAAAAAACTACACACACACAAAAACCAACCAACCAAAGAAGAACGCCACTGAGAGGATTCCCAGTACAGCCTCCAGGCTAGGGGAAGGGAAGGAGAAAAACTTATTGCTTCAAGCTAGCAGAAAAACTAATCCAACAAAAAGAACAATGTAGTGTTCCAGTCAGCACTGCCGGAGCCCCTGGAGAGAGAGGGTTTGAACAGAGTCTGCCCTGGGTTCTCAGGCTCCAGCCCTGTACCCTGGATCATCTTAAAGCTACAGCAGCCTTTCTGGGCATAAAGAAGATGGTTAGGGACTAGTGTGCTGTTACAAAATCACCCGAAGACAAGAGGTTACCGTACACCATAAGGTAACCTGTGGTTTTACCTGCATGATCACAGAGAGGACATGAGGAAGTGGGGTGGAAACCCCACCTCTGCCCTGGAAACACAGGTATGTGAGTTGAGAGGAGGAATAACCATCACAGGAAATTCTTCAAGGATAAAAGCAGCTCCAGTTTCCAGTGGGCAAGTCCTCTGATAGAGGGGCTGATGTTACTTTTGATCACATCATACTCCTGCCAGACCAGACCTGCCAAGGCAAGCACTGTGTGCTGACAATGGTGGAAACAACCACTGGACAGCTGGAGATTGATCCTTTGCCTTGACTGCCTGAGGCACAGTTCGGGGCCTTGAAGAACAAGTCATGGCACCCAACATGACATGGCACCCCAGAAAGAGTTGAGTTAGACAGTAGGACTCATTTCTGAAATAGACTGGTGGACACCTTGGCCAGAGAGCACAGGACTGAGTGGGTGTTTCATATTCCCTGTCACAAACCCGCTCTGGGCAAGTGGAATGCTGCAGTGGGCTGTTAAAAACCACACTGGAAGCAATGGGTGGTGGGGCCCTTGGCCACCTGCTCAGTTTGCACTAGAGGCTCTGCCATGGAGCTGGCCCTGGTCAGTCAGAAGCTCCACGTGCTGTAGCAGGGGATAAAGTCCCTGTGATGTGGATGAGAAATGTGTTAGGAAAGGCAGGGTAGATTCGTCCTGCAGCAGGCAAAGGCAGACCCATGTGTGGGATTGCTTTCGCCCAAGGACCTGGGTGCCCTTGGTGGGTGATGTGGAGGGATGGGGAAACGTGATACTCACCTCGAGGGGGTTTAATTTTTGGGTGAGACCAGTTTGGAATGTTCAATTGTATAATATTAGTTGCTGAATGACACTGTCACTGTGCCATTGCTACCGTGGACAGTGAGTATTGGTTGCTCAGATACCAACTGTGAGCTCCTGATGCAACTTGCAACCACTGGACAGGACATAATCTAATCTCACCCTCTCTCCGCCCCCCCCCCTTCTCTTTTCTCCCACATATATATGCATGTAAGTATAGAACTACACACACACACAGAGGCACATACATGTATATAGTTGGAGGGCATGATGTAGGTGCTGTAGCTTTTGCAGCAGCCTGGAGGCGCATGGCCAGGACCCTGGGGTTATCGAATTCCACCTCACACCATCTGCAGGGGTGTTGTGTCTTTCTGGTTTTCTGGAGCATGTGGTTGGGTGGCACAAGGTTCTGCATGGTAAGTGATTGTGTGTGAACAGTTAATCTGTTTTGTACATGCTCTTATTGGTATTCTTGTTACAGTTAATTTTCTTATTTCATTGCTCTTTATAGTAAATAGTTCTTAACTCATGATATTTCCATTTCTGTGGCTCCAGTTGCCCTGTCTGTCCCACTGCAGGGAGAGGGAGAAGTGAGGCAGTGACATGTGCTCTGGGGTGTTTCACTGGGATCACTAAATCATTCCTAAACCATGACATAGGGCCTCCTACATGTAGCATTCCTGTTTGGCCAAAGAACCTGTCAATCAACAAATGAGTTTAAATTTAGTATATTTTGAAGGCATTTATTAATGGCTATGGTCTCTCTGCAGTCTCTGTATAACTCTTTCATTATAACAAAGGTAGAGAAGTGCAGATGGACTTGGGGAAGCTGCAGCACAACTCTTGCAGGTTTAGGGCTTTTTTCTAATCCTGGAGATGTGAGATTGCACAGATTGCATGGGGGTACATGTGCTGCTAGAGTGGCTGTGGGAAGCTCTGTTTAACATACTGTAAAAAACATCCAGCATGCATGTTACCATGCATTGTGCAACTATCAGAAAGCCAGCAGCTTCTCTCTGTTTTACATCACTTGAATTATAATGCTGGCCTTTTATTTTTCTGCCACAGGATTTTTCTTTCTTTCAGAAAACTGTACTTAAGCTATGATTAAGGTTTAAATATACAGTTATTTTTAATATTATTTGGAGAAGTAATCAAGCAGTGAGCTCACTTGACATTGATGGCAAAACTCCCACTGACTGTGCTGTAGTGAGGTTTTCATTCAATAAAAAAAGCATTAAAGAATCTAATTCATAATGAAGGGAGGAAAATATGAATCAGTTCAAGCTGTGTGGGTATATTCTTTCCTGTGCTGTTAACTGTGCAGTGCCACTAAAACAAGGTCTGTCCTTATCTCCTGAAGTATTTTTGGTTATTCTTTACTTACAAATGGCTAAACACAATTAGCCCCTATAATTCGTTTGTTGTCTATGGAAACTGTTGAGTGATGGCTTTTTCTCAAAAACCCCTTATTAATACTTTAACATGAGAAATATTTCTAAATTGTCTGAATTATAGTTTCTTTAAAATGATGTAAGGGTTGACCAGGTATTGTTTGTAGACGTTTTTTAAACAAATGTGTTTTTTACTATGGATACTATATATATCAGAAATATTTCTCTCTTTTTGTCCAGTGATAAAATAGTAGCTAAAAATATCATAATAGTTATAACTATTGTAAGAGAAAATAATGACAATTTATACATATTATTTCATTTAACAAATCTTGCTGAGTAAACATGCTAGAAGGTCATAGCTGAGAAATAACTTATTATAGTGTCCCTAATTACTATGAGTATGGATTAATATTTGAAAAAATTACTGATACAAACTTTTCTATTAACTCTGCATGTTTATTTCTGATTAACTATACTATATATAGCACTTCTCTATTAAAATAAATACTTACTGTTCAGTAACAGAAATTGTCAAATAGCATGCTAACTCAGATCTGCTTGGCCACCCCTGAGTGGCTATTTTTTTCACTATTAGACTTAATTTTTTTTTAATTAACATTTTAATTTGCATGTCATTTTCAGGCAGAACAGAATCACTTTTTTTCCTTTGTATAGGTTATACTCTTTTATTATGTGCTTCTCAAGGTAATTTCAGTTATCTTTATGTAGTAAGTATATACTGATGCACCATCTTAATTGATCAGGGTATTAATATCCTGTTATTTCCCTGTCAGAGTCACTGACCTCCCACACAGTGGGCACTAGATGTGGGAGTCTTTGCTGCCCACCACAGGGAACCCCTTTACCGGGAATCCCCTGAGAAAAGTCTGTGCCAGGGTCAGGAATCAGAAATGAGACAAGCAGGAGTCACTGGCTTCGGTCTTCAGTTGTTTATTATTTCTTTATTTGAGTTCAGAGCCTTAGATGACAACAGGCCCTGCACACTTCAAAGCCATGTGCCAGAAAAAGACAAAATTGGATGATTCCAAGGATTTTTATACAGATACCTTATCCAATTGAGTTCTACAATGTACCTAACACGTACTATATTTTTATTTTTCTACCAATTCCTAATTATTCTTCAGTCACGTTACATCTGCATTGTGACTTTGTCTCGCCAGTCACTGTGTTAGCCAAAACTACAAAAATGGAAAAATGTAGATGAAGAAGGAAGAAGCTGAGTCAACACTCAAAAGTCCTCCATCTTGTCTTTCATCTACCTTCCATACTAAAACCCAAAATCTACTTTTTCACCCTGTGATAGTCTAAAATATCATCTACTATATAAATTAACAAAACTCCTCACAAAGTCCTGGAAGCTTTTTTCGTGGCCAAACACTAAAATCTGTGCTCTCCTGAGAAACAAAACCTCTCAGGGCAGGCACAGGAGATATTCCTGTGTCCTGGATTCCGACATTTCCTTACCTTTAAAGCAAACCAAACCAACTCCTTATTCTGTATTATCTATACTGGCTCAGTTCTAAAGTCTGCATCGAATGAAAAAAATCCTCAAGACTTTTACTTCGGGACTCCGACTAGCTGAGAAGATATGCAGGTCTTTGGTCTGCAGTTCTCTGACTGCTGCCTTGGAAAATTAAAGAATTGGGTGAATAGTTAATTTGGGACATCTGGTCAAAATGAGTAAACTGCTTTGGCTGCCACGGCCAGAACGTGCCACCCTTCTAAGAACAGGGTGAACTTCATGTGTCCTTAATATTGTTTCCCATTAGGTCATTAGTGATTTCTTCTGGCATTCACTCAGGCCGTGAGTTTCCATATTCTGTGGAAACAAAACCCAGAAGATTAAGAGAGAATTAATGAATTAGTAGTTGGAAACATAAATTTGGAATTATTAGAGCCCAGGGCTGTTATGAAATAGCACACCTCTCAAAAAAGGTGCTAGTAAGATCCATAATACTGTTGTTTAGATATTGTGGTCTAAATTCAGTGTCACATGACTGTAAGTAAGAGAAGGATTTAGTCACTTCTTTTGATAGCCTTGTTGAATCTGTGACTTAAGAGTTTCCAAATGTTTTCACATAATTATTATGCATAATTGATTATGCAGCTGCTGCTGGTTTCTGTATTTCAGCAGTCCTAAATGTGGGGCCCTTAGGAGTCTATAAAATTAGATTTGGGGCTGCCTTGGCACTACTGGTTTTAGGCCTGTCTGACAATGATCATAACTAATGTGGCTGCAGAGCTCTTGGTTGGTACTGCACAATCTGAAATTGATCCATATATTTGCTCTGCATCTGGCTCTTCCTGGTGAAAACTTCAGGAAGAATATTAATAATGACCACAGAAGTGAAAATTGCCCATAAGGAAGATGCACATACATTACACAGTAAATACAAATATTTCTGAAACAAAGTGAGAATATTAAGATAGCAAATGCTTGCACATCAAGATTTATATATAACTGATGGGTTTTGTGTTAACTTTTTCTGCCCTTGATTATGGACAGAGCTTTGCAGAAATCTGAGCTCTTCTGTACTGGGATGCATCAAATAAATTACCAGCAAAACCAGGGAGATTGGTGACAAGCTAAACGTGGGCACTGCAATGAATATTTGTAATTGGCTCCAACTTGGGATTTATGTACTTTCAGTAGATGTATAGACAGGATGAATGTGCTGGTTTGAAAGCAAAACCAGTGAGACTCCAAGTCAGAAATACAATTTAATAGGAAAAAGTAAAATACATGCAAGTAATACAAAGAAAACAAAAACACTGACAGAGTCAGAATACAACCTGATACCCTGCTAGTTAGGGTCGTGGCAGCAGTCCAGATGAGGTGGTCTTGCTGAAATAGTGATCCTGAAGACAGGTCTGGTAGCTCTTGTCCTCTGGAAACCAGTGGGTCAGGGCTACTTGTTCTGTCCCAGTTCCCACATTATATCCAGGTGGGAATGCTTGGCTCCTCCCCCTGGGTGGAGCATCTCACAATGGGATTATGTAATTCTATGAGTCATGTGGTGGATCCTCACAATGGGCTGATGTCATTGTATGAGTCATGGGGTGGGTCCTCACAATGGCCCATTAAACAAAAATGGCTCCCGGAGGGAGTTATCTATGACTCACAGGGCAAGGTGTTAATGGCCCATTAACAGGAGATCGTCCAGGGGAGGAGGCAAAGAAAAACATTGCCCCTCCTTTGTTTCAACAGTTAATGAAGATGGAGATAGAATACAGACCCTCTGGCACATTTTTACATTGTAACCTAGGACAATGAAATATTAAAATTGTTTGACAGTTAAATATTTGCTAGTGTGGCTTGCTTTTGAGAAGTAGGAAGCCTTTGTGAATTCTCCTTCTGTGTCACTGTAATCAATGGACACTGCTTTGTCATTAAGTTCAGCAAATCTACGATTTAGAACAAATTAATTCATCACTACACACCAGTTTTTTACAATAGGGGAGGCAAGAAGAGTTGAATTTGTGATTGCTGCACCTGTGGCCATGGAAAAAGATCAATGCCATGTTGGCTAATTAAATAATAGTATTAAATATTATCTTTTTTAATCACTATCTTTGTTCAGGCTATTACAATGACATTTTTATGGACATAACTACTAGTATTTTTTCATAGTTAGAGCAGAAGAGCATGGAATAAGTAAGATTTAAAAATAACAATTGTTGTAATTACTGTCATTTATGAAAGCTGGCAAATTACTTTAGTGAAGGAATATTTTAAAAGGACTAGGTTTTCCTAAGTTACATGAACAATTAGATGTGAGCTGCCATATTTTTGGTAGTCAACAACACAAATGCATACACCTATTTTTTGTTCATTTGTTCCAAGAGGGTCTGTGAATAATGATAGATTAATAAAAGCTAATTACAGTTAACTCCCAAAACAACTGGTTGTGTGAGACTGAAAAATCCATAAACATCTCAAAAGTCTGGAAGTGAGTATGACAATGGGAATACAAACTTAAGTATAAATGAATACTTGGGTATTTTATTCAAATAGGTTTTAAAATTGGTTTAATTTTTACAGCACCTCCCCTGACATGGACAAAACAAACACTATGCTGCCATGGGAAAACGTGCTCTAATGAAGCACTAATTTGAACACTGATCTCTGTAGATGTTTACACCAATCTGGGGATCATGGGATCTTCTGTGCTATGTGCTATTCTGTTACACTGGAGTCCTCTCAAATCTGTACAAGATCAAAGAACTTTTCTGTTATCTACTTTTAATTTAGAATTTGTGACCCCAGTGGTTCCATCAGCTTCACTGCTTTCTGTTTAAAAGAATTCATAAATGTGTAATATATAGAGCAACATACGGAGCAACGTATGTATGAATTGATTTTATTATTGTTGCCTTCTGCAGGATTCTCCTGTATGCCCTCTGAAATATTATTGGTTCTGAGATTTCCCAGAGTGAGAACTCTGTACAGAAATTATTTATTTAGAAAAGTTGCAGTTACCTTCACGTAATTCTGATTTTAAGCACATACCCTTTTGCAACATTCTTATTCATTTGTCACTATAGGCACTGGTGGATACTGTCCTAAGTGTTTTTACTGCAGTTTTCTTTGATTTTATTTCCTAATTTTTATTAAAATAATATTTTTAAATCATTTAGTTAGCTTCCCTATCTGGCACCTTTATCTTCAGCTGAGGAAATAACTGGAATGTATTGACAGCCACATGGATATTCTGGGAGGGGATGCCCTCTTGGGGAGTGCTGCAGGCAGCCATGCTGCTGCTGCCCTGGAGGATAAATGAAGGAATGGCAACTCAAGGGAGCACCAATGATCCCGTGTGAGAGGGTGATGTGTAGGAAAAAGGATCTCAGATGACTCAACCTTCAAAAACATGGAAGGGCAAGGCAGAAATTTTCTCGATTTTGTCTTTCAGTTTTTGACAAATATCTCACTGCCCCCAGGCATTGGATTTACATATGATGTTGTATCCTAACAATATATATGGTTAAAGCTTTTTGAAAACAATTACCAGTGCTCTCTTAAAACAGTTTTGATCATCTAAATCACTGATTATCCTTCACACTCACTGTCTTTTACTATGTGTGTATGAATCCACAGGGCTGCCAGTCTTGTTCACTCATTGTTCAATTGTTGAAATGATTTTCCCTTCTTGTTCTTCAACCCATTTATCACAGGCTCTCCTTCTATTTTCTTGCTTTGTTGGAACATACAACTAGGATCCACAGCTATGCTGCACATACTGTGTCATAGTTGAAGGGTATATTGGATTACAGGGTTTTCCTTATGTATAAGAAAATCTGACTTTTCATGGTTTTAAACTCCATTGAATGTTGAAGCAGCTTTGATTATTCTACAAATCTCTGACATTAGTTTTGTTCCATGGTTTATGCTTATCCTTTTTTTTTTTTCTCTCTGTAATGTGGTCTGAATTAGCATGCTGATTTGTGAAAACATTACTGAGTTTTATATTAATCAGATTTCACTTACATGCTTCAGACAGATTTTACTTTTTAGAAATTTTGAAATGTGCAATAATAAAAACAGCAAAGCAGCATGGAACAGAGATGAAAACATTACACCTTTAGGGCAGGTATAATTTCCTATGCCTAGCTGTGAACCCACCATCCCTGATGACATGCTACCAGTTTTTTACCATTCTAGCTGTTCCTGTCAATAGTTGGCAGAATCACTGAGGATCCAGAAAGACAGCGTTTGTTTATCCAGTGTGACAAACCAAAGAGAGCAGAGCATTTTGTGTCATGGAAATCCACCTCATGAGTTAGGAGCGATGGACTTGATATGTTCTGTGTCCTCTTCCTGGAAGGTGTTGACTCACAGCCTGTGTACACATCCATACTTGAGCACACGTTGGCATTTCTTCTTTCCTAGTGCTTTAAACTTATTTTGTCTTTTAGTGAAATTAGTTAAACAGATTATTGTTCAGATGCACCAATACATTGTAGTTGTTATGTCGTTTTTCATACAAGAGTAGACTTTTTTAGGCAAGCTCATGTGCTCATTTATACCCTTTTTCACTCTTTCTGTCAAACAGCTTCACTAAATATGTATTAAGAACATTGAGAAGAAAATTTAGAATGCTCAGTAATAATTATTGTAGTTGATTCCAAGGATACTTTCATACTGTAAAATCATTAGGACTTCTAAACTATGTGGGGCATTGCAGTGAGTAAGAAGTGGAACACTTGATGCAGAATGGGTGTAAGAGAAATTTATACTCAAAAACATACCATTGGAACTTTAAAAATATAACTATAGTAGAAGGGAAACAAAGCCATACATCAGTCATAGTGACAACCCCCGAGACAGGTGAAACACAAATTGCATTTTCTAGGAATAAAAAAAATTTATGAAGACTAGCCAGAGACACTAAATTTTAGTTACTGGTAACACAAGTAGTAGGAAATATAAAAAAAAAAAAGAAAAAAAAAATTGTTGATGAAACAGGAGAAGCCTGATTATCCTTACCCTCTACCGTGCTCTTCCTGCTGAACTGCTAATTGGGTGCAGGTAAAATGGCAGTCTATAATAAGTATACTGTATAGCATAGACTGTAACTGTTATTCAGTTTACAGTGAGATTGCTGCAGTTCATGTGGTCTGGTTCAGAACTGTACTGTCAGTATTGCTGATTTTTAACCCAGGGCTTCTTGGTGAAACAGCAGAGCAGCAGCTCTGAGTGACCTGCCGCACCATTCCATCAGCTTGCTGAACAGCATGCTCTGGCTAACTTGTAGTCTTTGCACAAGTTTCCCAGTTGTAAGAATGGATGGAAGACAGCTTTAAAAATTATTAGTGTTCCCAGCTAATGGGTACTATTACAGCAGAGAGCATTTTCTGGGCTGGTAGAGGGAACACTACAGGGTGATGTGACAGGGGAGCTGCTCTGCAGCCTCTGCATCTGCACTGCAGTAGTTTACAACACTTCTCCACACCAGAAAAAAAACATTTGAAGGTGTCTGTTTAGTCCTAATTATATGTTTTGCTTTTCTGTGCATGCTCCACTTTAGATAAACCTGATTGTATGTAACACTTTAATTAATTTCTGATTTTTTTTTTCTTTTTAACAGAATTGGAGGCTGGGAGCACATTGCTGAGCAACCTCAGGTGTTCTGAACAGTTCTGCTCTGGTAACAATATGCATTCTGAGCAAAGATATTTGTTCTCTCCCTAGGAGAGAGCTTTAATGTGCATTCACTGTGTTCATTCTGTGAGTCAGAGGAGCTTTCATGCTTCTAATTCCAATTTCTATGATCTCCTCTTAAATTCTAAAATAAGTCTAGTAACTCATAGCTAGTATATGTTGACTAAGAATGTATTGATAGTTTGTTCCATTTCCTTCTGTAGAAAAGTAGTAAAATGATAAAGACAACCTCAGACCCCACTGAACCTGTTATTTCTCTGAATTTTAGTAAGGGAATCTGAATTAATTCACCTAAAATGAGATTCAGCCTTATTTTAGCGCTACTCTCTATCATTTACAAGCAGAAGAGACTTACTTCTTGAGTTACTGTAGCCCTCATTTACCAAACATTTTGTATGTCAAGGAGAATAGTAAATCCTTTAAGACTCCAGCTAACAGAGAGAGTAAGCCCCTAATATAACCAAAGCACAAAAGAATTTATCATAAACTAAATTAAATCGTCCAAACTCATCTCATCAATAGATATGAAGGAACAAGAAAGAGAGAGAAATCAGTTTAGCATCTTAGTAGATATGGGGTCTCACTGTTGTCTTGCAGTGCTTTTCTACTGTGTAGATAATAAAACCCAGCATCTCCACAGTTTAAATCAATCTAGTCACAGTTACTAAAAGATAAAATCACCAGGGAGGTAGGAGATGTGGTGTGATGTTGAAATAGCCTTTCACAGTAGCATCACAAGTGAAATAAATGTGTAGGAGTTCAGTGTCCTTGTGTAAACTGCAGAATCTCTGTGCTGCACAGTCGGACTGGGAAGGCGCTCAGACGATTCCAGGGCACAGAGCTGAGGAATGTGTGTGCTGGTCTGTGATGGATGGCAGCCTCCTGAAACAGCTGACATAATTGCTGAAGAAAAGCAGCAACTTGAGATTGTACTTTAAAAACTGAATCACACTAAAAATATTTAAAGCCAAAAAGAAGAGAGAAGTAAAACAGCGCTGGCTGTGGCCTGGCTCCTTCTTTCAGGTGTTTGGAATGACTTGTTGTCCAGTGGAGCTTATTGATAAAGTGCAGCTTAATTTTTTTTTAAGGAACCCTGACAAATTTCCTCTAGTATTTCTGTAAGTATTGGAAATGCAGACAATTCTAATCCTCTTTTTAATTATGCTGCTTGTTTCAAAAATCTGATCTCAATAACACAAACAAAAATGAGACATAATTTACTTAATGGAGCAGGTTGTCACGATCTTCAGTTTTGCTAAGAGATCTAAGTTACAAGCCTAAAAAAACCCTAATATGCAATTAATGCTGCCTTGTTAGTAGTTACAAAGATAACTGAACCCTTCCAAGAGAGAATAATTTTATTTTGCTTTTCAAGCAATTACCCTAATATAATTGCTGCTCATAATCTGGTCTACTTGATACAAAGTCAGGATTTCATGGAATGTTCAAAGTGTCATAGAGGAATATCCCAGCTTTGCACCCTCTTTGGAATGATGCTTTACATTGGTGATGTTCTTACAGTATTTCTCCATCAAACAACTTGGATTTGCCTTCCTGTGATACCAAATTGCTCATATTTATTCCCATCACATTTCATAAAATGAATGTGAATTACAACAGGATTTTTTCAGCACTACACAGAATTCATAAATACCAAATTCCTAAAGAAGAGGAAGGAAAATAGATAAAAAAATAAACTGTGAAAGTTTAGTAATGATCTATAATGGATCAAGGCAGAAATAGTGTTAAAGTTGGTGCAGCAAAGTACCCTTGAGAATTTTCTTCTCTTTCAGGGAGTGTAGTTGTCACTAAATGTGAACCTTATTAAATGCAGCTAGATAGTGCTGTGCAGAGATGCAATAAAACTAGAGATAAACAGTGTAAGGCTGAGACAAACCATGTGTTACCACACCTAATGTTTTCTACCCAACTTTTCTTTAATGCTGGCTGTCAAAAGAGAACAGTGGTGACTATATGGGATCACAGCCTTGCTGATCTGCACAAATCTGTACATGCATTGAAACTGATATATGCTGAAAAAGAGATAAATGCATATAAATTACTTGTGGAATTGGTAAAATTATAGTCTTAGTTTAAAGAAACCTCAACCAAATTAATCCATAGAGATGCTTGTAAAAGAAGCATAAGCTTTTACTAGGTACAAAAGCTAGATACAGGGCGGAACTGCTGTGAATGAAGTAATAAAATTACATGCAATCAGTACAAGACAGATATTGCACACATGGACAGGCTAAGGTTCCAAGTTATTTTAATGTTTTTAATACTAATATTGATGGAATCCATAATCTTTGTCAACATTGCTGTATCGTTCTATGTCTTCATTTTTCTACTGCGTATTTTAAAATTTTGTAAAATCTTTTGATTACATTCAGTAAAACTTTATCAAAACTTTATTTTGGCGGTCTTACATAACTTCTTTGTGATACAGTTCTGTCAAAAACATTAAAATGAATGAACATACCTATAGCTCCATCATATATAATGTATAACATCTACTCCTAGAGCCATCTCCATAGCATGTTTTTTTGAAATGGGATATGAAGGCTTGACAGCTGGCTTGAGCAATGATTCGGTTTGGCACAACTCTTTTAAAGTGATTTTAAAATAATCTGCAAATTGCCCTGAAGTAGAGCACCTAGGATGAGTTCTGCTGGTTATGCTTTCAAGGTGGATGTTGTGATGTGATAATTAATTCCCCATGGCCAGTAGGTGCTCGAGCATACACATATGTACCTTCATATATAGTTTTCTAATATATACATATATTTATGTGAACACATAAGGGTGTGACTGAAAATCAGGTCTCAAAATTTTAAATTAGTCCTACATGAACATCAAAGTATAACTCTAAACTGAGTGGATTTTCTCTTAAGTTAGTGGCATGGACAGAATCTGTTAAAAAAAATCAGCATTCATCAATCCTATACAATCTACTGTTTTGATGAGATACAAGGGTGTCATTTAATGGAAATGAAAGATGCGATTTACTCATAATTATCATAAAAAGGGCTAATGCAAAATGTAGAGATGACTAGATATGTTTTTTAAATTACAATAATAGACTAACAGAGGAAAAATTATTTTATGAAACATTCCATTATTGCTTTTACAGACCCATAATTTGAGGATTACTGCTCACAAACCCAGATGAAATTATTTTACAACCATAGGTCCATTAAAGGTTTAAGAATTGTCTGGTTAGATTAGTAAGAATTTAGTTATGCAAAAATGCTGTATGATTTATTATGCTATTTAAAATTGTACAGACACATGTCAAACAGGCTGTATCTGCAGAACAGGCAGGTCACCACTGTGGGGTGGGGTCTTCTCACCTACAGGTAAACTTTGTACTGACTCACTAATTATTTCTGCATCTTTAGCACAGTAGAAGTATTTATTATGACATCCATTTCTCTCATCCCAGGTACACCCGACATGATACTATTGATTGTCAGGCCAATCATCCATTAGGCATTCATTAAGAGCCAGAGTGATAGGCAAATATGAATTACAATTATAATAACTCCAACAAAGGAATTGATAAGGAAAAGATAAGGCACGGGTCTGTAGCTCAGCGAGGGTAAGGACCTCCTCAATCCCTGAGGTACTACTACAGCCACACTATATTGTTGAAATAAAAAGGCCTAAAGCACTGGTACTGGTTTTCAGGGGCAGTATGTGAGCATGTACAAATGGGAAAACAAGGAAAAGTTCAGCAAACATGTGAGGTAGAGCTGGTTCACCGTAGCTGTTTAGGGCAACCTGAGTAGGGGTACCCGTCACCTTGCACTGTTTTGCAATTCTCTTTATGAAGTTCCCAGTTAACTTCTGTCGTTTTGCTGCTTGTAAACACATTAAGCTTTGTCCATTTTCATTGGGACATGATGGGTTTACGTCCTTTATACTAATCCAAATCGGCTGCCTTGCTGTGGATACGTTACCTGTTTGATGACCACATGACTTGTTTCACGGTCGGCAGGGCCTGGAAGGGTCCGGGCCTGTGTCCCAACACTTGGTACGAGTGAAGGGACTGTGAGAGCTCTAAGGACAGACAGGTTCCTGGAGAGGCTTTTCTCCTTGCGCCCATCACCGACCACAGCATTCACTCACGGGAGCTGCAGCGGAGCCAACCCAGCGTAGCTCCGGAGGAAACTGTGCAGGGAAAAGGCATCCGGGTGACCTGCTGGGCCGAGGCAGCTCCCGGCCGGGGAGCCGGCGGCGGCGGCATTGGGCGCGGCCTCCCGGCACGGGAGCGTGTCTCCCCGCACCCGCCCGGCGCAGGGGCGGCCCCCGCGGGGCGCTGCGCGGGGCCCGGCCAGCGA